>CM047429.1:3489243-3854243 GCA_026168455.1 Theocolax elegans
ATTGAAAAAACTCCAGTTATCGTTCGACGACAAGGACGCCGTCGGTGAGGCATCGGACGTGTCTCGTACGATTCAAGGCCGGCTTGAATCGGCGACCGAAATTGGGAAACTCCCGAACCGTTGCTACACGCGCTAGTCAGCACGGGAAGAGCGTTGACCCACGAAATCGTCGTTGACAAGACAAAAAATTGCCAACGGTGAACGGAAGCACAAACTCGAGCGCGGCAGAAAACGGGCAGATTAAGAGCGAGAAGCGACACGACAAGACGCAACACACTCGGTTCCTTTAGGATCAATATAGGACAATTTACATCAATAAAGGAAATCAATCAATAAAAGGAAATTCACTTCCGATTCCTCATTAGAGTTTGTCGGGAGACAAACCAACGATAGTCCACCCACCCACGTACGTAACACATGTAATAACTTGGCCTTTTTCATCGTGTTTGTACTGTTCGTGGTTTTCTTTTTTGTCTATATAATTAAAAGAAAATTTAAAAAAATGTTTGAAAGTAGTAAATTTTTATTATTTGATTGATTTATAATTAGAGATGTACGAGTACCCAAAATACTCGACCCGATCGGGTTCGGGTTTTTTCCTCGGGTTCGGGCGGGTACTCGTGTGTTTTTCGGACCCGAAAAATAATCGGGTTACTCGAAATAATCGGCTTCTCTGAAGTTATTGGGTTACTCGAAATAGTCGGGTTACCCAAACTTATCGGATGATTCGAAATAATCGGGTAATCCGACATAATCCAATAACCCGCAAAATTCCGGGCAGCCCGATGTCGGATAGCTCGAAGAAATCAGAACCCGAACCCGTCGAATTAAAATTTGGAGACGGCAGACTTAGATATAAAAAATAGAGAACCGTTGAAGAATGTGAAGTAACAATGCTACAGTGAAATTTTATCTCTTAAATGTCTGTGAATGTTACTAAATAACCGAATAGTTAGGTTTTACGCTTGATCCATAAATATTATCTATTCAATACGTTTGATAACACCCTTAGCAATTTATTAAAAAACAATTAAAGCTTTAGTTTCTACTATTCGGATAAAAACAAAAAATCCAATTATTTGTTTTCATCTATTTATTGTCATTTCATAATCATAATTAGCGAATCCATAATGCATTACTTAAATCGTCTGAAAAAAATCGAATACTCTCTCAATTTACTTTGCTGCAAATTACACTGGCTTTCAAAGTTTATATTAAGTACAAAAGCCAATCTTAAATATGCAACTAAAAAAATAATTAATTATTGCTTACTCGTAGACAAAGCTTTGTAATAGTAATATTTTTTGTTATTTTTCATGTGTCAGTGTGTGTTTGAAGAAGTATTATTTTTAGATCTGTAGATTCGCTTTTATTTTATTGAAAAATTTCAATTTTTGAAAATTAATTTTGAAATTTTTGACTGTTATACTGGATATAATTAAGTCAGTCTAGGTATATTTTATGGAGAATAAACAAATCTTTGCTTTCGTTTCAGGTTTTTCAAAATATCTCTACTAGTTTTCAAGTTATTAAGAAAAAACTGATTTTTTCAATTTACGATAACTCTGAACCTAGATGACCGAATGAGCTGAAAAGATTATGGTTGTAAAGAATTACTTTTAATAACTAATTAAATACCGAAAAAGTTGCGGTTTCTATGGCAAACACTTTCGGACACAAAAAGCTTTCAATCCGCTTGCAATTTTGGAAAAAGGTAGTCTTTATAGTAACAACGATTTGTATATTTTATGAATTAAAAATATTTGTAATTAACGAAGTAATTGAGCGTTGTAAATTTTTAATGAAGTTTTTAATTGCTCATATCTTCGAAACTAATCGGTTAAATTGGTTGAAAAATCTCGTGGTAATAAAAAATAATAGAGGCTAAATACTGAAAAAATTTCAACTTATTTCGTCAAATGGTTTTTAAGACAAAAATTTCAATATATCAGGGTTTATGTTCGAACAATTTTTTTTCTTGGCACAGTATACTTTTTAATAACAACATATACTACCGCTCAATAGCTTTTGTCATTCTTTGAATAAAATTACCAAAACTTCAAAGTTTTATTTCTCGGCTTCTACAAGTCGTGAAAATCCCCGCGTGTACTCATTTTAAAGGTTTTTGTAAGCTCTTTAAAACTACATATTTTACGTAGCTTAATTTTCGTTTTTAAAAAAGCTATAACGACTAATATAAAAAATAGAATAAAGCGTTAAGGATTGTTTCAAAATATACACGTTTCCCTTACGTAGAAGCTTTAAAGGGTGAGTCATCCAATTCGAATCTAGCTAAACTGATAGATAATTAAAAAAGCTATGGACTGACTGCCTGTAAGTCAACATTAAATGGCACAAAGTACCTTTTTCAATCGACATTATTGCAAACTGTCTTTTCTAAGCTAAAATGTTAAGGAAGAATCTGTTTAAAGGTAGAAATTTCATTTCTGGATATCTCAGCTTCCGCAGGGTTATTGGGGTTGAATTTTTTTTTTAAATTCATATTTTTTGACCGTCTAAACGATAGGATATGTTTCATACGTTTCCTCTAGGGGGCCAAATTCCTATATCCCATCTGCACAAGCGAAATTTTTTATATAAATTACTTATGAAAAATACATTTTTCAAATAATAAATTGTTTGCATTAAGCGACATTCTTTAGGTAATTTTCTTGTGTAAACTAAGTTTTTAAATAATTAATTTGTTTGCATTAAGTGCCTATATGTTTATATAAATTACTTTTTACTGAAATTTGTAGATACTATATATTTCAATATTTTCATAAGTATTCATATTATATTCAAAATATGGCAGCTTTAAGCCTGTAAATGCAGAGAGAAAATAGTACTAACCAACATTTATTTTAATAATATAACAATAAATTTTAATTAATATATTATAACGGGTACGGATTTTCGAGTGTCGGCGCAGGTTAGGTCCCTGAATTATCGGCAACGTTCGTCGATAGGACCAAGTCGACTAGCCGGGATAATTGCGAATGGTAGCGCAGTGGTGAGGCTTCTGCCTCGCGCTCCCGGGATCGTGGGTTCGCGCCCCGATACCTTCGTTGATTTTTTTATTCCTTATATTCAATCCGTACCCCGTTACAAATGGCGCCCAACTCAAAAACCCACTTGCCAGAAGAGACGAAGAAATTTATCTTCGCCTGGCTCATCCTTGACCAAAGTCGGTCACAAACTCCCATCCCCACCACCACAGTCCCGGTGGATTTCCCCACGAGAACGTCAAAAGTGCGGAGGTAGGACTGTAGGAGAAAAGCCTGTGTTGCTCTTCCACAGTGTGTATACGTATACGCAGTACACCTCCAAGGTAGGCACTAGACGTAGGGGAGCTTGAGTTTCTGGGATCTCAAGCGTGGTGGTGCAAACTCACGGCTATCCCTAACGAGCCTCCCGGTGCTCAGAAAATGGTCTTCTTGACACCGGTCGAGCAGGGACAACCTTCGCCTCTCTAGCCCAGGTGATCGAAGTGATCAAACGGCTCCCCGAGGGCGTAGGTCGCGTTTGGGTGGGGGATATAACGGGTACGGATTTTCGAGTGTCGGCGCAGGTTAGGTCCCTGAATTATCGGCGACGTTCGTCGATAGGACCAAGTCGACTAGCCGGGATAATTGCGAATGGTAGCGCAGTGGTGAGGCTTCTGCCTCGCGCTCCCGGGATCGTGGGTTCGCGCCCCGATACCTTCGTTGATTTTTTTATTCCTTATATTCAATCCGTACCCCGTTACAATATATATATAATTATAGCACATGAAAAAAGTTACAAAAAATTAGGTATTTATTTATTATTATCTAACAATAAATTTAAGACTACACTTTATAATCAACGTCTAGCCTCAAAAATGTAATTTAACCGATGGAGCGTTAGCGACCGAGGTAACATGGCTAGTTTTATATTAATATACGAAACTATTATTGTAGAAAGTATTCTTGTCTACGAAAACATTTTAACTGTACTACCCATTAAATCATGTTTATTATTTCAAAGTATCTGAATTATTCATGTCGTAGAATGTATTATATAATTATTCTTTGACAAATAACTTTAAATTCATTCACATAAAGTAATCCGATAAATTCGGGTAGTCCGAAAATTTCGGGTGGTCCGAACATTTCGGGGAGCTCAATAATTTCGAATTGTGCGAGAAAATCGATACCCGAAGCCCGACTCGAGTCCGACCCGAGCCCGTCGGGTCGAATGTTAAAGTCGGGTTACCCGAATAAACGGGTACCCGCACACCCCTATTTATAATATTCTTTACATAATTTAATATTTATTTAAAAACGTTAAGATAAAGATATTATTTAAATACCCCAAATCTACATATTATTTAATTATTTTTAATTATTTTACATATGAGATAATGTTATAATTTTATCATTGAAAAAAGTGTTGTTCTTCTATAATATCTTAAAAAAGTTTTCTATTAATTTGGCAGAAATTTGGAGGGTAGTTTTATCATAACTTGAAAGTCTCGCGATATATTAAACGGGTACGGATTTTCCGGAGTGTCGGCGCAGGTTAGGTCCATGAATTATCGGCAACTTGCGTCGATAGACCAAGTCGAACTAGCCGGGTTATAATTTGCGAATGGTAGATCAGTGGTGAGGCTTTGCCTCGCGCTACCGGGATCGTGGGTTTCGCGCCCTATACTTCGTTGATGTTTATTCCTATATTCAACCGTGACCCGTTACAAATGGCGCCCAACCTCAAAAACATTGCCAGAAGAGACGAAGAATATCTTAGCATGGCTCATCCTTGACCAAAGTCGGTCACAAATCCCATCCCACCACCACAGTACGGTGGATTTCCCCACGAGAACGTCAAAAGTGCGGATGTAGGACTGTAGGAGAAAAGCCTGTGTTGCTCTTCCACAGTTGGATCTCAAGCGTGGTGGTGCAAACTCACGGCTATCCCTAACGAGCCTCCCGGTGCTCAGAAAATGGTCTTCTTGCCACCGGTCGAGCAGGGACAACCTTCGCTCTCTAGCCCAGGTGATCGAAGTGATCAAACGGCTCCCCGAGGGCGTAGGTCGCGTTTGGGTGGGGGATATAACGGGTACGGATTTTCGAGTGTCGGCGCAGGTTAGGTCCCT
The DNA here is from genome assembly GCA_026168455.1 of Theocolax elegans. Taxonomy (NCBI): domain Eukaryota; kingdom Metazoa; phylum Arthropoda; class Insecta; order Hymenoptera; family Cerocephalidae; genus Theocolax; species Theocolax elegans. The sequence goes on from CM047429.1 coordinate 3,494,360, forward strand.
GAATTATCGGCGACGTTCGTCGATAGGACCAAGTCGACTAGCCGGGATAATTGCGAATGGTAGCGCAGTGGTGAGGCTTCTGCCTCGCTGCTCCGGGATCGTGGGTTCGCGCCCCGATACCTTCGTTGATTTTTTATTCCTTATATTCAATCCGTACCCCGTTACAATAATATATAATTATAGCACATGAAAAAGTTACAAAAATTAGGTATTATTTATTATTATCTAACAATAAATTTAAGACTACACTTTATAATCAACGTCTAGCCTCAAAAATGTAATTTAACCGATGGAGCGTTAGCGACCGAGGTAACATGGCTAGTTTTATATTAATATACGAAACTATTATTGTAGAAAGTATTCTTGTCTACGAAAACATTTTAACTGTACTACCCATTAAATCATGTTTATTATTTCAAAGTATCTGAATTATTCATGTCGTAGAATGTATTATATAATTATTCTTTGACAAATAACTTTAAATTCATTCACATAAAGTAATCCGATAAATTCGGGTAGTCCGAAAATTTCGGGTGGTCCGAACATTTCGGGGAGCTCAATAATTTCGAATTGTGCGAGAAAATCGATACCCGAAGCCCGACTCGAGTCCGACCCGAGCCCGTCGGGTCGAATGTTAAAGTCGGGTTACCCGAATAAACGGGTACCCGCACACCCCTATTTATAATATTCTTTACATAAATTTAATATTTATTTAAAAACGTTAAGATAAAGATATTATTTAAATACCCCAAATCTACATATTATTTAATTATTTTTTAATTATTTTACATATGAGATAATGTTATAATTTTATCATTGAAAAAAGTGTTGTTCTTCTATAATATCTTAAAAAAGTTTTCTATTAATTTGGCAGAAATTTGGAGGGTAGTTTTATCATAACTTGAAAGTCTCGCGGTCCTATTTGAGTGACAATATTGAATGATATTTTGTAACTTCTCGTTGTAATTGAATCATTAAAAATACTTAAAATATTTAATTTTTATCCATTTAAAAATGAACTTTCTTTTTGAATTTACGTTAAACATTTTTTTAAAAATTTGTGATTCCGCTGGGGATTAAGGCGGAGATCGCGATTTATCAATAATGATGTACTCAAAACACAAAAAATGATTGATTTTATAAAATAAAGCCCGAATGCAGGTAATTCATTCGACAGTACTACACGAACGCTCTTGTCATCGTCGCGAAAAGGTACGTTGAACAAGCGCGCGGACTCGTAAGTCCCAAGTCACGCGATCCGCGACAGCTTCGTGTCGGTATTATGTACTGTACTGCTATTTTCATCGTTGTTACTTCGCCGGTGAGATGATGCTGGACTTCGACGACGCCGACACGCACATCGATTACCAAGGATTAGCTGTCAGGTAATCAATATAATTGTTCCATTTATGAATTACTTCTTGGCTAATTCAAGCCGCTCGCATTCTTCGTGTTTTTTCAGGTGCTGCTCAGCTCGCGGCGACGTGCATCGGTGTGGTGTTTTCTTGCGACACCGATTCGCCGACAATTCAAAAACTGCCTCGAAAAAGTGGAGCCTCGTGGCACTGCACCACGTCGTTAACTCATCCCCCGTCGAATTGTATTGGTGAGCATTCTTGTTTCTTTGGCCAATTTATGTGTGTTTTTCTAGTGAGCCATAACCTCACTACACAGAATTGTTCCTTGTTATTTCCTTAATCATTGTGATCCTATGAGAAGCTGAAAATGGTGAAAGCCTCTATCCCCAGTCCAAGTGTTGAAGTACAATATTTATAAGTTACCGTTACAGATACTTCTTCTTGGTGGTGGACCGGTGATTTGGTGCAGGAGCGCACAAGCATTTTCGGTACCTGGGAGTGTGAAGCTAGCTTGTTTCTTTTTGGACGACTCAAGGGAAATGCTGCAGAAAGGAAGTTATGTAGGATAGGTGCTGGAAAAAGAATGTGGATGGAGTTATGGCGCTAACTGAATCATAATAACTCCAAGAGAAGAGGATAGTGTGTGTATATGTGCAGTTGTGCAATTGACGGAGTCGCATTTCCTTTCTTATGTGTGTCTTCTTAAATGTTCTCAGGCATGGCACACTTACTTTGCATAATAAGTTAGACAGGAGCTATGCGATACTTTGCCTATTGTTCGTTTTTTTTTCAAAGTTCATTGTTTACTAAAGTATATGGTGTTTTATCAAGCCAGCGATTCCACCGTTTACAGTGAGCCCTGGTGGTTCAGCATTAGTTAATAGGGAAGTTAATACTTCAGGTCCATGTCCTATGGACATTACAACAAGATTTCAGGAAAAACTATATTACAACCACTATGTACTAATTACATGAAGTATTTTTAATTACTATAATATTTACTTAACTACTTTAATTTTATAAACAAGTCACATTTATTTTCAAAAATTCATTGTATCATGGTTTTCATCATTATTTAAAAGTTTAAGAGATTAATAAAAAAATTGTAACAAAACTTACACCTATAATTTGTCTGGCTTTTTGTAAGAAATTATAAGAATTGAAAATGCAGCGGTCGTACCTAATTACTTTAGTTTATTATATGGTTACTTATTAAAAGAAATTTGATGATTGTCAGAAGTAAACTGAGTGTAATTTAAGTATACAGGTTTGTTTAAATAAAAAAATTTTCAATTACTGGTGACATAAAAAAAAATTTTTAATAAAGTAGTTTTGTTGTAAAAATAAATTTTTCAGTAATTTTTTAATATATCCAGTAAGCTCATTCGAGCTGCTTGTCTTTTTTTGTAGGTGCTGTTTGATTTAGCGGATTTAACGTCACCTGGAAGTGGTCTCGACTGAGTGGGATCATTCTGCAATTTCGTGAACTTGCTCTTTGATAAATTCTTTGGGTAAGTAGGTTTATTTCCTTAAGCTATTTTTTTGCTGTTTCGTGTGTGCATCGCAACCTCTATTAACTGTCAACTTGTAGTTTCTCCTTAACCTCTTGTGTACCCGAGAGAACTGCAAGTTTTTGTAGTTTTTCTATCCCCATCCTTAGCTTTTAAATAGAGTATTTATAAATTAGCTTTGCGGAAATGTCATTGAAGTTGGACGATGAACTGGTAAGAGCGCATTCTCATCTTATACAGTTGGAATTTCATAATTGGCTCAAACATTTGTCAAAGGCTTTAAGGAGGTGTTCGTAAATATCTTTGACATGGTACAAGTGTTGCAAAAAAGTTTGACTAGATTTAATGTCCGTGAGAGCCACAAGACTATAGAACCGACAGGATAGTGAGAGCGTGCTATCGTCCAGGTTGAGGAGTCACATCTACTTAGTATTTCCTCTTGAAGGCTTACTGCGTAGTAAGTTTTCGCAGTCTCACACATTTAGATATGTTTAATTTTGTATTATCAATTGATTTTGTGCCTTTTTTATAATCCAAAATTAGCTTTTTTATATTTAGTATTTCTCCGTTTTCTGTAACAATTTTCAAATTGACAATTTTTATTATATATATATGGGAGATTCCATGTGAAGTGATCCAGTTAAAAAATAGAATTTTGTTTTAATGCACGGAATCAGTAAAAAAACTACTTAAATAGAGTGTAGCTAAATTTTTAAACCAAAATTTCAATTAGTTCCAGGGTTGTACAATCAAAAATATTTTATCCATCCAAGAATCTAATTCATCGATGATTAATTACCTTCAAAATGATGCGAAGTTTGAGTGTGGTAGAGCATTTCAGACAAAGTTATGGTGTTTCTAGGTAAATTTCTTAAAAAAAGAGAGCGAATGCATTTTATGAAAAAAACATAGTAACCGTATACTTGCATTCAAACAACATGGCACTATTATTCTTCAATAATTCTAAAATATACTATTTAATGTTAGTTACTAATACTTTTCAATCTCTAAGCTGCTTACAAATACAAAGCAGTAGGTATAAGCAGTTTTTTTTACTGGTATAAACCCTTTTTTTTACTACAAAGGTTTTTATTAATTATAACTATATTCAATGTGTTAAATTAATATAAATGAAATATTTCAATTGATTCTTCTTGAAATTTATAAACTTTTTCAAATTTAATGTATATAAGAAAAAATTGTTAGATTTTGAGTTATGAAGTGATAAAAATGGCCAATAAGTCATTTTTTTCAAAAAATTCGATTTTTTGATTGGTTACAGCTCTGGTACTAATTGAAATTTAGGTCTAAAAATTTAGCTACACTCTATTTAAGTAGTTTTTTACTGATTCCATACATTAAAACAAAATTCTATTTTTTAACTGAATCACTTCACATGGAATCTCCCATATATATATCAATAATTTCAACAAATTAGGTTTATCCAATTAGTTCTAATTCAATATTTCGAGATTATTTGATATGCGAGTTACCATTAATTTCCTTATGCAAAATAGAGATAGCATAGAGAATGAATATACTTTTACAAAATATAAAAGCGCTAATTTTGTACAATAAAAAAATAGAAAATCATTTGATAATAGGAGATTTTAATATTGATCTGTCTCAGACAAACACTATTCCCCAAGACCTATTTTACAGGATACTTTAAAGTGGATAGGCACCAAGATTTCAGGGTATACCGAAACCATCTGTGGATAATTCTAACAAGGGAACATGCAATGATTATATCATCATAAAATCTGAAGTAATTAAATTCAACATATTTACTTAAACTGTCCCATTAAATGATCATTATTATTTCGTTATGATCATAGGAAAAATTACAAAGTCACAGATAAATCATTCTGTTAAAATAATTTAACAAAAATAGTTGACTCGTAAAATTGGACAGAAACTTTAGGTATGCATTATCCTAACGTAGCATCAAACTCTTTGATTAATAAAATACAAAATTGTTAGAACGAAGCTCAGCAAAGTATAAAAGAAACAAAAACAAGCAAAGTTTAAACCTCAGAAATTGATGGAATACAATTGCAATAATGACATCCTGTAAAATTAAAGTAGGTTATATTATCTTATTTTTGGTATTTTGCACCTATACCCTGGGCAAAGGTTTTCAAATATTCACCCACATCTTTATCATTTCCATTTGAATTTAAACCCCATTTTTACACCAAACCGTCTCGCATTCGTCCGGCATTATGCCCGCGAGGAAGGAAAACCTTTAGCCGAACTCAGTGGGATAAAAGCCCTATATGAAACCTCCTCCGATGATGGTGTATTTGAAATGTTTGGTTTGGGCGTTAAGGTTATGTAACATTTTGCACCTCTCGCTCACGAGTCGAGTGTGACAATTATCTAACTAATCCCGTGTTATGAACAATTACTGGGATAGGTGTGGTGAAGAAAATAATTAAATCAAGTTAAATGAATTGAATATAATTAACTGAATCAAATCAATAGAGCAGTACATATATGAATGAAACGCACCTTAAGAGTGTCAGAGTTCAATAAGCTCGCGAGCAATAGCGCACTGCGCTTTTAAACATGTCGTATCGCTATCCCCACTAGACAGCGTTAAATTCGGCGAAAAGCTATTAACTTATTTTTTAAATGCATCGCGTTCAAACTTGAAATCTCGCGGCTTCACCCTGCAGCCTGGCGGCCACAGGTTAACGAGACTCTCTGTGTCTCCCTGCGCACGCATACCTGTGTGGATAATATTCCACGAGAAATTAGAATTCTCTAATTGTCGCTTTGGCACATTGGCCTCTCCGAAGAGAGCTCGTATTGGCTTCTAGGCCATGGGCGAACACATGCACAAAACGGACTTAGCGTAGAAATTTCAAGTCTTTAAAATATTTCAATTTGGTCGATTTACTCTAAATTAATATTCAATACTTCCCTCGGTCATTCTTTTACAATATAATATAAATTTAATTCTTATCTTAGTCGTTGATATTTGAATACAATACAAATTTTTCTTATTCTGCTATTGTTACATCAATTATGCATATTTCTTAAATAATTTCAAACGCATATAAATGTAAACTTATTATTATTCGCAATAATGTTGATATTAAATAATAATACAAGCCTTAATGTAGAAGTTAATATTATCATTAATCGCATAAAACTAACTGGTCACTTATGTTAAATATGAAAACGAATTATAAATTATAACTATTTGAACTCCTTTTGGTCTTCTTATAAATATAAAAACTAAAGAAGCGATAAAACTACAGCCGTTACTATTTTGAAACTTACATATTTGTCGGCCTATTCGTAATCATGTAACTCTATACACACGTCGAAAAATCAGTTTACTTTTATATATTTTCTTTCTCGCACGGAACGGTTAACGATTTTTTATTGATTTATGCTTCTTAAGAAAAATATATTAAATAATAATAAGGTGTTCGATTGGCCTAAACAATTTCAAATTATCAAGTTGATTCTATTCGTAACATCCCGATAGCCGATCGAGGATGTTTACCCATCCACATACTGACCGCAGCATTTACGGCTTGACTTTCGCGATCGGCCTATAATAGACAAAACTATGAGAGAGAGAGAGTAACTAAGGCAAAACTTTGCCGATTTAGATGATAAAGGGGAAGGGAGCAACAGCTATAAGAGCTCACCTCGAAAATGGGACTCTTACTTGATTTTAAAAGCTCTCTGACATAAGTTCGACTTAATACTTATAGTCGTAAATAATTCCCTAGTCATTAAGGGGATGTCGTACCCGGCAAAACATTGTTGTGCAGGTCCGCGCTTTCTGTTTTATCGATACCCTATATAAAATTAACTTAACAGAAATCATCTGTGGCGCCCTCTGTATTATATACTAATACATATTTAGTTGCATGCCCACAGATGGCGCTGACAAGCGTTAACGTAATATAAGATATAGAACACAACGCTAGTAAAAGTAATTACAAAATTGATTGTAAAAAAATATAAAATTACTGTAAAAGTAAATGAATAGTATACTGCAAAACTTATAAACGTATCTAATTGGTTTATCCGATTGGAATGGACTAGAGAAATGGCAAATTATATTTGCAAATTATTCTTATATTATACATGTGTAATATTAATTCTAAAAAGTAAAGTAATAGCATGTATATACTAACTCTGCACTTTGCGTACACTTTATTTGTACTGTACTACTGTATTTGTACTATATGGTAACGTGTACTGTACGTACACTTTATGAATTGTGTACTGTAAGTATACTTTATATGGTACCGCGCACTGTACGTATACTTTATATGATACCGTGTACTGTACGTACACTTTATGATAACGTGTACTGTACGTACACTTTACGGTAACGTGTACTGCACGTACACCTTATGGTAACCAAATGTCAGTCGGTATTGTACTTTTCAATTTTCACTTTGATTTGTATTCTGAACGACGCGCCAAGAGTGTCTCGCCTCGTAGATATCCACCGATATGTTATAAGCAAACACATAATATATTGTAACAAATTTTATATTTTTTTCGTAGCAGTGTTTGTGTAGGTAAACCGAAAATTATTTTTAGTAATATATACACAAAAAATTATTTTTCTTGGATAGCTGCTTTTTAGTTCTCGATGGTATCTACGAGGCGAGACAATCTGAACGACGCGCCGAGAGTGTCTCGCCTCGTAGATATCCACTGATATGTTATAAGCAAACACATAATATATTGTAACAAATTTTATATTTTTTTATAGCAGTGATTGTGTAGGTAAACCGAAAATTATTTTTAGTAATATATACACAAAAAATACTTTTGCTCGGATGGCTGCTTTTTAGTTCTCGATGGTATCTACGAGGCGAGACAATCTGAACGACGCGCCGAGAGTGTCTCGCCTCGTAGATATCCACTGATATGTTATAAGCAAACACATAATATATTGTAACAAATTTTATATTTTTTTATAGCAGTGTTTGTGTAGGTAAACCGAAAATTATTTTTAGTAATATATACACAAAAAATACTTTTTCTCGGATGGTTGCATTTTAGCTCTCGATGGATATCTACGAGGCGAGACAATCTGAACGACGCGCCGAGAGTGTCTCGCCTCGTAGATATCCACCGATATGTTATAAGCAAACACATAATATTGTAACAAATTTTATATTTTTTTCGTAGCAGTGTTTGTGTAGATAAACCGAAAATTATTTTAGTCATATATACACAAAAAATACTTTTTCTCGGATGGTTGCATTTTAGCTCTCGATGGATATCTACGAGGCGAGACACTCTGAACGACGCGCCGAGAGTGTCTTGCCTCGTAGATATCCACTGATATATTATAAGCAAACCCATAATATATTGTAACAAATTTTATATTTTTTTATAGCAGTGTTTGCGTAGGTAAACCGAAAATTATTTTAGTCATATATACACAAAAAATACTTTTTCTTGGATAGCTGCTTTTTAGTTGTCGATGGTATCTACGAGGCGAGACACTCTGAACGACGCGCCGAGAGTGTCTCGCCTCGTAGATATCCACCGATATGTTATAAGCAAACACATAATATTGTAACAAATTTTATATTTTTTTATATCAGTGATTGTGTAGGTAACCGAAAATTATTTTTAGTAATATACACAAAAAATACTTGTGTTCGGATGGCTGCTTTTTAGTTCTCGATGGTATCTACGAGGCGAGACAATCTGAAAGACGCGCCGAGAGTGTCTTGCCTCGTAGATATCCACTGATATATTATAAGCAAACCCATAATATATTGTAACAAATTTTATATTTTTTTCGTAGCAGTGTTTGTGTAGATAAACCGAAAATTATTTTTAGTAATATATACACAAAAAATACTTTTTCTTGGATAGCTGCTTTTTAGTTCTCGATGGTATCTACGAGGCGAGACACTCTGAACGACGCGCCGAGAGTGTCTCGCCTCGTAGATATCCACCGATATGTTATAAGCAAACATAATATATTGTAACAAATTTTATATTTTTTTCGTAGCAGTGTTTGTGTAGATAAACCGAAAATTATTTTAGTCATATATACACAAAAAATACTTTTTCTTGGATAGCTGCTTTTTAGTTGTCGATGGTATCTACGAGGCGAGACAATCTGAAAGACGCGCCGAGAGTGTCTTGCCTCGTAGATATCCACTGATATATTATAAGCAAACCCATAATATATTGTAACAAATTTTATATTTTTTTATATCAGTGATTGTGTAGGTAACCGAAAATTATTTTTAGTAATATACACAAAAAATACTTTTGCTCGGATGGCTGCTTTTTAGTTCTCGATGGTATCTACGAGGCGAGACAATCTGAACGACGCGCCAAATATAATTGTAACAAATTTTATATTTTTATTATAGCAGTGTTTGCGTAGGTAAACCGAAAATTATTTTAGTCATATATACACAAAATTACTTTTTCTTGGAAGACTTCAGCGATTGTTTATTGTCGCCGATAATCTTCGAGGCGAGACACGCTCGGCGCGTCGCTGAGATTGTCTCACCTCGCAGGTATCCGTCGAATAGCTATTAAATTATTACTAATTACTGCACAATGTTATGGAGTGGTATCGATTTTTATTTTCTTTCTATCATTTTGTCCTTATTGATATTTTGAAATTTTCGGTTACTATATAGCCAACGTTAAACTATCCGAATTGACATAAAAAAACCAACAAAATACGGTATTTCAAATAAAAGTGTTAAAAGTGGCAGCACATTCTTTTTTAGAACTGACGCATAATGGAGAAACGTTTATTTCCATCCCTAATATATGATACTAGCTTTCTACCGTCTTAGTATTCATCGTATTTTTCTTTTAATTTTTTGTCGTGCACTTTTGTCTGCTTTTTTAGTATTCCAACTTTTACCAATATCATGAACTTATATATCTGCACCGCATATCTTAGGACACAGTCCTGTTTTTACAATATTATATTAAATCGTTGATGCCTGTTGACAAAGAGAGGTTATGTTTCAACACGAATTTTTCAAATTTAACAATATTTTATCATAAATTCAACTTTTGTACTTGTAATTTACTTTAAATCTATACTAAAAATGTACCTCTATCCCGTTTTGTAGCTGTCATTATGTTAAGTAATTCGAATTAAACAAATAATGCACCTAACATTCAGTGTTGGTACAGTACAAAGTATTTGAAAGTACGATGTGCGTGCGGTAAACGGCCCGATCGTGCACGGACCTCCTATAGAATCCGTCGCCTATTCCACCACGAATGAAATAAGACATAGCTGGAAACGCTTAGCATCGCCACCTACTGGTGGATTTTCAAACTACGTAGCTAAACTTTTTCTTACTCTTCGGTCTGCTAAATTGCACATTTTTAGAAGGAATGAATATCTTTTTTATTTTTCAATTAATTTTTCAATCGATTAAGTATTCCTCTAGTTTTTACTGAAAAATGATTCTAAGATAATGTAAAATGTTGCCTCTACTTTGTTTCTTGATGCTTGTAATTGCAATCTATATTTATTTCCATCACAAATATCTAGTACCAGCTTCCCAACGTCTTTGTATCAGTCGTATTTTTCAAATTATTTCTTTGTCGTACACTTTTGACTGTTTTTTTTAGTGTTCCAAGATTTATCAATATCGTGAAATTGTGCGTCTGCACTGTATTTGTTAGAAATCTATCCAGTTTTTACAAAATTCAATTAAATCGTTGTTGCCTGTTAACTAAAAGAGGTTATGTTTGAGATCGAATTTTTCAAATTATAAGCACATTTTAGCACAATTCAAACATTTGTACTTATAATTTATTTAATATATGTATTACAAATATGCCTCCACTGCGTTTATAGGTTATCATTGTATTAGATAATAGTAATAGGAGAAATAGTGCGTGTAATATACAGGTGTCGGCATAGTAGGATTTAATTCAGGTATGGCATCCCCTTAAGAATTAAAGTTATAATAATAATAACACAAATAGTCTACATATATATATATATATGGGGTATTCCACGTGAAGTGGTCCGATCAAAATTTTAAAATGCACCAAATTTTGGGTACACTTTGCAAATGTTTTTCAGAATACAGAAAAAAATTTTTAGGTACTGGAATCTATTTGCTCAAAAGTTATTCTAACCTCAAAAAGTGAATTTTTCCATATTTTTTTCAACACCAGCTGGGTTTACCACTATATAACTCAAAATCTATCAACTTTTACTATAGAACATTATATGTAACATTCGTTGCTAATTATATCTAGAATTTATTCTTCTGGGTTAGAATTTCTAATCTCAAGGTCAATGTTACATAAACTACATGTCAATATTCAACTTGAAAAAAGTGCAAGTGCGCCACCTTTGATTTTTTCATCCAAAAGTCTAAAAGAAAGCTTGGAGCAATACCTTTCAAATGGTCTGTAGCATTTTTATGGCCTCCAATTCTGTAAAAAGTTATGAAACTTTAAAGAAACACGAAATTTTTTTAAAAATTTAAATGGGAATTACCATGTTAATTTTTGTGTATTTTTCGTCTTTCTTTAAATTGTCATAACTTTTTACAGAATTGGAGGCCATAAAAATGCTACAGACCATTTGAAAGGTATTGCTCCAAGCTTTCTTTTAGACTTTTGGATGAAAAAATCAAAGGTGGCGCACTTGCACTTTTTTCAAGTTGAATATTGACATGTAGTTTATGTAACATTGACCTTGAGATTAGAAATTCTAACCCAGAAGAATAAATTCTAGATATAATTAGCAACGAATGTTACATATAATGTTCTATAGTAAAAGTTGATAGATTTTGAGTTATATAGTGGTAAACCCAGCTGGTGTTGAAAAAAATATGGAAAAATTCACTTTTTGAGGTTAGAATAACTTTTGAGCAAATAGATTCCAGTACCTAAAAATTTTTTTCTGTATTCTGAAAAACATTTGCAAAGTGTACCCAAAATTTGGTGCATTTTAAAATTTTGATCGGACCACTTCACGTGGAATACCCCATATATATATATCACTAAACATCAAGTTCCTGGGAACCAGCCTCGATACGACGACGTCGTCTGCCATCGCCGAAGCATCGCTGAGAACAACGTCATCGTCACCGAGGAGCGGGGTCTGAGTGAATGGATGTGAGTGTATGCGTAAATAGTTGTAAGTCGATATCGATATTAAGAGATAGTTTTATATTGCGAATTCGTTTATAATATTCGTATTTATTTACATTTTACATATTAAATTTTTTATACAATCGACGGTATTTGTTATATTATTTTTACACTAATTATTTTATAAAAATAAATTAAAACAAATTAAAATATACATATTTGCAAACATTTTAATTTAAATACATTATATTTGGCGACCCAACTACGGGCAATCAAATATTATAAGAGTATATAAAATTGCGTTTAACCGAAACACAAAATGGCGAATCGTTATCGTGCGGAATCTTTACCGGATTTTTGGCAAGTACCGCCGGAGCACGGAGTAGATTTCAATATTAATAGATTGAATATAAAAGTAGATGATTTACAACTTCAAATTAGAGATCTAGCTAGGCAACTAAACGAATTAAATAGAAACGCAGCACTAGTGCGAGAGAATGACTGGTCCCGGCAATGGATTAAAGATATTAAACTACCATTTTTTTCGGGAGAACCTTATGAAGACGCGGGAGAATATTTATCGGATATAGAAAGATATATAGTAATGAAACGTAGACCTGAAGCTTTTCAATCGAAAACGATAGCGGAATCGTTGACAAATCGTGCACGCATATGGTTTAACGCTATCCGCGGTCAATTGTGTAGTTTTAATGATTTTTTAATGAGATTTCGTCAAGAATATTTATCTGATGAAATTCAGGATCGCGTAAAGGAGACATGGAAAGCCGAAAAATATAGGAGTGGAAGCTATATAGAGTATTTCTATTTACGTCTTGGTGAAGCTAATAGATTTATTATTCCATATAGCGAATATAACAGAAATCGGATTATAATCGGGCAACTTCCGCGTGATATACAAATTGCCATGATAGGCTCAAATTTTGGAAATACGTGCGAAATCACTCAAGCGTTATATCGGGCAGATGAAGCGCAGGCGAAATATCAAGCGAAGGAATACGATACTCATAACAAAGGATTAGCATCTAATGACTATCGTCAAGATATAAGAAATTCATATCGCGAAAGTAATGTAAATACAAATCTAAGAAGCAATAATAGTTTGCGTGATAATTTCAACTATCGTACAGAAAATAGAAATAATTTTAGTCGTGCAAATTATAGAAATTACGAAGAAACAAACAACCGAGATAAAAATCGAACAGATCAGTACGTTAATAATAAATAAAGATACCAAAATCGTGACCGTACGTATAATAATAATAGTAATAATAATAGTAAAAATATTGATAGAAATAAAAATTCGATTTCTGCATTAAATTGCATCGAAGAAGAAAATGATCATGAAGTAATTACCACTGTTGCTGAAGTGTATGAAAATGATTCTCAAAATGAAGAGTCGGGAAACGATATATCAACTCCAATAGAGTAGGTCCGTTTGAGAGTTGCAATGTTAAAATGCAGGACCTTGCCTATGATATAATTGAAGGTAATGATAATAATAACATATTAAATGAAAAATCAATACGTTGCCCAAGGATTATAGCGTTGATCGAAAAAATAAAATTAGAATGTTTAATTGATACCGGTAGTAACGTAAGCTTAATATCGCAGTTAGCATTCGATCGTGTTAAAGAAGAAAAATGTGTTAAAATACTACCTGTTTCAAATACATTTTTAATAGGCGCGTTTGGCAAACGTACGAATAAAATTAAGAAACAGATATACACAAGTATAAAAATTAAGAATATAGTTATAAAATCAATTTTTTTAGTTGTAGATAAGTTAATTTATGATATAATATTAGGTATTGATTGGACTGCAGAAAATAATGTTTTAATTAATGGGGAAGAAAAAACAATCAGTATAAGAAATATAATAATGACTCAACCATATGTAAGTTTTTCTCAGCATATACCATGCGCTTATGAATTTAAATATATTGATAAATTTATAGATTGCTCGATGTTGTCAGATTTGAGAGGGTATAGCCCGAATCAAGAAAAAAATGAAACGCGTCATTTTTTTCTTGAGGCGGGGAATAGCGAGTGCTGTGTATCGCAAATCGAGGATTTCGAGTCGTCTTTAAATAATGCAATTTCAAACACGGTACCATTAAATAATAGTGAAATTGCATCTTTGAAAATGTTAATTAGAGAATTTAAAGACATTTTTTCTAACGATCCGGGTAAAATAAAAAATTTTGAATACGAAATTAAAATAAATTCTGATAAACCCAATATACGTAAGACATATGCAATACCTTTAGCGTATAAACCGCAAGTTCTGGCAGAAGTACAAAGAATGCTAGATAAGGGAATAATTGAAAAATCATCGAGTCCGTATTGTAATCCAGTACGTGTTGTAATTAAGAAAGATGGTTGAGTACGCCTATGTCTCAATGCGCGTCAATTAAACCAATACATCGAAGACGATATAGAAAGGACCCCGCGTATCGATGAAATAACGCAAAATAATGAAGGTCGACGATATTTTACGTGTACTGATTTGACCGAAAGTTATTTTCAGATTCCGTTAAGCAAAGCGTCAAGAAAGTATACTGCATTCATAATAGACGGAAAAACGTACGCCTTTTGTAGAGTACCGTTCGGTGTTAAGATATCGGGATCGGCGTTTATACGCGCGCTTAATTCTGTATTTACAAACGAAGATAATGAGATTTTGACTATATTCGTAGACGATGTTATTGTTAGATCGCGAACATTTATCGAGCATTTACAACATCTAAAATATTTCTTTTCAAAACTTCGTGAAAGCGGGCTTACCTTGAAATTGTCAAAAACTTATTTTTGTCAAGCAAATGTTTTATTTTTAGGATATATTTTGAATGAAAAAGGTGTACGGCCAAACCCTGAACGTGTAAAAGCAATAATGAATATGCCGGAACCTCGAAATAAAAAAGAGTTGCAAAAATGTATCGGTTTATGCAACTATTATCGAATATTTTATAAGAAATATGCGTCGTATATAGACCCGTTTCGTAGCTTGTTGAGTGATAAGAATAAATTCGTGTGGACAGATTATCATAAAACCGCTTTTGAAAAATTAAAAAATCAATTCGCGCAGCACGTATTATTAAATCATTACTTATTAGATAGACCATTCTTTTTACAGACCGATGCTAGTAAAAGCGGTATAAGCGGCGTATTATATCAATATAACGATAACAATGAACAGATTATTATTGCAGTAGTAAGTAGGTGTCTTACTGTTTATGAGTCAAATTATTCGGCGTGCGAACTTGAACTTTTAGCCGTAGTATATTCGATAATAAAATTAAAGTATTATTTACTTGGTCGCAGATTTAAGATAAAAACAGATCATCAAGCACTCATATTTTTGCTGAAAACTTCGTATCATACTTCGCGCCTTATGCGATGGATGCTAATTTTGCAGCAATATAGTTATGATATTGAATTCTGTAAAGGAAAAGAAAATATTATCGCGGACTATTTTAGTAGGAATATTACGGAGCAGCCTGATATACGAGAAATTGATAATAAAAACATTATTGAGAATCAAACATATTCTATAAGTAAAATTATCGCGGCTACTAAATTAATAGATACATGGTTTCCACAACTTAAAGACATGAATAAATTACAGAAAAACGATAAATTTGTGCAAGATATGCGAAATAAATTAGTAAAAGGGGACGTAGAAAATTATCGATTATATAATGATTTAGTTTTTCGCAAAACAAATCGTGAAGGTGGTTGGTGCATCGTAGTTCCCGAAATATTAAAAGATATGTTAGTTTTAGAGTTTCATACACGTATAGGGCATGGTGGATTTTTTAAAACGTACTGTGAAATAAAGAAATTCTTTTGGTGGCGTGGTATGCGGTCGTTAATTAAACATCGGATAGTTTGTTGTGATACATGTCAGCGTACGAAATACTTAAATAAAACTATGAGCGGTCGATTTTTACAAATAAAAGCCGAAGCACCGAATCAGTTCGTCGCCGTAGATTACTTTGGGCCACTTCCTCGATCTACGGGCGGCACTGAGTATATTTTCGTCGTTTTAGACATATTTTCAAGGTATGTTTCATTATATCCCTTAAAGAAAGCTACAGCAAGGGCAACAGTAAATCGGTTACGTGAATATTTCGGAAAAATTGGTAAGCCTTTGAAAATATTGAGCGACAATGGATCTCAGTTTCGATCGGAAACTTGGAAAGATTTTTTGGCCGAATCTGGAGTTGAAGCTGTTTTTTGTTTGGTGCGCCACCCGCAGGCTAATCCAGCAGAAAGAATTATGCGCGAGCTTGGCAAGTTTTTTCGAATTTACTGTAATGATAAGCACACCGCTTGGGCCAAACATCTAAATCAAATAAATTACTGGCTTAATTTTACGACTCACAGTACGACAGGCTATACACCATATGAGTTACATTTTGGAACGTCTACGGTTGAAAAAATACGTAAATTTATAAAGTTCCCAGATGATTTAGTAGAACCATATGACGTAAAATTAGAAATAGCAAATAAAAGAACGAATGAATTGCATCAACGTCAAAAGGAGCGTCAAGCGACTTTTAGTACTACTCCTATAAATATAGGCGATCTTGTCCTTTTGCGTGTCCCTAAACAATCTAATTTAATCGAAAAGAAAATCGCGAAGTTTTTTCATTTATATTATGGTCCATATCGCGTGCAACGTGTTTTCAATGATAATGCATACGAGCTTGTAGATCGAAATAATTCCGAAAAAGTGGTAGGGCGATACAATAGAGCCGATTTGCGAATTTATTATCATTAATAAAATTGTAACATTTCATATAAAAAACTTCGCTATAATTAACAGTTCCTTATAAGTAACCATAAAGATAAAAATTAATATGTTATATATTTCGTGCTTCGACAGTAATTGGTAATTAATTATAAATAAAAAAGAAAATTTTTATTTTGTACCGCGATATGTTATATTATGTTATTGAAAACCGATCTTAAATAATGACTAAATGTACGAACATATAATTTATTCTACGATAATTTTATGTATTATTGAATTTGTATAGAGTCATGTGTGATTGCATTGAGTGTGTGGGATATGAAGAAAGAAGATCATGGATATATATAGAAAAAAAAAATGGCATAAAGAGGCTTGAATCTTGAGGCTATTTTTAGACTATTATTTACAATAATAACCTAAAAAGGGGAATAATATAATAGACAAAACTATGAGAGAGAGAGTAACTAAGGCAAAACTTTGCCGATTTAGATGATAAAGGGGAAGGGAGCAACAGCTATAAGAGCTCACCTCGAAAATGGGACTCTTACTTGATTTTAAAAGCTCTCTGACATAAGTTCGACTTAATACTTATAGTCGTAAATAATTCCCTAGTCATTAAGAATTAAAGTTATAATAATAATAACACAAATAGTCTACATATATATATATATATATATATATCACTAAACATCAAGTTCCTGGGAACCAGCCTCGATACGACGACGTCGTCTGCCATCGCCGAAGCATCGCTGAGAACAACGTCATCGTCACCGAGGAGCGGGGTCTGAGTGAATGGATGTGAGTGTATGCGTAAATAGTTGTAAGTAGATATCGATATTAAGAGATAGTTTTATATTGCGAATTCGTTTATAATATTTGTATTTATTTACATTTTACATATTAAATTTTTTATACAATCGACGGTATTTGTTATATTATTCTTACACTAATTATTTTATAAAGATAAATTAAAACAAATTAAAATATACATATTTGCAAACATTTTAATTTAAATACATTATAGGCCGAGGTGTGTCTCCTATTTTGGTATATTTTGGAAAACGATTTGACTCAGAAAATAAGTTGTATTATGGAAATTATACGCGGTAAAAACCATTTATTTAACTTTAAAGGTATACTACGTCGGAACTTTTATTATATTAAGGCCAACCGACGTTGTTTGTTTACTTACTTGTAATGTATCTGAGCGTAATTCTTGGAACAGGGCGAATGCGCCAGAAGGGTCAAGTGTTTCCTCTCTCATCCTTTTTTCCAAAA
The DNA here is from genome assembly GCA_026168455.1 of Theocolax elegans. Taxonomy (NCBI): domain Eukaryota; kingdom Metazoa; phylum Arthropoda; class Insecta; order Hymenoptera; family Cerocephalidae; genus Theocolax; species Theocolax elegans. Next base: position 3,512,382 of record CM047429.1, read on the forward strand.
TTAGACAATTGTCTAACCAGTGAATAATTGGCCGCCGTTTGAGACGGATCAAATTATTATTGTGTTCGGTCGTTATGTGAATTAAGGGGATGTCGGACCCATAGCCTCCATCAAAAGCCGCTCGATCTCGCAGCTTCGAATGGCGCTGTAGTCAGGTGTCGATTTCTACGATAAACGTACTTAAAACGTACATAAATTATAAATTTTGCAGCTACATAGAGCTGTTGAAAGATACTTTCCCCCCTAGCTATGACTAAACTTAAGGTAATTATAATATTACTCTTGGCAGCAAATATTTATTTTTTTTAAAAATGCGAAATGCGTCTCATATTCAATGAATCTACATCTGCCGTAATGCTACACGCAACGTATTTCACATTTTTTTAAAAAAATAAACATTTGCTGCCAAGAGTAATATTATAATTACCTTAAGTTTAGTCATAGCTAGGGGGGGAAAGTATCTTTCAACAGCTCTATGTAGCTGCAAAATTTATAATTTATGTTTTAAGTATGTTTATCGTAGAAATCGACACCTGACTACAGCGCCATTCGAAGCCGCAAGATCGAGCGGCTTTTGATGGAGGCTATAGTTCCGACATCCCCTTAAGAGTACGTCGCTGCCTCAAACCCTGTACAAGACCTTGTGCACGATAGCGCCGAAGCAACGTCGAGTATACAGATCCGAGCATGCACTAGTCGTCCCTCATTTGTGGGTCGCATTTATTAACGAAAAGACTGTGTCTCGCGCAAGTGTAGACGCGAGTCGGGATAACACTCGCTACAACACTAAGCAGTCTTCAAGCAGTAGCCAAATTCGTATAAGAGCATTCTACGTAGAGAGACTAGCTTATGCCGCGGATTACTGGCAGATTGTCATCGGCTCTCTCCAATTGCGTCCGCGAGTGGGAATGAGAGAGAGAATTCCTAGTCGCGGGAATTGGTGTTAGTGCCTGGGAGGGTTTTTCTCTGTGAGTGAGAAAAAAACCGCGATCGCGCATCTCTTGTGTACATTAAGTATTCGCAGATGGTTTCGCCGTATGAATCCACTGCGGACGAACTTCTTCATTTTAATCAAATCGTTTCCAGATTTCGAGTTGTAAATCTATTCATGTAAATGTGAGTGTGATAAAAATAGATTAGTCGGAAGGGGTAGCTGCTGCCGCACCCTTTTATAAAGAAAAAGTATAATTAATTGTATTTCCTTTCTTTTCGGAACACGACGATTTGTTTCAATTTATTTTGAGAGTGCAATTTTTTTTTGCGTGACATGTTTTTATAGTTTATATTGAATTTAATATTTAGTATTTACTATTTAATGCTATTTTTTATGATATATATAACTTTTTTTAATATATTTACAATATATTTTTACAACTTATGTTAATTATCTAGCCGTGTTTATAAGTTATATAGTTACAATTTATTGTAAAGTCGGCACTAAATTTTTTTCCTCAGTGGGAGTAATATTTATTTAATTGTGGCGGGTCCAATAAAATAATTTTCAATTGAACACTGGACACTTCCAAGGTATTTAAATCAGTAGTGATTTAATCTAAAATCCCGATTAAGAATACCTCTGCCGACGTAACCCGTGGGTTTCTGCCAGTCAAAAAGCCAAAGGCCATGATGATGAAATCCGCACGTTATGTTGTATTAGAGTTACAGTTTCATACTATTCTTCGTAAATACTTAATGAATTTGCACCAAAGTTTGACAGAATACTTATATTACTATATAGAATGGCGCTCTGATCCCAAAATTCTCCAAAAGCTGGTTTAGTTTGTAACGGTCACGCTGGGGATTAGGGCGTGGCGTCAAAGGCGAAATAAACAAGTAATTAATAAAAAATGATATTAATTTATTATAAAAAAAAGCACTATAGACTTTGGGCGCCAGCCGCGTACGATCGCGGCGAATTTATAACGATTAAGCTCGGCTGCGTACGAGCTGCTGCTGGTTGCTGCGCGAGGGGAGGGGAGGGGAGTACAGGGGAAGCACACTTACAGTCAGGAGAGATCGTGAAATACCGGTGCAGGGCGTGCACCCACCTTATTGCAGTGGAGATCGTCTCCTGGAATTCTGCTGCTCTGCGGTCAATTGCTCTCGCACACACACTCGAAATATCTTATATTTGTCGGTCGCGAATCGGTAGGCCGATGCTGCCTCGGTGGCGTCCCGATGAGCTCTCTCGAGCTCGGGCTCGTTCGCTGCTTCGCTGCTCGGGCCCGACGTGCGCGCGTAGCTTCTCGCGTCGAGTCGCCCGTCGGCCGCCCTCGTCTCGCGCGCCTCGTGTAGTGAGTGCTCGCGGCCATGTTGATCAAGGCGGACGACGTTGCCGGGGCTGCTGCTTCTCACGGAGAGGATGGTGTCCCTGGTGATGCTGTAACCCAGGTAAGCCTTTATGATCGTTCCGTGATGTTGATTTATCGGCTCATAGGTCCACTCTGTTACAGGTGCAGACGGACGGCCGATCTTCGAGTCTTCTCTCTCACTCGCTCTCACGGTGGCTGCTCAGCTGGTGCGCGTCGGGTCAATGACTGCTGCTCTTCGTCGGTGCTGCGTTGCTGCGGGGATTCTGGCTGCTTCTTAGGTGAATATATATCTCCCGAGGGAGTGCTGCGTATTATTTACTAATTATTAATTGAGAGTTATGGTAATGTTATGATTACCATAACCTCACTTCCAATCCTCTCCTAGCATGTAGCTGTCAGTTACTATGTGCACTACATGCGTCCTTGTTTCCTTCTAATTAGGATTATTATTAATTATCTAACTATTTTACAGCTTCCTGGATGTCTTGTTGCTGCTCGTGCTACTCCATCTGGCACCTTGGGCCATCGCAGGCTGCTTCATGTCCTGCTGCGAAGCCTCCTGGAAGTTGTGTCGCCTCTCCTGACATGCTGCTTCCATGTGCTAGGGGGAAGGAACCAAGAGAAGTATTGGGGATTTGGGGAGCTTCGGGTAGGCTAGGTAGTGTCGCGTCCCCACGAAAATTATATTATTATTTTTCGTACAAAAGTACTGCATAGTTTAGAATAAAATTACGGCGTAAAAGAAAAACGAAATAAGGTTGATAAGGAATGGTTCTAAGTAAGTGCAGTAATATAAAATATAATTTATAGAGCTAAGGGACAGATTAGTTTACGAGTGTTTCAAACGAAATAGAGACTGATAAGTAGAGTTAAAGATATTATTCGAAGCCAATACGCATATAAGCGGGATCGCCGATAGTGAGATCGAAACGACGGGTTGCGCAAGAGTTTTTTTGTACTGCACTATAAAATCAATGCTCGGAGAAGAACCGGCAATGGGAAACATCGACTAGAAAATTCGAGCATTAGAAGGAAGTAATAAATTAAACCGTTCTTTGGATAACGTCGCAGTAATAAAAGGGGGACAGAAAATTCTCCGAATCAACTACGAAGCGATACAGAAAATGCATGGGATTCGATAATTTTTAATTACGCACATCTAACGGTCCAATCGGGTGCAAGCACAGAAAAATCGAGAACTACTTACACAATCTCCATATAAGGCAAAGTGTAAGACAAGGCGAAGCGTAAGACAAGGACAGATGCATAGGATTTTAGGGTATATAAAGAGGACCCAGAAGAGACACAGGCACTCCTAATTCTTCATCTAAAGTTTTCATAAGGCGAAGCTCTGATCGTCAACTTTTTGATTTTTATCCGAGGGCGTGGCACTGCTACTCGGACTTTAAAACAATACGCATCCAAAATCAAGAGAGATCTTCTATTCGGGAATCGAGACGCATCATTGACATCTACAAGCCATAGTCAAGGAACTATATCATCGGGCTCCAACAGCATACACATCTAACGTCGACGCCCGCAGGTCTAGCAGGACATTATCCGGCAATTTGACACCGCTATCCACGTTCAAGGCGGACCTTCGTTCCTCACCGAATACACACACACATATATATATATATATACATATATATATCTATATATTTGGGTACTTAAGGTATATTCTTTTCGGCTATCTATACGCTTGTATTATTCGTAAAGGCAAACCTGATATTTTATGTTATTTCGATTGCTGAACCAACCGTTTTCTTTTAAAACAATTATTATTATATATTACAATTTATTTATAATAATTATTCGTTACATTGCATTTGATTTGAAATATTCACGGTTTGAATTGTTATTTATTAACTATAATTCATGTTTTAAACGACAACAATTTTTTTATTTTATCTGCATTTATTTATAATGATTCTTATTTCAATTATTGATTATTAATGTTTATAATAAAATAACCTTGCGAATATTTTATTCTGTAATGTGCTAACGTGTTCGTCGCACACATGTTTATTTAATCAAAATTAAGATCTTTATTTGACTTAAATAAATTTATGGAATTGTAAATAAAATAGTGTGAATTTATGTATTTTTGCCCATTAAAAAGCTGTAATAATTTAGTTGCACGTGTTCATTTAAAGAAAAACAGCATATTATATTTTAATAAATAATGCATGATTAATACGAAATAAAACATATATTATTTTATTTATCCCGCATTATATCCTGCATCTCTACTCTCAAAATAACTTCGCTCGCTACTCCCGGAGACGTAAGGCTAGTCCTAGTCAAACAAGAGCGAAAGGAACGCGAATGGTTTATTAACCATTTGCCTTCTTGTAATATTTTTTTATAGTAATTGGTGCAAGTCTGGACGTGACAGTAGGCTTAGAGATGTGAGGGTAGGTAGGCTAGTTTGTATTGGGACTCGCTCGCTTACTATTTTGACAGGTATTACATACCTTGTTACAACTCCCCCCCACCAAACTGAAGTTACGCGGAAGTCGTAACTGAATTTTAAACTAACTAACTAAAAGACAATAAATTAAATAAATACTTAATTACTAAAACTAAAAAAAAAATGACTTGATATTATCGCTACTAGTATGGTGGGGAGAGTAATGCTGCTTCTTAACTAACTTATTTCTACCAAGTAGCCGGTGCTACTGTTGCGGTGTGCTCGTGTTTAGTCTCCATGACTATTCTGCTTGGCTGCTATCTGTGTTAGTGTACACGGTGTTTGTGATTCGATTTTTCTCTTATTTTGCGCTTATAAGTACGATCGGCTGGGCCCTTACATTATATTTATTATATCTTACCGCTTGGAGAGCTCATTTCGCGTTCGCGACACTCTCATACTGCATACTTACATGTTTTCTCTCATTCCTATGAAACATTTTATTTAATAACAAAAATTAAATTCTTAAATGTAAATAAAATATCGATTATATATATATATATATTATGCTGCTATTAAATTATAAGATTGGTGCATGCCTTGCTGCTTCTTTGCCATATTGCTGCTACTGCGTCATTATTTTGCTTGCTCATTAAATCATTTAAAATATTTTTCTCTTAAGACAACGTAATTAATAAGAAATTTGTGCATATTATTTCTTGGCTGCTGGGGTATTTGTTAGTACTGTTAGTACATTAAGCTGCTGATAGTAAAAAGTAAATAGGAAGAGAGAATGTAGGATTAAATGTTTTGCTGCTTGCTGTGGCTGCTTGCTGAAGATAAAAGGGGGTATTTTGGTTATTACTTCCGGGGTCTGAGCTGACGTTTGGGTGGGCTGCTAGGGGACATATCGGGGTCAGGTATAATTTTCTTGGGACGACCTCTTTTACGGGTAGCTGGGTTAATGGGCGGATTCGCGATTCGGATGCTTTGCGATAATTGTTGCTGCTGCGTTTGCGGACATTGGGATGGAATTACATTTCGGGGAGGGACATACCGCTTTAAATCGCTAATGTGGACCTTGGTTTGTCGTTTGCTGCTCTCATCCTTCGCTAAATATATGCTAGGGGAGAATATTTTAATTATTTTCGCGGGTCCTATATATTTGGGTGCGTGCTTAGCTGCGAAATTATCGTCGGCTGACGATAGCACACGATTACGGCGACAAACTAGATCTCCTAATTGGTACTGTATGTCTCTACGACCTCTATTATAATACCGTGCTTTCTTGGCTGTGGCTATTTTGGTATGCCTTTTTACTAGGTCGTAGATTGCTGGCAATCTATGCAATCGCTCTACCCATTGCTGCGTATCTGGGGCGGGAATTTGGGTTGGGGATTCAATGTGCTTTTTGACTAGAGCAATGGGAATAGGGTTCCTACCAAAATTCAGGAATGCTGGTGAATATTTGGTGGAGGAGTGTACGACCGTGTTCAGTGAAAAACAAAATTCGCCTAGATGTGTGTCCCAATTTCTATGATCATCAGCTAGATAGCTGTTGATCATTGGCTTTATATTTCTATTAACCCTTTCCACAGGGTTGGCTTGCGCGAAATATGGAGGGATTGTAGACTGCGTAATCCCGTAATATGCTAGCTTCTCTGTGACCATCCGATTAACGAATTCTGTTCCGTTATCGGTGATCAAGTATTTGGGACATCCCCATCTATTTATTACAAGCTCGTCGAAAGCTTGCAATACGCTCTTTGCATCAGCTCTTCTTAATGCCTTCATCTCCACGTATCTCGTGAACAGGTCTTCAAATACAATAATGTATTTGAAGCCTTGTTTCGATGGTGGCTTTGGGCCCATAATGTCTGCTGCGACTACTGTCCAGGGTGCACTGATGTTCCTGCCTTCCATAAGACCGGCGGGGGCTTGTTGGCTGCTTTTATGAGCTTGGCACTCTTGGCAAGCTTTGACATATTGGCATGTATCCATATATATTCCTGGCCAGTAGTAATACGTGGCCATTCTAGCATATGTCTTGTCATTGCCTACATGGCCTGCTTGCGGCGTGTAGTGGGCTTCGTACAGGGCTCTTGGTCGGTCGTTTTGGGGTAAAATCAGCTTCCAGGCATCGAGGTCGGGGACAAGGGGATCTACTAGGGGATTGGGACGGTGGGCGTATAATAGATTATTCTCTATTCTCAGGTCGGGGTATTTGCTGGGGAATTTGGTTACTGCTATTAATTTTGTCTGATACCAGGGATCGCTGCTGTCTATTGCTATGGCTGCTGCTGCTTCAGTGTTCTCGTAGGCTCGAGATAGTGCATCCGGCACTTTGTGTAACGCTCCTTTACGGTGCACAAATTTTATATTATAATTTTGGAGGATGGTATTCCAACGGGCCAATCTCCCTGTTGGATCCTTAATATTGTGCAACCAGAGAAGACTGTGGTGATCCGTTACTACCGTGAACTCTTCCCCTTGCAAATAGCCCTTGCGTCGGTCTACACACCATAACACGGCCAAGCACTCCTTTTCTGTGACGGTGTAGTTCCGCTCAGCTTTGCTTAGGGTTCTGCTCACGTAGTATATCGGATGCTCTTCTCCGTTTATCTCCTGCGTGAGAACTCCGGCTATAGCCTAATCGCTGGCATCAGTTTGGAGGGAAAATGGGAGGGAAAAATCGGGTCGGGCTAAAACGGGGGCTTGGGTGAGGGCTAATTTCATCTTCTCAAACGCTTCTTGCTGCTCTTTGTGCCAGTGTCATCTGACATCTTTCCTTGTGAGATAATTCAAGGATGCTCGGTATTCTGCCAATTTGTCGATAAATCGGGAATACCAACCGATTAATCCGGTAAATCTCCGTAGCAGCTTTAAATTAGTGGGGGCTGGGTATTCTAATATTGGCTTAATTTTGTCATTGTTGGTTTTTAGGCCATCCTGGTTAACTTTATAACCTAGGTATGTAACCTCCGCGCAACAAAATTCCGATTTTTCGCAGTTTAGCTGTAAATTGGCTTTTTTAAGGGCTGCTAATACTATTTTGAGCCACCGAATGTGTTCCTCAAAGGTTTTGGCTGTGATGATTATGTCATCTAAGTAAGCGAACACATTCGGTTCCCACTCCGGCTTTATTAAATTGTCCATTATTTTCTGGAACATTGCTGGTGCGTTTGCTAGACCGTAGGGTACGCGGGTGAATTGAAATAAACCCTTTCCTGGAAGGGCAAAGGCTGTTATTTCTCGGCTTTCGGGGGCTAGGGGGACTTGATGATAAGCTTGGGACAGGTCTAGCGTGCTTCTGTAGCGGCTTTCTCGTAGCTGATCTAATATATCGTCCATGTTTCGCATGGGATAAGCTATTTTTTTAGTTACTGCATTGACTTGCCTATAGTCAATGCAGAAACGATATGCTCCGTTCCCTTTAGGGACAATAACAGGGCAGCTGCACCACGGACTATCGGAAGGTTCGATGATGCCCTCACGTAGCATTCTATCGACCTCCGCATAGCCTGCTTGTAGCATTTTAGGCGAGTACCGGCGGTTCCTCTGCCTAATTGGCTCGGCTCCTTGCGTATCAATTCTATGGATCGTTAGGTTTGTGGTACCTAATGTTTTGGGGGCTGCGGGAATCATTTCATCTAAAAGCTGCTGCAAAATTTTTTCTTGAGAAGGGGTAGCCCTTTTGAGTCCTCCTATGCTGGCTAGGGCTGGTATGTAGCTTGGGTCTTCGCCATGAGGATAAAAATGATGCGTAATGCCTTTAGAAGTCCACCACGTATCCTTTTCATAATTTATCCTCATGTTGACCTTGCGCTTAAAATCGTCTGCTACTTGAAAGGGCATTATGATATTGTCGCCGTCAATACATATTGAGACGTCTACAATACCTTGGATTGGTACTGTTGTACCGTCTGCCACTTTCACTGCTTTGCAGTCAGATCTCCTGAGCTTCTTCTGGAGCACCTTACTCATTCCTTTGCCTATAAAGGAGTGCACTGCTCCATCATCGAGCAGTGCTATGAGCTTGTGTCCATTTAGCTCTAGGTTAAAAAATAAACGGGGATCAATGCCGGGAAGTTGCTGAATAAGGGACTCGTTAGCTGCTATGTGGGAGGGGTGAGACCCTATGGGGGTTTTGGGTGAGAAAATACGGGTCCTTATTTTCTCTGGCTGCCGTTTCCCTGCTGCTTCATGATGCATTTAGGGTAGTCTCTTATATAGACTCCCTGATCTCCACAACCATAGCAGAATACCTGAGAGCACTCTGCTGCCCAGTGATCCAATTGGTCACAAATAAAGCAGGGCTCTTTCTGCTTTCTAGGGTGGTTGGGGATTATTGGCGCTCTTGTTGCTGCTCTGTAATTGCTCTGGCTTCTGGGTTGCTGCTGATTGTGGCTCCTTGGTAAGTCGGGTCTTTGTGGGGTCGTTGCTGCTTTTTGCCATTGCTTCTGGCTGGTATTGGCGACTACTTTATTCCACGGCTGCTTTTGTTGTGTGTTGCTGCTGCTGCTTGGCCTTGGGGAATCGCGTTTTGCTACTTCTATAAATTTAGGGGAGTTCGGCGCTGCTCTTCTTGGTTGGGGGCTGCTGGGCTTGGCGTATCGCTGCTGTTGGTTGTATTTGGGGTTGGGTGTGTGGTCTTTGGGGGTCTGGGAAGGGTATGAGGCTTTGGGATTGCTCGGGCTGCTTACTGCTGCTAGGCTGCGCGTTTTTTGCTGCTTTGGATCGACGTAACCATACTTTGCTAAGCCATAACCTTGCAATGTTGGTGGTGGCTTGTATGTTTCGTCGAGTAACCGCCTAGCTTCTTCCTTTTTGCCTAGCTTTTGTAGCTGCGCAAAATTATCAAATTGGCTTCTTTCTAACTTGCATCTGTAGCTAGGATGCAAATTCCGAAATGCTCTGTCCAATTAATCTGCTAGCGGAAGCGGAGGTTTAATTTGGTCCAATATCCCTCGTAATTTTGACAGATACGTCGAGATGTCTTCATTTGGACCTTGCGTGCGATTTTCTACTATTTACCGCAAGTTGCTCTGGATTTCCTCCGATCCATATTGCAATCGCACTGCGTCGACAAAATCAATAAAATTTCGCCAGCTGCTCTTTTCTCTCTTGAACCAATCCCATGCTTCATCGTCGAGCACGGATGGGAGAGCTTTGATTATGTCGTCCATCGAGAGGTTATATGTCTCCTTGCATTCTTGGAGATTACTTAGGAATGTTTCGGGATCGCTTTTCCTTGTGCCTTTAAATTGGATGTGATATCTAGAGAAAATTTCTACCGTTCTCTTTTCTCTAGTGAAAAGCGAATCCTCCAAATTGCTGCAATTTGAATAACAATTCCTAAAAGATGGAACCGACAAATTTGCTAGCTGCTGCTGCTGCTGCTGCTGCTGCTGGGGATATTGCTGCTGGGGATATTGCTGCTGCTGGGGAGGAGGGATGCTAAATGTCGTATTTCTTTCAGGGCTTAAGTTTTGGATTTGAAGCTCTTCGGTTATGCTGCTCTGGTGTGCTTGTTGTCGTCGTTGCTGCTGCTCTGCTAACTCGTCTTCCCATTGCACACTGGGGAGAATTTTTCTGCTGCTGCTTGTGTGTGTGCTGCTTCTCGGGTCGTTAGGGTTCATTTGGTTACGCTCGTTCATTCTTCGCTCTGTTGCTGTTTGCTGCACTGCTCTGAATGCTGAAGGTTGTATGCTGCTTGTCGTTCTTGGCTGCGAGTTTGTATATACATGTGTGCTTTGTGTTGCTGCGGGAGTTGTGTTTGGTACGAAGGGGTTATTTGATAAATTTTCATCTGCCGGGATGGTTGGAGCAAGCGTAATAATTGGGTAATACGACGTTGAGTTTATTCCCAATAACGATACGGTTGTGCTTGGCGATGTATTTAATAATTCTGGAATGATCGGTTCTAATAAAAATCTTTGCTGCTCTTGCTCAGATGGAGACGGCGTCCTTAAATGCCTGTACGTTGATTGTGCTTGCGGACGATATGCTGGATGTAGTAATCTTTCATTTATTGCCTCGTTGCATTCCGTTGGCTCCTCCATTGTCAGTGGATCCTGGTACCGTCCTTGCGACTGTCCGGTTTGCAGTTCCACATATAACATCCGACCAGATGTAATGTTTTGTGCCCTTGCTGCTCGGGAAGGGGGAGGGAAATTCGTTATTTCGGATTGTGTTAATGAGAGGTCCAGGAGAGATTCTTCTTCTATTGGGCTAAGTTCGTCCAAGTGTCGTCCATCTACTTCTGGTTTCCATTCTGCTGCTGAGGGGCCATAATTTCTAATTAATTCGTATCGCGCTACGCGATCTCGAATTGTGCGTATATCATCGTCGATGTTCAAATCTAGCTGATTACAGTAAATTGTAATTTTCCCATCGGCGGTATTATTTATGGTGCGCCTAATTATCGCTGCACCTTGTGCTACGTTATCAATATTTATTCTACTACCTAATTTGTAGTTAGCTGTCATCTTGAATTTTAACTTAATTATTCTATCAATAATTAAGAAGGGAAAGGTATAAGTTTGGCGCAATAAATCTGCAGCTCAATACTTATCGCTATTAAACTAACAGCCCAACGTTAAAAACTAAAAATTAAAGCTGAAGTTTCTTATATGCTAGTTATCTGCTTAAATACTATTCAGGGGAGAAACAATCCAAAATAAGGTAAATCAGGCAAGGGTAATACAATATATCGGGTTTTTAGGTTTTCGGCTGCTAATAGGGAAAGGCGTAAAAATTATCAAGTTTGCTGCGAAATGGGGTTATTTAATGCAATTAGTTGAAAGCAAATGAAAAGAAAGAAGAGAAAAAAAAAATTTGGCTTATTATGTGCTAATTTGCTTAGTTTGTTAATTTGTTAAGTAAAATTAAAGTTTTATTACTGTTATGTGGCTGCTAGCTGGGAAAATAAGAAACAAAAACAAAAAATAATGTTTTTAATTTCCACGAAAAATAAAAATTTTATTTATTATGTATTAATTAAATACGGGTTTGCAAAATTATTAATTAATTAAATTGCAGCTTCAGCGAGAAAAGAAAATGAAAATATTAATGTATTTTTATATACAAGGGCTAAATTATATTGAGCAACAAAAAAAAATATTAATTTTCACATTGCAAAAATAAAATAACGGCTTATAATAATATATGGTATGGCTGCGATGAGAGAAGGGGGGGGGGGGGGGGGAAAGCGAAAAAAACGTTATATTGCGTGTCGGGAAATAATATACAAGTATTATAAAATATATGGAAATATTGTGCACAAATTATCAAAATTATTATCAAAATATATAATAAAGAAAAAATTATATTGCATAAAAATATTGTTTACTGGAAACGAAAACGAATTTACTTTAATACTACGTGTATAATTAACACGTGTTTATAAATTAAAGATGGCCGAAAATATGGCCACGCGGCTTCTTCCTCCTACCCGTATGTGTGCTTCACGCGGGGGGAGGGAAAAATGGCTACGGCTTATTATAATTAAATTATTACTCCGTCACGCTTGACGTTCACAATTTCTATTTTAATCGAAATTTGAAAAAAAAACTTAATTTGCTGCTGCTGAATGTTGTTTTTTTGTAGATGCTGCTCCTAAAAAATTTTATTTTAATCCCGTGAATTTACATCGGCTAAATAATGCGTTACGACGCCATTTTAATGTAAGGAAAAAAAAAAACGTGCCGATGCCGAAAAACCACGTTGGGCGCCAATGTAACGGTCACGCTGGGGATTAGGGCGTGGCGTCAAAGGCGAAATAAACAAGTAATTAATAAAAAATGATATTAATTTATTATAAAAAAAAGCACTATAGACTTCGGGCGCCAGCCGCGTACGATCGCGGCGAATTTATAACGATTAAGCTCGGCTGCGTACGAGCTGCTGCTGCTTGCTGCGCGAGGGGAGGGGAGGGGAGTAAAGGGGAAGCACACTTACAGTCAGGAGAGATCGTGAAATACCGGTGCAGGGCGTGCACCCACCTTATTGCAGTGGAGATCGTCTCCTGGAATTCTGCTGCTCTGCGGTCAATTGCTCTCGCACACACTCTCGAAATATCTTATATTTGTCGGTCGCGAATCGGTAGGCCGATGCTGCCTCGGTGGCGTCCCGATGAGCTCTCTCGAGCTCGGGCTCGTTCGCTGCTTTGCTGCTCGGGCCCGGCGTGCGCGCGCAGCTTCTCGCGTCGAGTCGCCTGTCGGCCGCCCTCGTTTCGCGCGCCTCGTGTAGTGAGTGCTCGCGGCCATGTTGATCAAGGCGGACGACGTTGCCGGGGCTGCTGCTTCCCACGGAGAGGATGGTGTCCCTGGTGATGCTGTAACCCAGGTAAGCCTTTATGATCGTTCCGTGATGTTGATTTATCGGCTCATAGGTCCACTCTGTTACAGGTGCAGACGGACGGCCGATCTTCGAGTCTTCTCTCTCACTCGCTCTCACGGTGGCTGCTCAGCTGGTGCGCGTCGGGTCAATGACTGCTGCTCTTCGTCGGTGCTGCGTTGCTGCGGGGATTCTGGCTGCTTCTTAGGTGAATATATATCTCCCGAGGGAGTGCTGCGTATTATTTACTAATTATTAATTGAGAGTTATGGTAATGTTATGATTACCATAACCTCACTTCCAATCCTCTCCTAGCATGTAGCTGTCAGTTACTATGTGCACTACATGCGTCCTTGTTTCCTTCTAATTAGGATTATTATTAATTATCTAACTATTTTACAGCTTCCTGGATGTCTTGTTGCTGCTCGTGCTACTCCATCTGGCACCTTGGGCCATCGCAGGCTGCTTCATGTCCTGGTGCGAAGCCTCCTGGAAGTTGTGTCGCCTCTCCCGACATGCTGCTTCCATGTGCTAGGGGGAAGGAACCAAGAGAAGTATTGGGGATTTGGGGAGCTTCGGGTAGGCTAGGTAGGCTTAGAGATGTGAGGGTAGGTAGGCTAGTTTGTATTGGGACTCGCTCGCTTACTATTTTGACAGGTATTACATACCTTGTCACAAGTTATTGATAAAAATTAAAAAGAGCACTTATCAGGCTTATTTAGGTTATGTTACATTAGAATTACAGTTTTACACGATTCTTCGTAAATATTTATGACGCTGCACTAAAATTTGACAATTTACTTATATTATTATATAGAATGGCGCTTCGGTGCGAAAATTTCTTATAATCTCTTTTAGTTAAAGATAAGAATTAAAAGCGGTTACTTCTATTTGCGATAAAATCATTAGGTTTGACGTTCTTCTAAACAATGTTCAAGAATAAAAAATGTTTAGAAGGTTCGTTTGAGCCAATATTAAGTTTTTTTTAAATTTTGTCTATTTTTGAAAAATCAAAAAATTTCTTAACTGCTAAAAAAATTATACGTATATCTTGAATAATTCTAAGCACGTATTATTCTTGAAAATTTGTTCCAAACGTTCATATTTTGTGAAAAAAATCATAAATATTAATCTTCATAATTTTAAGATTCATGATTTTTTTTTCTCGAATGTGTCTAATTTTTTGTGCTACAATTGAGCCATTTTTTGAAATTTCAATACTCAAAATACTTAAAGTTTTATATTAGTAATGTCACAATTATCAAACCTACTTACATTCATGGAATTTATATTTTTTCGATTAGTTTGCAATGCTACAATAACATATCTTGGTTTTCCCAACTGATTAGTTATTTTTACAGTCCAGATATGTTGTGATGTTGAAAGCAGCATTGGATATTCCTATAATTCCCAAGACCGGAAGCTCATAGCTATCAGTACACCTTTTGAATATAATTAAATAACTAGCAACAAATACCTCGCTCTCTAACGCTCGCTCGGGTGGATTATACTAATTTTTTTTTTAGATGTGTAAAAATAGAAAAAATTCCTTTAGTTTACATAATTATAGACATAATATTTTACTAATTCCGATAATTTTCGAACACGCACGAGAGAGACTAACAGCTGGTATACGTTATATATTAACTTTTAATTACTTCGAATATTTTGATATATACATTTGCATAAAATAAATATAGCAAATAAAAAAGTTGTATAAAAAAAAAATTTGAACAATTTGTTAGTAATTTAAAATAATTTAAAATTGCTATAAATGAAAATTTTTATTAATTGCTTGCATTTCAAAAACGATTAGCAATATAGCAAAATAACTTAAATTAAGAAATTAATTATTTTGTACAAAGTGCAATTTTGCGGTGCAATTGAAATTGCCTAATGTCCGCATTTTTAACTCTTTTACTTATATTGAATGAATTCATAAAATAGATGTTTATAATTATTTAGTTTATGATTCTATAAAGTTCAATTATTTATATATTTTTTATATTCATTTTTATTTAATATTGAAAAAATACACTTTTTTAAATCATTAATAACTTTTAAAAATTTAACAATTTTAATTAACTAATATTATATCTAAAAGTAAATGAAGTTTTACATTTAAAAAATATGAAATAAAACTTTTTTATATAATATTTTTTATTTGCCGAAAGTTTGTATAATAATAATTTAATAATAATTTAATAATTTAACTTTTAAAGTATTTTAACTAAAAAAATTTAAATAACATTTTTATTTTGTCATAAATATTTTTTGTCATCAAAATTTTTATATTATTATATTAATTTTTGTTTAGTTATTTTATATTTTTATGTCTGATATATTTATATTTATAAACAAATCTAAAATATGACTATTTTATTTAGATAATATGCTTATGCATGTATATATATTATGTATTATAGATGTGCTTAGGCATGTATATTAATTTTTTTTATTTTTTTATTTTCAGCAAAAAAATTAATAAAAAAAATTACAAAAAAAAATAAAATAAAATTATTACTAAAAAATATCTTTTTATAAGATTATTAATAAAAAATTTTATATAATTAGTTCATAATATAGATATAGTTCAAAATATAGAATCAACACACTAAAAACATTAGTAATTATTATTGATAAGCTACGTTATCTACAATGGGTTTAACAGAAAAACAAAAATTAGTTGTAATGGACTTAGAATCTTACAACCAAGATTCTTGTATGTTAAATGATGAACACATTTTAGAATTCAATAATATACTTAGATCCCACACTATGTTTAATATGCAATCAACACTTTTAGTTCAAAAACCGGATAATATTCAACCAATACCAATGAATAGAGAATACCTTCAAGTATTATTTTCTGGAAATTCGCAAAATGGTCATTGGGTATGCATGTATTACAATAACAATACTGTGCAATTTATGATAGTTTAAATACTAAATGTTTACAAAATGAACAGAAAGTTTATATTAATAGATTATTTTCAAATAAATCAAATCTAAAAATTACTTTTGAGTCAGTGCAATCACAGACAAATAATTATGATTGTGGAATTTTTTCAATAGCCTTCACAGTTTCTATTCTTTATAACGTATGTCCATGTAGTATCAAATTTGACATTCCTCAATTACGCAATCATTTATTAAAAATATACGAATCAAATAATATTACGATGTTTCCAGTTTTACAAAACTTTGCTAATGAAAACCTAAATTATGAGTATTCAATAATACCATTGCAAAGGTCTACTTATCATAAATTTCCGTATATTGAAAAAAAATTAAACTTTAATGCTCAAGAAATCACTATCATTGAAAAAAATATTCAAAAACAATTAATTATTGAACAACATAGACTAATGAATTCATATAATAAACAAAAAAATTATCATGTAGATTCTGTATCAATGGAAATAGACAATGGAATGCCATATTACAGTTCATCTGAAGATACTGATATCTCTTTAATTTTAGAAAATACTCATTTAGATGACGTATATTTATAAAATAAAAATGAAGAAATTCTTAAAATTCAAAATACAAAAAATTATAAATCGATTGTTGAAAAAAAATTTAAAAAAAAAGAAAATATATTGAAAAAAATTCAAATAAAAGACGATGAAAAAGTTAATGAAAAAAACTAAAGAAAAACAGCGTAAAAAAGAAACTTACTGGAAGATTAAAAGTGAACAATATAATAAACTTAAAGAAAAGCAAATAAAAAGAAAACAACAAAAAATGCTAAAATTACAAAACATGAAAAAGAAGCTTTGCCCAAAAGAGAAGCTTACATGAAAAGTAAAAATATTAATAATTGCAAAATAGAAGATAATAAACTAAAAAGAAAACTACGAAATATAGAAAACATGAAAAAAATGAATTCTGACGAATTAAATAATAAACGAGAAAAAGAAGGATTGCGCTAAAGAGAAATTTATAAAACTAATACAGAAATGACTAAAGATGTAAATGAATTAATGAATTTTTATTTAAAAAGAAGTTTGAACCAAACGATAAGTGTAAGAAATATTAACAAAAATAAAGAACCGGTAATATTAATTAAAAAATTAAAAATTAATGATAATGGCCAATATTATAACATATATAATAAATCAAATATTTCAAAAAATAAAAGCAAATTAGAAAAAATAAAAAAACGTCTCCTTAATAAAAACGAAAAAACATTGGAATTTGTAAGCAAATAAAAAATTATAGGTTTAATAGCAAATATGCAGTTTAAAGAAAAATTAATTCATGATAATTACTTAGGTTCTATGACGAAAATTTGTGAATACTGTAAGGCCAAACATTTTTTATTTGAAAAAACAACAAACAAAAAATTTTCTAATTGCTGTCACAAAGGGAAAGTAGAACTATCAGAAAATCGTGTATATCCAAATCGCTTTATGGAATTAGCAACAGAATTTTCAGAACAAAGTATTAATTTCCGAAAAAATATTAGGACATATAATAGTGCCTTAGCTTTTGCAAGTTTTGGAGCAAATTATGACAAACTGTGTGGTTCTAGACCACAAGTTATCATAATTTTTGGTCAAATATATCACAATAATTTTGCATCCTAATGAAAATGAAGCTCGCAAATGTGGACAATTATACGTTCTTGATAATGAATTAGCAACAATAGAAAGAAAAACTAATAAAAATAATTCAAATACACAATTAGAATTATTAAGAGAATTAGATATCTTACTAAGAGATATTAGTCCGTATTCTAAAGCTTATAAAATGATGCATGAAATAGAAAAAGAAGAAATAGAACGATGTGCAAAAACAGGTTGCGCACCAAAAACAATAACCATGTCGATAAAACGAAATGAAAAATTACATAAAAACATATATAATGAAGCTGCTTGTAATGAAGTTGTGATGGTATTCGTAGGTAAAGATGGTCTACCTCCAGCAGAACGTGATATTGTTATTATATTCAAGACATGAAAAAACAATCAGTATTCCACTTATAAGTAAACACACTGATACAATGACCTATCCACTTATTTATACAAATGGAGGATACGAATGGATGCCTCAACTAAAATATAAAAATAGTAAAAATAATATTTCGAATTTACAAATTTATAATTATAGGCTTGAAGTAAGAAATGGATTTAATCCATATCTTACTTTGGGAAAAATATCTCAATAGGCAATAATCGATGCATTTGTAAAAGTTGAAAGTTCAAGATTATACTTTATTAAAAAAAATCAAAACATTTTACGAAGCTTTTAAGTAGATTGAAGTTTCACCCTCCATGTTATTACAAAATTTGAATTCTTTCTTGAACTGAATAAGGGCAGATTGGTTGGATGTTTAAAGAAAACCAAAAAAACAGAAATTTTAATATAGAAATTGCGACGTATCGTCGACAAAGATGCGTCGACCTCATCAGGCACTGTTTATTTAAAAAAAAAACTTTTCGTCAACAAACAATTAACAGAATCACAAATTCAAACTTTACCACTTACATAAATATATACAATAAATGTGTTTACGGCATGACAATTTCAAACATCAAACTGACAGTCCAGAGGTAAACAAAAGTCTATATACATCGTCTGGATCAAGTCTCAAATGTTAAAATTTACTTAGAATTTGGTTATATTTGTACGGTTTAAAAATTCAACGTCTTCTTTTCGGTTAATCGCTACATCCTTATGATTATTAATGTGTAACATTTCAGAAATTAGACGTTTTTTGTAATTCGGTTCTTTGTCAAGGATTACAACATTATTCCAGTCAATATTTTGTTTAAATTGATTACAATGCGCTGTAACAACAGATTCACTATTTCGATTACTTTTATGTTCCTTGATACGAACACTCAGATTTCTTTTTGTTTCTCCAATATAAACCGCTGAACAATAACTGCAAGAGAATTTGTATACTACATTATTATTGTCAAATTTATCAGTTTTATCTTTACCTAATTTTATAATAGAACTTAAACTTCTTTTAACCATGGGAATTATTCTGATATTATGTTTTCTTAACATTGATGTATATTTATTAATAAAATTTTGAAAAATGGAAAGGATAACGTAAAAAAGAGGTTTATTATAAACTGTCAATTTTTTGGTGTTGTCACTATTGATTTTTAAAATTCTAGATTTTATATTTGATTGAATGAAACTTTTTTTGTAGTTATTCTCCAACAATAATTGATTTACAAATTCAATATTCTCCTTGTGATATTTTTTATCTGATAACAAAATTGCACGATCAACCAGATTAAACACAATATTTCTTTTTTGTTGTAATGGATGATTAGAATTAAAATTTAGAACTCTATTTGAGTTTGTCGGTTTTTGATACCAATCCGAAGTGATACGATTATTATTTTTTATTATCACTACATCAAGAAAACTAATTTTATTATGTATTTCACATTCATGCGTGAATTTCAAATTTTCATTATAACCATTAAAAACTTTTAACACCGTGTCAATATGATTTTTATGAATACACATAATAGTATCATCTACATATCTAAAATAAAATAACGGTGCGCATTTGTAACAATTATCTAGATCAATTAAACATGAAGTTTCTAAATCATCCATCACCAAGTCTGCAAAAAAAAAAAAGATAAATAACATTATTCAAAGTAAAAAATGTATTATTAAAAAAAAACTTAGCAGTTTCAATAATTTCATCAAAAGGAATACTGAATTTTTAGTTATATTTGTCACCCTTTTTTCCAAACTGTCCAACACCAACTTATATGGAATATTGGTGAATAAGGAACTTACATTTAATGACTATAATACAAAATCATTCGGAATAATCATTTTTGATATAGCGGTTTTAAATTCTTACTATTATTTATTGTTTATTCGGATCTATTGATGCAATTTTTAGTTGATCATATTTTCTGTCATTATCCAAGCAATTTGAAACATTTCGAGGAACAAATAATTCGTACGGGTTTATAAATGATTTACCTAGCACGAAACCAAATCGATTGTACTTTACTAAGGTAGAGAAGGTTACAAAAAAATTATAAAAGATTTGTACCGTACCATTTTTAAGCATTTGGCCTATAAGTGGACATTACTGCCTTTTTCGAAGCAGTTTGCACTATTTCGAGGAATTCAAAATTCGTACGGGTTTATAAGTGATTTACCTAGCACGAAACCTAATCAATTGTCCTTTACTAAGGTAGGGAAGGTTACAAAAAAATTATAAAAGATTTGTATCGTACCATTTTTAAGCATTTGGCCTATAAATGGACATTACTGCCTTTTTCGAAGCAATTTGCACCATTTCGAAGAACAACAATTTCGTACGGGTTTATAAATGATTTACCTAGCACCAAACCATATCGATTGTACTTTACTAAGGTAGAGAAAATTACAAAAAAATTATAAACGATTTCTACCCTACCTTTTTTTGGAGTGGGCCTATAAAGGGACATTTTCAGTCGTTACCCAAGCAATTTGAAACATTTCGAGGAACAAAAAATTCGTACGGGTTTATAAATGATTTACCTAGCACGAAACCTATCCTACTGTTAATTACTACGGTAGAGAAAGTTACAAAAACAATGAAGAACGTTTTCTACCTTACCATTTTTAAGCAGTGGGCCTCTACCTTAGTAAAGTACAATAAATTAGGTTTCGTGCTAGGTAAATCAGTTATAAAGCCGTACGAATTTTTTGTTCCTCAAAATATTTCAAAATGCTTGGAAAACGACTTAAAATGTCACTTTATAGGTTCACTGCAAAAAAACGGTACGGTAGAAATCGTTTATAATTTTTTTGTAACCTTCTCTAACTTAGTAAACTACCATGGTTTAGGTTTCTTGCCAGGTGAATCATTTATAAACCCGTACGAATTTTTTGTTCCTCGAAATTTTTCAAATTGCTTGGTAAACGACTGAAAATATCCCTTCATAGGCCCACTGGAAAAAATGGTACGGTTGAGATCTTTCTTAATTTTTTTGTAACATTCTCTACCTTAGTAACGTACAATCGTTGAGGTTGCTTGCCAGGTAAATCATTTATAAACCCGTACGAATTTTAAGTTCCTCGAAATTTTTCAAAATGCTTGGAAAACGACTTAAAATTTCACTTTATAGGTTCACTGCAAAAAAACGGTACGGTAGAATCGTTTATAATTTTTTTGTAACCTTCTCTAACTTAGTAAACTATTATCGTTTAGGTTTCTTGCCAGGTAAATCATTTATAAACCCGTACGAATTTTTTGTTCCTCGAAATTTTTCAAATTGCTTGGTAAACGACTGAAAATATCCCTTCATAGGCCCACTGGAAAAAATGGTATGGTAGAAATCATTTATAATTTTTTTTAACCTTCTCTAACTAAGTAAAGTACAGTAGGATAGGTTTCGTGCTAGGTAAATCATTTATAAACCTGTACGAATTTTTTGTACTTCGCAAATTATTCAATTGCTTGGAAAACGACTGAAAATGTCCATTTATAGGCTCACTGCATAAAAATGGTACGGTAGAAATCTTTCTTAATTTTTTTGTAACATTCTCTACCTTAGTAACGTACAATCGTTGAGGTTGCTTGCCAGGTAAATCACTTATAAACCCGTACGAATTTTTTGTCCCTCGAAATTTTTCAAATTGCTTGGTAAACGACTGTAAATATCCCTTCATAGGCCCACTGGAAAAAATGGTATGGTAGAATAGTTTATAATTTTTTGAAACCTTCTCTAACATAGTCAAGTACAGTAGGATAGGTTTCGTGCTAGGTAAATCATTTTTAAACCCGTACGCATTTTGTGTTCCTCGAAATTTTTCAAATTGCTTGGAAAACGACTGAAACTGTCCCTTTATAGGCCCACTGCAAAAAAACGGTACGGTTGAAATCTTTCTTAATTTTTTGTAACCTTCTCTACCTTAGTAAAGTACAATTGATTAGGTTCGTGCTTGGTAAATCATTTATAAAGCCGTACGAATTTTTTGTTCCTCAAAATTTTTCAAATTGCTTGGAAAATGACTGAAACTGTCCCTCTATAGGTCCACTGCGAAAAAAATGGTACGGTAGAAACCGTTTACAATTTTTTAGAAACCTTCTCTACCTTAGTAACGTACAATCGTTTAGGTTTCTTGCCAGGTAAATCATTTATAAACCCGTACGAATTTTTTGTTCTTCGAAATTTTTCAAATTGCTTGGTAAACGACTGTAAATATCCCTTCATAGGCCCACTGGAAAAAATGGCATGGTAGAATAGTTTATAATTTTTTGAAACCTTCTCTAACATAGTCAAGTACAGTAGGATAGGTTTCGTGCTAGGTAAATCATTTTTAAACCGGTACGCATTTTGTGTTCCTTGAAATTTTCAAATTGCTTGGAAAACGACTGAAACTGTCCCTTTATAGGCCCACTGCAAAAAAACGGTACGGTTGAAATCTTTCTTAATTTTTTGTAACCTTCTCTAGCTTAGTAAAGTACAATTGATTAGGTTCGTGCTTGGTAAATCATTTATAAAACCGTACGAATTTTTTGTTCCTCAAAATTTTTCAAATTGCTTGGAAAATGACTGAAACTGTCCCTTTATGGGCCCACTGCGAAAAAAATGGTACGGTAGAAATCGTTTACAATTTTTTTGAAACCTTCTCTACCTTAGTAACGTACAATCGTTTAGGTTTCTTGCCAGGTAAATCATTTATAAACCCGTACGAATTTTTTGTTCTTCGAAATTTTTCAAATTGCTTGGTAAACGACTGTAAATATCCCTTCATAGGCCCACTGGAAAAAATGGCATGGTAGAATAGTTTATAATTTTTTGAAACCTTCTCTAACATAGTCAAGTACAGTAGGATAGGTTTCGTGCTAGGTAAATCATTTTTAAACCGGTACGCATTTTGTGTTCCTTGAAATTTTTCAAATTGCTTGGAAAACGACTGAAACTGTCCCTTTATAGGCCCACTGCAAAAAAACGGTACGGTTGAAATCTTTCTTAATTTTTTGTAACCTTCTCTAGCTTAGTAAAGTACAATTGATTAGGTTCGTGCTTGGTAAATCATTTATAAAACCGTACGAATTTTTTGTTCCTCAAAATTTTTCAAATTGCTTGGAAAATGACTGAAACTGTCCCTTTATGGGCCCACTGCGAAAAAAATGGTACGGTAGAAATCGTTTACAATTTTTTTGAAACCTTCTCTACCTTAGTAACGTACAATCGTTTAGGTTTCTTGCCAGGTAAATCATTTATAAACCCGTAGAATTTTTTGTTCTTCGAAATTTTTAAAATTGCTTGGAAAACGACTGAAAATGTCCCTTCATAGGCCCACTGCGAAAAAAATGGTACGGTAGAAATCGTTTACAATTTTTTTGAAACCTTCTCTACCTTAGTAACGTACAATCGTTTAGGTTTCTTGCCAGGTAAATCATTTATAAACCCGTACGAATTTTTTGTTCCTCGAAATGTTTCAAATTGCTTGGGTAACGACTGAAAATGTCCCTTTATAGGCCCACTCCAAAAAAGGTAGGGTAGAAATCGTTTATAATTTTTTTGTAATTTTCTCTACCTTAGTAAAGTACAATCGATTTGGTTTCGTGCTAGGTAAATCATTTATAAAGCCGTACGAATTTTTTGTTCTTCGAAATGTTTCAAATTGCTTGGATAACGACAGAAAATGTCCCTTTATAGGCCCACAGCAAAAAAATGGTACGGTAGAAATCGTTTATAATTTTTTTGTAACCTACTCTACCTTAGTAAAGTACAGTAGGATAGGTTTCGTGCTAGGTAAATCATTTATAAACCCATACGAATTTTTTGTTCGTCGAAATGTTTTAAATTGCTTCGAAAACGGTGGAAATGTCCATTTATAGGCTCACTGCATAAAAATGGTACGGTAGAAATCTTTCTTAATTTTTTTGTAACATTCTCTACCTTAGTAACGTACAATCGTTGAGGTTGCTTGCCAGGTAAATCACTTATAAACCCGTACGAATTTTTTGTCCCTCGAAATTTTTCAAATTGCTTGGTAAACGACTGTAAATATCCCTTCATAGGCCCACTGGAAAAAATGGTATGGTAGAATAGTTTATAATTTTTTGAAACCTTCTCTAACATAGTCAAGTACAGTAGGATAGGTTTCGTGCTAGGTAAATCATTTTTAAACCCGTACGCATTTTGTGTTCCTCGAAATTTTTCAAATTGCTTGGAAAACGACTGAAACTGTCCCTTTATAGGCCCACTGCAAAAAAACGGTACGGTTGAAATCTTTCTTAATTTTTTGTAACCTTCTCTACCTTAGTAAAGTACAATTGATTAGGTTCGTGCTTGGTAAATCATTTATAAAGCCGTACGAATTTTTTGTTCCTCAAAATTTTTCAAATTGCTTGGAAAATGACTGAAACTGTCCCTCTATAGGTCCACTGCGAAAAAAATGGTACGGTAGAAACCGTTTACAATTTTTAGAAACCTTCTCTACCTTAGTAACGTACAATCGTTTAGGTTTCTTGCCAGGTAAATCATTTATAAACCCGTACGAATTTTTTTGTTCTTCGAAATTTTTCAAATTGCTTGGTAACGACTGTAAATATCCCTTCATAGGCCCACTGGAAAAAATGGCATGGTAGAATAGTTTATAATTTTTTTGAAACCTTCTCTAACATAGTCAAGTACAGTAGGATAGGTTTCGTGCTAGGTAAATCATTTTTAAACCGGTACGCATTTGTGTTCCTTGAAATTTTTCAAATTGCTTGGAAAACGACTGAAACTGTCCCTTTATAGGCCCACTGCAAAAAAACGGTACGGTTGAAATCTTTCTTAATTTTTTGTAACCTTCTCTAGCTTAGTAAAGTACAATTGATTAGGTTCGTGCTTGGTAAATCATTTATAAAACCGTACGAATTTTTTGTTCCTCAAAATTTTTCAAATTGCTTGGAAAATGACTGAAACTGTCCCTTTATGGGCCCACTGCGAAAAAAATGGTACGGTAGAAATCGTTTACAATTTTTTTGAAACCTTCTCTACCTTAGTAACGTACAATCGTTTAGGTTTCTTGCCAGGTAAATCATTTATAAACCCGTAGAATTTTTTGTTCTTCGAAATTTTTAAAATTGCTTGGAAAACGACTGAAAATGTCCCTTCATAGGCCCACTGCGAAAAAAATGGTACGGTAGAAATCGTTTACAATTTTTTTGAAACCTTCTCTACCTTAGTAACGTACAATCGTTTAGGTTTCTTGCCAGGTAAATCATTTATAAACCCGTACGAATTTTTTGTTCCTCGAAATGTTTCAAATTGCTTGGGTAACGACTGAAAATGTCCCTTTATAGGCCCACTCCAAAAAAGGTAGGGTAGAAATCGTTTATAATTTTTTTGTAATTTTCTCTACCTTAGTAAAGTACAATCGATTTGGTTTCGTGCTAGGTAAATCATTTATAAAGCCGTACGAATTTTTTGTTCTTCGAAATGTTTCAAATTGCTTGGATAACGACAGAAAATGTCCCTTTATAGGCCCACAGCAAAAAAATGGTACGGTAGAAATCGTTTATAATTTTTTTGTAACCTACTCTACCTTAGTAAAGTACAGTAGGATAGGTTTCGTGCTAGGTAAATCATTTATAAACCCATACGAATTTTTTGTTCGTCGAAATGTTTTAAATTGCTTCGAAAACGGTGGAAATGTCCATTTATAGGCTCACTGCTTAAAAATGGTACGATAGAAATCGTTCATAATTTTTTTGTAACCTACTCTACCTTAGTAACGTACAGTAGAATTGGTTTCGTGCTAGGTAAATCATTTATAAACCCTTACGAATTTTTTGTTCGTCGAAATGTTTCAAATTGCTTCGAAAACGGCGGAAATGTCCATTTATAGGCTCACTGCTTAAAAATGGTACGATAGAAATCGTTTATAATTTTTTTGTAACCTACTCTGCCTTAGTAACGTACAGTAGAATTGGTATCGTGCTAGGTAAATCATTTATAAACGCGTACGAATTTTGAGTTCCTTGAACTGTTTCGAATTGCTTGGAAAACGACTGAAAATGTCCATTTATAGGACCACTGCTTAAAAATGGTACGGTAGAAATCGTTTATAATGTATTGTAACATTCTCTACCTTAGTAAAGTACAATCGTTTAGATTTCGTACTAGGTAAATAATTTATATACCCGTACGAATTTTTTGTTCCTCGAAATTTTTCAAATTGCTTGGAAAGCGACTGAAAATGTCCCTTTATAGGCCCACTGCAAAAAAACGGTAAGGTTGAAATACTTCTTAATTTTTTTGTAATATTCTCTACCTTAGTAACGTACAATCGTCTAGGTTTCTTGCCAGGTAAATCATTTATAAACCCGTACGACTTTTTTGTTCCTCGAAATTTTTCAAATTGCTTGGTAAATGACTGAGAATGTCCCTTTATAGGTCCACTGCATAAAAATGGTACGGTAGAAATCTTTCTTAATGTTTTATAAACTTCTCTACCTTAGTAACGTACAATCGATTTGGTTTCGTGCTAGGTAAATCATTTATAAAGCCGTACGAATTTTTTGTTCTTCGAAATGTTTCAAATTGCTTGGAAAACGACTGAAAATGTCCCTTTATAGGCCTACTGCAAAAAAACGGTAAGGTTGAAATACTTCTTAATTTTTTTGTAATATTCTCTTCCTTAGTAACGTACAATCGTTTAGGTTTCTTGCCAGGTAAATCATTTATAAACCCGTGCGACTTTTTTGTTCCTCGAAATTTTTCAAATTGCTTGGTAAACGACTGATAATATTCCTTCATAGGCCCACTGGAAAAAATGGTATGGTAGAAATCGTTTATAATTTTTTTGTAACCTTCTTTAACTAAGTAAAGTACAGTAGGATAGGTTTCGTGCTAGGTAAATCATTTATAAACCTGTACGAATTTTTTGTTCCTGGCAAATTTTTCAATTGCATGGAAAACGATTGAAAATGTTCATTTATAGGCTCACAGCATAAAATTGGTACGGTAGAAATCTTTCTTAATATTTTGTAAGCTTCTCTACCTTAGTAAAGTACAATTGATTAGGTTCGTGCTTGGTAAATCATTTATAAAGCCGTACGAATTTTGTGTTCCTCGAAATTTTTCAAATTGCTTGGAAAACGACTGAAAATATCCATTTATAGGCCCACTGCAAATAAATGGTACGGTAGAAATCGTTTATAATTTTTTTGTATTTCTCTACCGTAGTAATGTACAGTAGGATAGATTTCGTGCTAGGTAATTTATAAACCCGTAGGAATTATTTGTTCGTCGAAATGATTCAAACTGCTTCCAAAACGGCGGAAATGTCCCTTTATAGGTCCACTGCATAAAAATGGTACGGTAGAAATCTTTCTTAATATTTTGTAAGCTTCTCTACCTTAGTAAAGTACAATCGATTTGGTTTCGTGCTAGGTATATCATTTATAAATCCGTACGAATTTTTTGTTCTTCGAAATGTTTCAAATTGCTTGGATAACGGCAGAGAATGTCCCTTTATAGGCCCACAGCAAAAAAAATGGTACTGTAGAAATCGTTTATAATTTTTTTGTAACCTTCTCTACCTTAGTAAAGTACAGTAGGATAGGTTTCGTGCTAGGTAAATCATTTAGAAACCCGTACGAATTTTTGTTTTTCGGAATTGCGATTATTGTGTGTTCATTAGGCCCTGAGACTATACTAAGCTATATACTTGTATTTTTGGCCTACCACAGTTTGTATTTAGTGTAGATTTAGCTTTTTTGTTATTTATAAAAAAATTTTTTTTTTTCGTTTTTCGTTCGATACGAACGATGTGAACTTCAGTATCATTCTACTGAATTTAAGTTGTATTCCGAATTTTTAATAACATCTTTTTTGGACACAACAGAAGGTATGCTAAAGTTTGGTCCAAATGATATAATATCTGCAACGTCTCTAGGAATATCTAAATCTGTTAAATCTTTTATATAGGAATTATTTCTTTTTTTCACATTATTATTAGGATACATATTATTCATAGTTGACTTGAGTTTTTCGTTATGGATTTTTACTTGTTTATAAAATATTCTGTCACATTTTTTCTCTAACGATTCAAAAAAATTATTAATTATTGTACTTTCAATATCTAAACATGCAATATTACATTTTATTTTATCTAATTTTTTTAATAAGTACCTTATATTTAAATTAACAGAATCACAAATTCGAACTTTACTTTTTACTTAACCGTATATATAACCAAATTCTAAGTAAATTTTAACATGTAAGACTTGATACGGACGCTATATATAGACTTCTGTTTACCTCTGGACTGTCAGTTTGACGTTTGAAATTCTCATGCCGTAAACACATTTATTGTATATATTTATGTAAGTGGTAAAGTTTGAATTTGTGATTCTGTTAATTGTTTGTTAACGAAAAGTTTTTTTTTAAATAAACAGTGCCTGCTGAGGTCGACGCATCTTTGTCGACGAAACGTCGCAATTTCTATATTGAAATTTGTGTTTTTTTGGTTTTCTTTAAACATCTAACCAACCTGCCCTTATTCAGTTCAAGAAAGAATTCAAATTTTTTGGTGAAACTTCAATCTACTCAAGTATAACTTGTCTTCGAACTGTGACAGACAACCAACCTGACATTAAAGGTTTTTTCAACATTATACAATTCAAGCATGGAAACCAAGCTTCAGACTTACTAAAGAATTGGAAAAAAACAAAACAACAATATTCAATGGCTTCTTCACGACGGCAATTTCTTCTTCATTGCAGAGGTCTAGATATTATTCCAAATAATATTAGATATATTAATAATTATTTAAATAAGGTACACTTTTATAGCTCACTATGTAAATGATGTTTTCGGTCAATACAAAAAAACTGACTTCAAGATTGTTAAAGTTAGAAATTAAAGATATTAATTTACATATAAGGTTCTTATTAAAAAAATTAGATAAAATAAAATGTAATAATGAATGTTTAGATATTGAAAGTACAATAATTAATAATTTTTTTGAATCGTTAGAGAAAAAATGTGACATAATATTTTATAAACAAGTAAAAATCCATAACGAAAAACTCAAGTCAATTATGAATAATTTGTATCGTAATAATAATGAGGAAAAAAGAAATAATTCCAGGATAAAAAATTTAACAGATTTAGATATTCCTAGAGACGTTGCAGATATTATATCATTTTGACCAAATTTTAGCATACCTTCTGTTATGTCAAAAAAAGATGTTGTGGAAATTATTAAAAATTCGGAATATAACTTAAATTCAGTAGAACTATTTGCAGTGTTATATGACAAATTAATTATAATAAGTTGGGATTAAGATTAAAACATATTTGAGAAATATATGTAAGAACGGCTGAAATACAGTTAACTAGATTTATTGTGAAAGGAAGAAAGAGGAATAACGTAATCAAATCAAATGAAAACACTTACGACCAAAATAATAATAAAAAGGAAAAAAAAAGAAATAATGACCAAAGACCAAATTGACCAAAAGTTAGATCGACCAAAGGATATTCTTTCTTTTTGTTTTTCCTTTTTTTATATATCTTTATTCTTTTACATTTAGCCCTCCTTCTTACCTTACGAAATAAAATGTACCACCTTTTGCCGAGGACGGCAAACGCCTTTAACGGGGGGAAGATGTTATATGCCAAATTAATTATAATTAGTTGGAATTAAGATTAAAACATATTTGAGAAATATATATAAGTACGGCTCGGGGCCAACAAAGTCACGCGGGTTCTTTATCGCTAGTCAAGGAATGCACAACACTGCAACTTTGACGAGCGAAGGCCAACTGCGTGACGCCAATGGGGGGAAGTAATTAGGAGTAGGGAAGGTCCTCTCCTAGTTCCTTCCCGACATTGCACTTGCCCCGGGGCCAGTTCTCTCCAAGCCGCTAGAAAAGAATCTCCCTCGGCTCGTACGACAATTAGTGTCAGTTTTTCGTTCGACAATATTCGCCCGGCAAAAGAGTTTAGCCACGCCTAATTTCAATTTCCATCTCATTGTGTTACTCGTAATTTATTCTCGAAATTTATTCTTTATTTGTAACCTTATATTTTCGCGTTTCGTGTTTTCTTTTGAATAAAGTTAAGTTCTGAAAGAAAGAAGGAGAAACATCCAATTATTCATTTATTGAACCTTAAAATCAACCAATATATACATACATATCATTATCGCCTGGCTGCCGGAGTCTCCAAAAGGTAAGATCATATCGTTAATTAGTATTCCGCCTGATTCATTTATATAATTAATTATAATTATATTGAACGGATGGTCAAAGTTTCGACAGATCGTCCCCATAAATTATAACAGCAGAAATAAAGAATCAAATTAAAGAAAATATTGTAAGATCCATAAAACTAAGTAAAAAGAACCATGAACGTATTTCAAATCAAAACAAATTAACCAATAAGAAGTTAATAGTCACAAAAAATTTTTTGAAATTAAATAAAGAGGTAATGTTTACTAAAGCTGACAAGGGAAATGTTACTGTTTGCATATACCGCTCTGATTATGTAGAAAAAATGAATCATTTACTTTCTGATGATAAAGCATATAGAATATTAAGAAAAAATCCTTTGAAAAAACTACAGTCTAATGTATATGGAATATTGAAAAGATTTAATGATGACAACTATTTGGCAAATAAATTACACATCAATAGTCTCACACAAACTAATACTAGCTTAGCAAAATGTTATGGTTTACCTAAAATTCATAAGAATAATATTCCATTAAGACCAATAATTTATACAGTGAATTGCCCTACTCACTATTTAGCCAAACTTTTTATGATCAGCTAAAACATTGCATCAATAGACCCAAATCAACAATAAATAATAGTTACGAATTTAAAACCGTAATATCAAAAATGATTATTCCGAATGATTTTGTATTATTGTCATCCGATGTAAGTTCGTTATTCACCAATATTCCATGTAAGTTTGTGTTGGAAAGTTTGAAAAAAAGGGTGACAAATATAACTAAAAAATGCAGTATTCCCTTTGATGAAACTACTAAGTTTTTATTTAATAATACATTTTTTACTTTTAATAATGTTATTTATCACCTTTTTTTGCAGACTTGGTGATGGATGATTTAGAAACTTCATGATTAATTGATCTAGATAATTGCACCAATGCACACCGTTATTTTATTTTAGATATGTAGATGATACTATTATGTGTATTCATAAAAATCATATTGACACGGTGTTAAAAGTTTTTAATGATTATAATAAAAATTTGAAATTCATGCATGAATGTGAAATACATAATAAAATTAGTTATCTTGATGTAATGATAATAAAAAATAATAATCGTATCACTACGGATTGGTATCAAAAACCGACAAACTCAAATAGAGTTCTAAATTTTAATTCTAGTCATCCATTACAACAAAAAAGAAATATTGTGTTTAATCTGGTTGATCGTGCAATTTTGTTATCAGATAAAAAATATCACAAGGAGAATATTGAATTTGTAAATCAATTATTGTTGGAGAATAACTACAAAAAAAGTTTCATTCAATCAAATATAAAATCTAGAATTTTAAAAATCAATAATGACAACACCAAAAAATTGACAGTTTATAATAAACCTATTTTGACGTTATCCTTTCCTTTTTTTCAAAATTTTATTAATAAATGTACATCAATGTTAAGAAAATATAATATCAGAATAATTCCCACGGTTAAAAGAAGTTTAAGTTCTATTATAAAATTAGGGAAAGATAAAACTGATAAATTTCACAATAATAATGTAGTATACAAATTCTCTTGCAATTATTGTTCAGCGGTTTATATTGGAGAAACAAAAAGAAATCTGAGTGTTCGTATCAAGGAACATAAAAGTAATCGAAATAGTGAATCTGTTGTTACAGCGCATTGTAATCAATTTAAACATAATTTTGACTGGAATAATGTTGTAATCCTTGACAAAGAACCGAATTACAAAAAACGTCTAATTTCTGAAATGCTACACATTAATAATCATAAGGATGTAGCGATTAAACGAAAAGAAGACGTTGAATTTTTAAACCGTATATATAACAAAATTTTAAGTAAATTTTAACATTTGAGACTTGATACAGTCGCTATATATAGACTTTTGTTTACCTCTGGACTGTCAGTTTGACGTTTGAAATTCTCATGCCGTAAACACATTTATTGTATATATTTATGTAAGTGGTAAAGTTTGACTTTGTGATTCTGTTAATTGTTTGTTAACGAAAAGTTTTTTTTTAAATAAACAGTGCCTGATGAGGTCGACGCATCTTTGTCGACGAAATTTGTGTTTTTTTGGTTTTCTTTAAACATCTAACCAACCTGCCCTTATTCAGTTCAAGAAAGAATTCAAATTTTATTTTACGAAGCGATTGTTATAAAGGTGTAATGGATTATTTATATAAAAAAAAAGAATCTGAAAATATTAAAATTGGAAAAATGATCATTTTACCATCCAATTTTACTGGAAGTGCAAGATTCTTAAAACAAAATTATATTGATTCAATGACTCTCGTAAATCATTATGGAAAACCAGACTTATTTATAACAATGACTGCAATCCAAAATGGAAAGAAATATCTGAAAATATAGAAAAATATAAAGACCCAATTGACAAACCAGATATTGATGTTAAAGTTTTTCAACAAAA
The DNA here is from genome assembly GCA_026168455.1 of Theocolax elegans. Lineage (NCBI taxonomy): Eukaryota > Metazoa > Arthropoda > Insecta > Hymenoptera > Cerocephalidae > Theocolax > Theocolax elegans. The sequence continues at coordinate 3,545,063 of CM047429.1, forward strand.
AGTCAAAGAGCTAAAAGAATTAGTAGTTAAACAAGGAATTTTACGAAAAAGTATCGCGTATACATATGTCATTGAATTTCAAAAGCGAGGACGTCCTCATATGCATATGCTTTTGTTTCTACATGAAAAAATCAAAACTCCTGAAATAGGCGATGAATATATAAGTGCAGAAATTCCAAATGAAGAAATTTATCCACGTTTATACAGTATTGTAAAACAATTCATGATTCATGGTCCTTGTGGAATAAAAAACTTGAATTCTCCTTGAATCGATAAACTACACAAAAATGTACAAAAAGTTTTCCTAAGAAGTATAATTCAAAAACAATTTTTGGATCATCCGGATATCCAATTTATATGCGAAGAGATGATGGCAAAAGAATTCATTTGAAGACTAGAAATGGTTTAAAAATAGCTGATAACTAATTTGTCGTTCCATATAATCCTTACTTGCTCTTAAAATTTAATTCCCATATCAACGTAGAAATATGTTCAACTGTACAATGTATAAAATACTTATTTAAATATTGCTACAAAGGACATGACTGTGCATTTATTGAAATACGTGATATGAATATCAATTTTAACGATAATTTCAACGAAAATGAAAAAATTGGTAGTCAAGAATGTGATTATGATGAAACAAAACAATATATAAATACAAAGTATTTATGTCCACCAGAAGCTATGCACAGACTGTTAGAATATAATTTACACCAAATATCACATGCTATTATAAGATTAGCAATTCACGATGAAAATGAGCAAGAAGTATACTTTGAAGATGGAAAAGAAGAACAAATAATAAATAAAATTCTAGAAACGACTTTAACTGCATATTTTAAATTAAATAAAAACGATTCTGATGCAAAAAAACTATTTATATTCTGAAATACCAATTCATTATGTATTTGACAATAAATTAAAAAAATGGAATAAAAGAAAAAAATTCAATAAAGCTATTTTAAGCAGAATGTATTTAGTTAATCCAAAAAATAGATCAAGATATTTTATTAGATTATTACTTTTGCATGTCAAAGGAGCTACTTCATTTGAAGATTTGCGCACAATCAATGGTATTATATATCCTTCATTTTACGAAGCTGCTATTGCTAAAGGATTAGTAAATGAAGATGATGAATGGGATAGATGTTTAGAAGAACCAACACAAGTACAGTTTCCTTCTTCCCTTTGTGAATTATTTTCATTTATTTGTGTTTTTCATAATCCTATTAATGCAAGAAATTTATATGAAAAATACAAATATTTATTTTATAGTCCAAAATTAGAAAAAAATATTAATGAAAATTTAGCATTAAATATAATTGAAAGAAATTTATAAATAAATGGATATTCTCTAAATGATTTTAATTTACCACATATAACAAAACATATAAACAAATCTGATGACATAACGGAATGCTATAAAAAAACTTATGCATTTATTGATTTTCAAAATAAAGTCAATTCATTTAAAGACCAACAAAACATAATTTATGAATATATTTTAGAATGTTTAAAGAACAAAAAAGAAAATTGTATTTTCATAGATCGACCAGGAGGAAGTGGAAAAAGTTACTTACTGAATGTTATGATACATTATCTAAATCTTTCAAATATACCATTTCTATGTGTTGCTTGGACAGGAATAGCAGCAAATTTATTAAAAAATGGAAAAACAGTACATACAACATTTAAATTACCTCTTAATATTACAGAAAATACTACATGCAATATAAAATATAACTCAAAAGACGGTAAAACACTAAAAGAAGTAGAATTAATAATATGGGATGAAATATCTATGACTTCACAATTTGCTTTTGAAGCGGTCGATCGTCTTTTTCAAGATTTATGTAACAACAAAAAAATATTTGGTGATAAAATTATGCTTATTTTAGGAGATTTTAGACAAACATTACCAGTTGTTCGACATGGAAGTCGCATTGATGTTATTGAAAATTCAGTAAAGTACAGTTATTTATGGCACAATTTTAAACGCATGACATTGAATAAAAATCTTCGAGTAACAGAAGACGACAACAATTTTAAAGATTGGTTATTGGATGTCGGTGAAGGAAAACGTGCAAATATTTTCGAAGAAGAAAATGAATTACTTGAAATACCTAATGATACAATGGTAAAAGAAAACAACATCATTGTTGAAATTTTTGGAAACAAAATAAAAGTAAATGATAAAAGTTTTAAATGATAAAGTTATATTGGCACCAACAAATAATAATGTAATCGATATTAACAATAAAATAATAGCTATAATGGAAGGTGAAAATGTTAAATACTTAAGTATAGATACAGCAGAAGATGATAATGGAGAAAATCTTGATGTTATGTTACCTGTAGAATTTTTAAATTCTTTGACACCTAATGGACTTCCTCATAAATTACAATTAAAAATTGGTGCTATTATAATTCTTCTCAGAAATATAAATTTAAACGAAGGTCTTTGTAATGGAACCAGATTATCAATAACAAAACTGATGAAATATTCAATTCAAGCAAAAATTTTAAATGGAAATAATTCTGGAAAATTAGTATTATTACCCAGAATTGCATTGTCAGCAACCAAAGAAGAAATACCATTTAATATGCGTCGTAAACAATTTCCCATTCGTTTAGGTTTTGCTATGACAATTAATAAATCACAAGGACAATCGTACAATGAAGTGGGTGTGTATTTGCCATCACCAGTTTTTAGTCACGGTCAATTATATGTTGTTCTTTCAAGAACTAAAAGTAGGAAAAATTTAAAAATTTTGCTAGAAAATCATGCAAAAATTAAAGATAATAATTTAAAAAATATAAATAAAACATACACTAAGAACATTGTGTACGAAGAAATATTATAAACAAAAACAAAATTAACAAAAAAATCTATAAATGCTAAATTTTAAAAAAATTAAAAAAAATGAACAACAACAATCTAATGATTGCAGCCCGAAATAAAAATAACAAACAGTAGCAGTATTCCAATGAATGCAGCGCTGAATAAAAATAACAAACGGCAGCAGTATTCCAATGAATGCAGCGCTGAATAAAAATAACAAACAGCAGCAGCATTGCAATGAATGCAGCGCTGAATAAAAATAACAAACGGCAGCAGCATTGCAATAAATGCAGCGCTGAATAAAAATAACAAACGGCAGCAGCATTCCAATAAATGCAGTGCTGAATAAAAAAAAGCAAAGGGCAGCAGCATTCCAATGAATGTAGCACAGAATAAAAATAACAAAGGGCAGCAGAATTCCAATGAATGTTACACTGAATGAAAACAACAGTAGCATTCCAATTAATATTATATCAATAAAATATTATATTCCTAATGGCATTTCATACGATTAAAGTCACAAGGTATATTATAAAATTATCTAATTTTCATTTTAAATTATTATTGTTTTAAATATAATAAGTCTTTTTGTATTTCAGTATCCTGATTAGTTTATTAAGACTATCGAAATAATCAAAAATGCAGTAGTATTTTTTAATGATTAAGTTAAAAGGTATAGTTTTAACTTTGTGCATTTATTTATAATTAATAATAAAAATCTTTTTGTTACAGATATAACACATATAATATCAATATGTGACAATATGCATATTAGATATAAATCTTCTAAATGGCATTTTAAAAACAGTAATATTTATTCTAATATTTTATCTAATGTTTAATTAATTATACATTTAATATTTAATGATATAATTTAATTTTTCTGTTAAAGATGATTTCGATGAATACTTGCTGAATTTATAAATTATATAAACAATAAAAACGATATATTGAAAAAAATATATCTTATTAAATATACAATATATAGTTTTCCCGGGCAGGTGTACATATATATATATACTCATGTATGAAAGTATTTGCACATATAAAATTTATAAGGCCCAAAATTTTTAAACACAAATAAAAAAAATATGAAGGAAAACATTCACCTCTATTCGGAATGTAAATCAACCACAAAAAATGTCATTTACAGTTTTTATAAAATTATATAAAATTACTACCAAATTGTTCATAAAAATTAGTTTCCCTATTTTCTAAGCCTCACATAAGTAATTTTGCTATATTGTTAAACATTTTAAATTTTTAAGTTTTTAATTATTTCATTTTTAAGTTTATCATTTTTTCATTTTTTCGTTTTAAAAAATATATTAAATTAAATTTTACAAGTGAATAGAGTACAATTGTAACATAATAATTGTAATTTGAATTTTTTGCAAAAATAAGTTTGTAAAATAAACAATAAAAATTAATTTGATTTATTGTATGTTCCAGTGTTGAAATTTTATTAAATTTAATTACGTAATCAAATGTTATTTTCATTATTGTTATTAAGATAATTTTCTGGTAAAAATATCGACATAGTAGTTAATATCTATTTGTAAATTAATTAATCTTTTTATCGGTCTTTGATAAAAATATTAATTAATTTAGTTATACTACAGTTGACATAAGTAACATTTTATTAATATCTATTTGTTCAAACAAACTATAAGGCCCAAAATTTATAAGGCCTAAAAAATGTAAGGCCCAAAATTTATAAGGCCCAAAAATGCAAGGCCCAAAATTGTAAAGTTCAATTAAAATAAAACTTTGAAAGTAAAAAAATGCACTTTTAAAAAACCGGAGAACCGGAGACCAAAAGTCGATCCACTTTAATATAATAGTAAATACATTGTATTTTACGTCGGTCTGACATAACTATGTAAGGCATCAACCATTCTATACGATTTAAGTGAATCTTGAGTGATTCGTAAATATTTTTCTCATTTACTTTAAATATTCTTGTACAACAGCATTCAAGTCATTTCTAGATCTCATAAGAATGAGCTTATGTTTAACATAAACAACAATTTTTCGATAATCTTCAGTGAATCCTAATATCGTAGACAATAGTACAGAAACGTCAAAATATCCATTATAATCAGTTATTTGATTTTTTTCTTTAACATCTAACCTGGCATTTTTCAAAAATTTGCTTTGATTGGAACTATAGGAGACGTTACCTTTCATAAGACTAGTTAGACCTACATTTTTACATCTATCGATTTCTATCGCACTAATTTCACATCGAATTTCTTCGAATACTAGTGCAGTGTATGACTGATGCGCGTGGCTGATTCATCAAAAACAACTGGTGACTGTACATTTAGTATTTCCTCCATTTCGTTGACAACAGCATATTAAAATGCAAGTAATTTTTTGTTGTTTAGTCTTATTTTCCTTACGTCGACAATTCTGAGACCCAGACTCCTTAGAAATTGAATGTTTTGACGTGTTAGTCTGTTGACTGTATGATGGCGATTGAATATCTGACGGCATGGTGATGAGTTAACATACCCTCTACCAACCTTAGCATTAAAAACAATTCCCATCACGTCACTTTTTGAATGTAAGTGAATTTTGATAATCGCACCAAGAAGATTTACTAAGTCCTCGTCTTGATCTATGATACGTAATTTTGTAAAGTTGTATGAACTTTATTTTGGTTAATATACGCTCCTAAAGTGATATTACGTTCAACTCGCAGTACGTTTACTTTGAGAATGGCTGCTGGTAAGTCGGATGTATGAATTATATAGGGTGGTAAGAGACGTTTTGCAAAACCTAGCACACGTCCGATAGAGTCATGTGGACGAAAATCAATCTGATGATTGGATGTAATAAAACTGCGCAACGTGTTGTTGTTTGGTTTAATACTAATTTTTATATTTTTTGATTTAAGAATTTTCAATAATGTTTTTTCAAGATCGTCTATTTCATAGCTACCTGTAGGTAGTTCATTGGTCTCATTTCCAATGTAGACTTTATTTTTCCAAAATCAATGCTTCGAATTGAGTTGAATGTTAATAGTTCAATGAGACCTAAAGCGTATATCTTGTCGTGATCTAATTCAATAGATGGAAAATAGTGAGTCTCCAATACTGAAGCGGCACCTTATAAGCTGAGAGTCAGAAATTCAATTATTTTGACTGTTCATCTATTACTAAAATCTTAACAGCAGCAACATTTATTTATAAAAATGATAATTGTCTGAATGGTTCAACAAATTTGATAGAAATTTTAAGCAAAAGTGCCCCCAAATAAAAGAATTAAGGGGATGTCGGAGCTATAGCCTCCATCAAAAGCCGCTCGATCTCGCGGCTTCGAATGGCGCTGTAGTCAGGTGTCGATTTCTACGATAAGCGTACTTAAAACATAAATTATAAATTTGACAGCTACATAGAGCTGTTGAAAGATACTTTCCCCCCTAGCTATAACTAAAATTAAGGTAATTGTAATATTACTCTTGGCAGCAAATGTTTATTTTTTTAAAGAAATGTGAAATACGTTGCATGTAGCATTACGGCAGATATAGACTCAATGAATACCAGACGTATTTCACATTTCTTTAAAAAAATAAACATTTGCTGCCAAGAGTAATATTACAATTACCTTAATTTTAGTTATAGCTAGGGGGGAAAGTATTTTTCAACAGCTCTATGTAGCTGTCAAATTTATAATTTATGTTTTAACTACGCTTATCGTAGAAATCGACACCTGACTACAGCGCCATTCGAAGCCGCGAGATCGAGCGGCTTTTGATGGAAGCTATAGCTCCGACATCCCCTTAATATGATATCTTTTATAATTATATTGAATTTTATTATTTTCTAAGTAATTAATAATATCTGTAGGTGGTATTACATCTCTAAAACTGTCAAAATAGGAAACGTTGTTACTATCTTTGCGATAACCTACCCAATGAGTACCAGGACCAGTTTTGTTACCAATATTTAGAATAGCTGATTCCTTATACGATAGATCACTGCGAGGTAATGCATCTCTCAGAAACACTCCACGAAAATTTGATATTTATAATTTGTGAATATATTTGAGTATATCGACTTTATTCAGAGATCGATGAGAAAGTCTTATTTTGATGAAGTTTTTTTTTCTTGAACATCTTTTTTTTCTTACATATTTTATTATTATTAACGACTATACCGAAACCTTTTTGATGTGGTTTCAAATATAAGACTTTTCCAATAGCTAGTAATTCCATAGGTAGGTTATGTCTTTTTGCTCTTCCAAGTGTTTCATAGCAGCACTTGCTTTATCAACAGCATTTGCTATGCCAGCAACACTACCTGCGAAAGAACCTACAGTACTGAGACCTGCAAATATGGGAATGAGTGCTAATAAGAAACCGCCTATTTTTGGAATGGGTAGTATTCTTGATAATATAATTTTACGTTCACCTCCCTCCTTCTTCACACCATCTCGTGCAGCTTTTAAAGCAGATTTAATAACTACTTTTAAATTACTACTAGGTGTAATAAACTTTGATATTTTATTAATTATTTTTTTTAATAAAAAATTTTTTTTCTGTTCATTTTTACGTTTTTTTACTCCTAAGTTTAGATGTCATTTTCATGCCGTTTGTTATAGCATATTTTCCCGGTTCTGTGAGTAAGCAATATCGTATTTATTACAAGCAGCATCCAATGGATTAATACCAGGATCTCCAAATTCTAACCTCTTTTTAAATTTAGTACCTGGTTCACAATATTGATAGCCTGGTACATGCAGTTCGAATGATAAATTAATAAGTTTATTTAGTACACCTTTACCTTTGTGAACAATTATTTCACTCAGAATGACTCTGTATAGTATAAATACTTTTTTTATACCATTAGTCGACAGTTGTGATTGAAACTTTGAAAGTGATGGATTTCAAAAAACAGTTTCTCAAACTCCCAGTCATACATTTTGATACTCTTACAGAGGTAAAATATAACAATTTTAAATGACATGGTGATTTGTTACCGAATACTATACGTGTTGTATTTTGTGGACCGTCAAAGTGTGGAAAGACTAATGTGTTACTAGCGCTAATCACACATCCTAATGGTTTAAAATTGAAGAATATTTACATATACTCAAAGTTCTTGAATCAACCGAAATACAAGTTTGTTGAGTAACTTATTGGACCAATTGAAGATGTTGAATACTTACCTTACAGCGACTATGATCTTGTAGTATCTCCAGATACGGGACATCCTAATTCAGTTATGATTTTTGATGATGTTGCGTGTGAAAAGAAGGGTAATATAAAAGCTTCTTATTGTATGGGTAGATATAAATAAGTTGATTGTTTCTATCTTTGTCAATCACACGCATAAGTGCCGAAACATTTAGTTAAAAATAACGTACATTTTTTAGTAATTTTTCGACACGATGATATGAATTTTTAACATGTGTACAATGATCATGTTAATACTGACATGACATATCAATGTTTCAAAAACTTGCGTTCATCCTGTTGGAATAGTAATCATGGTTTCTCAGTATCAGATAATGATCGAGAATTAAATGATGGTAGATATAGAAAAGGATTTGATCAATTTCTTATAAATGCAGCATTAACCGTTTGAAGCAGTCATGCTAGTCCAAGTCTTTGAAAAGTCAACATGACTGATTTTAGTGAGAAAATTAATGTTCTTCAGCAAATGGAAAAAGTTCGTAATGCCATCGAGCGTAAATATGATTTACTCAAATCAAGCGAAACTGATACTGAAAAAATCTTGAATGAAACGTTTAAACCTATTCTCAACCCACTTGAAAAATTACTTAATGTTTCTGAAACACCTTTCCACCAACAGAAAAAAAACAGTTACTTTCACATGTAATGAATGAAGTAAAATCAGAATTTAAAACTAAAGAATTAAAGAGTGAAGAGGAGAATGATTTTAATGATAACGTAATAGACTACATGTATGCAGTAAGTGATGTGGATACAACAGTAACAGATACCCCACCAACATCTCCAAACTTTGATCTTGAGAATAAATGCAATACAATGGTTCGAATAGGAGAAACTAAAACATTAGACATTATGTACGGTGTAAGAAAGTTTATGAATGATAAGTTTAAAATTGATGATAGTCCTATATCATTTGATAACGATGACATTATTATAGGTAATAAAAAGTATAAAAAAAGTACTAGTCTTGTACAATTATTATTTAAGAAAGAACCTGACAATACAATCATTAATAAAGCAGATTTGAATGATTATGGTTAAATTAGTAACAATACGAATGCTTTTAGAAAGTATTATAAATCAGCTGAAGAAATACGAGAACAATCTAGTAACAAGTATAATAATTACATTACAAAGTTAATTAAAAATAAACGACGAAACGGTACTGCATTATCATTACCCCTACTACAAAAAATTGTTTACAAACATGCTCTTACTGACTATATATATTGGACAATCCTAACGAAATGGTAGATCGTTTATGGCTGTTGTTAGCTGAAACATCAGCTGACAATCAAAATCGTCATCGAGATTCATTCTATCGTTGAAAAATTACATGAGGCTAATATCATCCATTCAAGATTATGTAGTATGAGTGTTGATGTGTTTGGTCGGCACTTGGGGCATATGCTAGTTAATCGTGGTTCTCCAGGCATTGGTTACAAACAATCTCAAGATGGACAATACGACATTGAAAACAAGAGACTATGTAACGTGGCAGCACCGACTCAACCAAAGGATGCTGTAAATCTTAAAACTCTGCAGGAGAAAATAAAAAAATAACTGTTAGGTAAATTATTAAATGCAATCACTAAAATAGAAAAATTAGTAGATATGTTGCGAGATGAACTTGATATAAAAATTAAGAATTATGATGTATAGCTTCTTCCAAATGTAAAAGATCGTAATCCAATTATAAACAATGAAATTTCATAAATAATCTTATATTATATTAAAGTGGATCGACTTTTGGTCTCCGGTTCTCCGGTTCTCCGGTTCTCCGGGTTTTTAAAAATGCATTTTTATAGTTTGAAAGTTTTATTTTAATTGGACTTTACACTTTTGGGCCTTACATTTTTTGGACCTTACATTTTTGGGCCTTATAAATTTTGGGCCTTACATTATTGGCAACGGAATTGTAAAGATTTATTTTAATTGGACTTTACAATTTTAGGCCTTACATTTTGAGCCTTACATTTTTATCCTCATAAATTTTGGGCCTTACATTTTTGGGCCTTATAAATTTGGATCTTACATTTTTGGGCCTTACATTTTTGGCGTTACATTTTTGGGCCTTATAAATTTGGACCTTACATTTTTGGCCTTATATTTTTGGGCCTTATAAATTTTGGGCCTTACATTTTGGGTCTTATAAATTTGGACCTTACATTTTTGGGCCTTATAGTTTTTTTTAAACAAATAGATATCAACTACTATGTCGATATTATTACCAGAAAATTATCTTAATAACAATAAGTAAAATAACATTTGATTACGTAATTAAAATTAATAAAATTTCAACACTGGAACATACAATAAATCAAATTAATTTTTATTGTTTATTTTACAAACCTATTTTTGCAAAAATTTCAAATTACAATTATTATGTTATTAAATTAAATTACAATTAATATGTTACAATTGTACTCTATTCACTTGTATATTTCATAAGATATATTTTTTTCAATATATCGTTTTTATTGTTTATATAATTTATAAATTCAGCAAGTATTCATCGAAATCATTTTCAACAGAAAAATTAAATTATATCATTAAATATTAAATGTATAATTAATTAAACATTAGATAAAATATTCAAATAAATAATACTGTTTTTAAAATGCCATTAAGAAGATTTATATCCAATATGCATATTGACACATATTATTGATATTATATATGTTATATCTGTAACAAAAACATTTTTATTATTAATTATAAATAAATTGACAAAGTCAAAACTATACCTTTTAACTTAATCATTAAGAAATACTACTGCATTTTTGATTATTTCGATAGTCTTAATAAGCTAATCAGGATACTGAAATACAAAAAGACTTATTATATTTCAAACAATAATAATTTAAAATGAAAATTAGATAATTTTATAATATACCTTGTGACTTTAATCGTATGGAATGCCATTAGGTATATAATATTTTATTGATATAATGTTAATTGGAATGCTGCTGCCGTTTGTTATTTTTATTCAGCGCTGCATTCATTGGAATGCTGCTGCCCTTTGTTTTTTTTATTCAGCGCTGCATTTATTGGAATTATGAGTGTCAAACTACTAGCAAAGAATTTGTGCAAATATTGGCCCATTAGATGGAAAGTTTGGCCCTCTTTGTGTAAAGGTTGGCCCAGATTGTTTAAATGTTGGCCCATTTACAGAAAAGATTATTACAACATATTATTTACAACATATTATTATTGCAATATTAAATATTATCAACGCAATTAAGTGCGCCTTAATTTAAGAAATTGCATGTGAAAAACAATTTTTTCCTGATTGAAAAATTTATTCCATAATCAATACAAAATGTTCCTAAATTGGCCAAAAGTGGGCTAAAGTTTGCCAAAACTGGAAAAATGTTCCAAATATTTCAATGTTGGTAAACATCGGCCCACTTTTGGCGCAAGTTGGCCCACTTTTAGCATACTTTGGAGCATTTTCATCGAAAATGTATTTCCACTAGGGTATGTATAATATTAGTATTTATAAAATATTAAATTTATATTAACTATATTTCATTCATTACATTGAAGCTACTTTCTTATAAACACTATTTTCTAATAATTTATATTTTATTTTTTTCAGCTTTACAAAAAAATATTAATAAAAAATTTAAAATAATCGTTTAGAAAAATAAAAAAAATTATAATTATTATTAAACAATTGAAACAAATTATTAATATTATTTTTATAATTGTGAATCATTTTGTAAAATAAACCATTTTTATAATGGGTTTGACGGAAATAAAAATATTAGTTGTAAAAACGATTGAACCATATAGCGACGATGCTTCTATGTTAAATGATGAACACATATTAGAATTTAATAACATCCTTAAATCATGTACACCATTCAATATGCAAACATCTCTTTTAGTTCAAAAACAATATAATATTAACTCAGTTCAAATGAATAATGAATACATTCAATTGTTATTTTCTGGAAAATATGAAAAAGGTCATTGGATTTGTATGTATTACAATAATAGAACGATACACATTAATGATAGTTTAAATGCTAAATATTTGCAAAATGAACATAAAGTATACATCAATAGATTATTTCCAGATAGTCAACAATTAAAAATTGTTTTTGAAACAGTGCAATTTCAAACCAATAGTTATGATTGTGAAATTTTCGCGATAGCTTTTGCTGTCTCTATTGTATTTAATTTATGCCCATGCAGTTTAAACTATGATATTTCCCAAATGCTTTCACATTTACTAAAAATATACGAAACACGTAGTATTACGATGTTTCCAATTTTACAAAATATAAACTATAATATTTCAACAATACCAATCAAAAGATACATGATTCATATTTGTTGTATTAATGAAAAAAAAATTGAATTTCAATGTAGCAGAAATAAAAATAATAGAATAAAATTTTCAACAGAAATTTAATTCTGAACAACAAACAATAATGAATTTATATAATAAAGATAAAATCATTTCCGTTGATTCTATTACCCCAATGGAAATAGACTATGAAATACCAACTTATAGTTCATTTTATCAAAAAAATAAAAATAAACAATTTAATGATATAGAAATAAAACAGCTGAAAATGAAACAGCAGACTATGATAAAAAGGCAAACAATTAGCTGTATCGATATAAAAAATGAACGAGAAAAAGAAGCGTTGCATAAAAAAGAAGCTTATATGAGGAGTAAAGATAGTAATGACGGCAAAATAGAAGAAAAAAAATAAAGAGAAAACAGCAAACCATGATGAAAAGACAAAAATAAATAGTGACGAAATAAAAAATGAACGAGAAAAAGAAGCATTACGAAAAAAGAAGCTTATGTAAATAATAAAAATAGCAACGACGGCAAAATAGAAGAAAAAAAAATAAAGAGAAAACAGCAAACCATGATTAAAAGACAAAAAATGAATGGTGACGAAATAAAAAATGAACGAGAAAAAGGAGCATTACGAAAAAAAGAAGCTTATTTAAAAAGTAAAAATAGTAATGACGGCAAAATAGAAGAAGAAAAAATAAAGAGAAAACAGCAAACCATGATGAAAAGACAAAAAATAAATAGTGACGAAATAAAAAGTGAACGAGAAAAAGAAGCATTACAAAAACAACATATTTATTATAATGAAAATACTGATCAATGTAAAAAAATGAAAAGAAAAAATTAAATGGAAAAATACTAAACGAAAGTAGAAAAAATGATATCGATAAATTAGTATAAAACCATTTACAAAAAAATTTAAAAAGACGCATATGTATGAAAAATGACAAAGACATGGAAATACCAATCATATTGCTTAAAAAATTAAAAATTGATGAAGGAAAATTTTTTAACGTATATGATAAACCAATTAATACCAAAAAAGGTATAAATTATAAAGAATTAAATAAACGTATTTTAATTAAAATTAACAAAATGTAAAATTAGTAAGTAAATCCAAAATAATAGGTCGAATAGCAAATGTAGATTTTGATGAAAAAATAATTATTGAAAACAATTTAGGTTATATGTCTGAAACTTGTAAACATTGTAATACTAAACATTTTGTTTTTGAATATACACTAGGTAAAGAATTTTCTAATTGTTGTCACAAAGGAAACGTAGACTTACCGAAAATGCCTCCCTATCCGGAAGAATTAAAGCAATTAGCTACAGGAATATCGGAAGATAGTATTAATTTTCGCAAAAATATTCGACTATATAATGCGTTAGCTTTTGCAAGCTTTGGAGCTAATTTTGATAAGTTATCTGAATCTTAAATGAAAATGAAGCTCGAAAATATGGGCATAAGAAACATGCAGCTGAAAGAAAAAGTTTTAAAAATAATTTAGATACAAAATTAGAATTGTCAAGTAAATTAGATAGCTTAATTAGAAATGTTAATCCTTATGCTAAAGCTTATAAAATGATGTATGAGGTAGAAAAAGAAAAATTAGAATATTATAAGAAAAATTAGATAAAAATATATATATATAATGAAGCTACTTGTAATGAAGTTGCAATGGTATTTGTAGGAAAAAATGGACTACCTACTTCAGAGCGGGATATAGTTATATATTCAAAATATGACAATCCAATTAGTATTCCTTTAACAAGTAAACACACTGATCCAATGACATACCCACTCATTTATCCAAATGGAGGATATGGATGGATGCCTAATATGAAATGCAAATATAAGAAAAACAATATTTCATGTTTGCAATTTTATAATTACAGACTTTCTATGAGAAATGGATTTAATCCATACCTTAATATGGGAACAGTTTCTCAACAGTTTACAATTGATGCATTTGTAAAAGTTGAACAATCAAGATTATATTTTGTAAAGTAAAACCAAGATATTTTAAGAAGCGATTGTTATAAAGGCTATAAAGGTTATAAATATATAATAATGGATTATTTACACAAGAAAAAAGAATCTGAAAATATAAAAATTGGAAAAATGTTTATTTTGCCATCAAATTTTGTTGGAAGTTCAAGATTCCTAAAACAAAATTACATTGACTCAATGAGTATAGTAAATCGTTACGGAAAACCTGACTTACTTATAACAATGATATATAATCCAAACTGAAAAGAAATAACTGAACATTAAAAAAATATGAAACTGTAATTGATAGACCAGATTTAGTATTTAAGGTATTTCATCAAAAAATAAAAGAATTTAAAGAATTGGTAATTAAGCAAGGTGTTTTAGGAAATTGTATCGCCTACACTTATGTTATCGAATTTCAAAAACGTGGACTTTCCTCACATGCATATGCTATAATTTTTAGATAAAAATTATAACATTAATACTCCCGAAAAAGTAGATGAACTCATAAACGCAGAAATTCCAAACGAAGATATCTATCCACGGTTGTATAATATTGTAAAACAGTTTATGATTCATGGACCCTGTGGAGAGCAAAACATGAGTTCACCTTGCATGAGTAAAGACACAAAAAAATGTACGAAAAATTTTCCAAAAAAATTTAATAACAAAACAACTTTTAATTCATCAGGATATCCATTATATATAAGAAGAAATGATATCAAAAAAATCAATTATAAAGGTAAATACCACAATAGAATAGCTGATAATCGGTTTGTTGTTTCGTATAATCCTTATTTATTGTTAAAATTTAATTGTCACATTAATGTCGAAGTATGCTCAACAGTCCAATGTATAAAATACTTATTTAAATAGTGTTATAAAGGACATGACTGTGCGAACATAGAAATACGTGACACAGGTATCAGATCAAAAGACAGTTCTAATTTAACTCATGATGAAGATATTGAAAGCAATGAATATAATACTATTAGAATATCCTCTACACGAACTTTCACATACCATAATAAGATTAGCTATTCACAATGAAGATGAACAAGAAGTGTATTTTAAAGAAGGAAAAGAAACAGAAATTAAAAAAAAAATGTAGAAACGACATTAACAGCATACTTAAAATTAAATCAAATCGATTCTGATGCACGAAATTATTTATATTCCGAAATACCATTAAATTATGTATTTGATAATAATTCAAAAACATGGTATAAAAGAAAAAAAAACAAAAAAACCTGTATTAAGCAGAATGTATTTAGTGAATCCAAAGGATCGAAAACGATATTTTATAAGATTATTACTTTTACATGTCAAAGGAATATCATCATTTCAGGATTTACGTACTGTTGATGATATAATTTATTCTACATTTTATGAAGCTTCTATAGCTAGACATTTGGTTAATGAAGATAAAGAATGGGACAGATGTTTGGAAGAAGCAACACAATTACACTTTCCTACTGCTCTTTGTGAATTATTTGCATATATTTATATTTTTCACAATCCTATTAATGCAAGAGATTTGTACGAAAAATAGAAACACTTTTTTTACCACGCAAAATATGAACAAAATGCTGATGAAAACCTTGCATTAAACATTATTGATAAGAACCTACAATTGAATGGATATTCTTTAAATAATTTTAATTTACCCGTTATATCTACATTTATAGAAGATTATGCTGATAAATCAACAACACATAACAAAAGTTGCACATTTACTGAAATAAACGTCAAAGTAAATTCTTTAAAAAATCATAACAAAGACATTTTTGATACTATCGTGCAACATTTAAAAATTGAAGACAAAAAAAGCTTTTTTATTGATGGACCAGGAGGAAGTGGGAAAAGCTGTTTACTTAATGTTCTAATAGACTATCTTAAATTTTCAAACATTTCATTTTTATGTGTTGCTTGGACAGGGATTGCAGCAAATTTATTACATAACGGGAAAACAGTACACACAACATTTAAACTACCACTTAATATCACAGAATGTACTATATGTAATATTAAATCTAATTCAATAGATGGTAAAAATTTAAAAGAAATTCCAATTATAATATGGGATGAAATATCTATGACATCGAAATATGCTTTTGAAGCAGTCAATCGCCTATTTCAAGATATATGTAATAATAAAAAAATATTTGGTGGTAAAATGTTGGTTGTTTCAGGCGATTTTAGGCAAACATTACCAGTTATACGACATAGTAGTCGTACTGAAGTTATTGAAAATTTACTTAAAAACAGTTACTTATGGCCGAATTTTATACGTATGACACTAAATAAAAATCTTCGAGTGACAGATAATGACAATTATTTTAGACAATGGGTATTAAATGTAGGTTAAGGTAAACGTTTAAATATGTATGAAGAAGAAAATGAACTGCTTGAAATCCCTCTTGATTTAATAACAAAAGAAAATGATATCACTGCAGAAATTTTTGGAAACGAAATAAAAATAAATGATAAAGATTTAAATGATAAAGTTATATTAGCCTTCACCAACAACGACGTAATTGAAATAAATAATAAAATTTTGGCTATAATGGAAGGGCAAATTATTGAACACTTAAGTGTAGATACAGCAGAAGATGATAATGGAGAAAACTTAGATGTCATGTTACCTACAGAATTTCTTAATTCCCTTACACCTAATGGACTTCCTCTACATAAATTACAATTAAAAGTAGGTGCAATAGTAATTCTTCTAAGAAATTTAAATGTGAATGAAGGTCTTTGTAGTGAACCAAGATCATTAGTAACAAAACTTATGAAACATTTAATTAAAGCAGAAATTATAAGCGGAAAAAAATTGGAAAATTAGTTTTAATACCAAGAATCACTTTGTCAACATCTAAAGAAGATATACCATTCAACATGCGCAGAAAACAATTTTCCATTCGATTAGGTTTTGCAATGACTATTCACAATATGACAAATCACAAGGACAGTCATACAAACAAGTTGGTATCTATTTACCATCTCCAATTTTTAGCCATGGTCAATTATACGTAGCTCTTTCAAGAGCTAAAAGTAGAAAAAATTTAAAAATATTACTGTTAAACAATGCAAAAATAGAAAATGATACATTAAAAAATAAACACAAAATTTACACTAACAATATAGTGTTTAAAAAAGTATTGTAAATGTGTAGACGAAAATTTATACACATTTTATATAAATTTTATAAATAAATAAAAATGGAAGTATGAAAAAAAACATTAAAATATTACAACTATTGAATGATTAAAGTGAATATGCAAAATAATTAATAATTGTTTGCGCTGAAAATCATTAAAATACAATTGAAAATCGGCTGCAACATATCATATTATAAATGACAAATCATTACATTAGTTATAATAAATAAAAAAAATGAAATATAAGAAAAATCCATTGAAATATTACTACTACTGAATCATTAAAATAAATATGCAAAATAATTGATAATAGCCTGTCGTTCGACAAAACTTACAGACTTCAAAAAAGAATCAGAGTTTCCCAAAATACAACGACCGAAAGTTTAATTCTTATAATAACGTATAAACAGGTATTTAAAATTATTATTTAAAAACTTAAATTTGTTAAAATTTTACAACTAGAATTATATTTGCATATATCATGTATAAAATATTTCGACAGAGTCGCCATTTAGATACAATCACTCACCCAACGTGCGTAAAAAATGATTTTCATAACACTCAATTTTATAATAACAATTACTATACAGATTATATTAAATACCAAAATTTTTAAATATGCATTATAAAAACCATCACTTTGAAATAATACTACATTCACATACAAATTAAAACCATATATAACACAACGACAGTATTATATACCACTTTATAAAAAATGTTACCACCGCCATTAAAGAAAAATCTAATTTATGAGAGTATATAACATGCTTATATTTTATGTATTCTGTAAACACATTATATTACATCAATTTATTTAAAATTACGATACCCCCCCAAATGGAAATTATTTTATGTGTGTGCATTTTAAATATATTAAATATATGGACATATTTCACTTTCTTTCTAAACACACGGACACACACCTTCTTTAAAATAACCTATAATGATTATTTTTACACAGACACAATATATATATATATATATTGTAACGGTAAGGTACTGTTTACCTCACCGTTTGACGAATTCGAGCAACACGAGCGAACAGTATCATAATGTTCGCATCGGTTCGAGCCGGCGAGATTCGGCTCGGCTCGGTTCGTCGTGCTACACGGGCGGGATCAAATTCGCGCGCGAAAGATTCGCGCACGCACCTCATCAGAGAGGTAAGGGGGAGATTCGCGCGCACTGGAGAGAGTAATAACCACCTTCTTACGTGACAGGTGTGATCCCCCCGCGTCCCGTGTTTAGCTTCACCGCGCTGTGATTTACCGTGCGTTTTGTGTGTGTGTTTCGACTGCAGGCCGATCCTGCATTTGCAGTGAGTGGTGCAATACCGTGCATCTGCCAGCAGCCACACAACCCCGGTGCACGGGCGAGCGGACAATCCGTCCGACACCGCAGCGAGAGTGAGAGAGAGAGAAAGCAACCGATCGGCTGGTCGTTCTTTACCAACGACTACAGCAGCGTACAAAGTAAGTGGTACCACTTCACGCGATCGTGTTTTTATTCGCACTTAATCGTGTTGCTTTATACCAGTCCCGTTGACTGGATATATTATTTTAGTTCGTGATATTTTCTTCCCCTCTCTCTACAAGTCGGCCGTTTACCGACTTGTAATAAAAGCGTAGACCTCGGCGACAATTAAATATTTTATTTGTTAATTTATCTTTATCTTTATTTCAATAAATTCATATCATTATTAGAATTCAATCCGGTGTTCGATTAATTGAATTTAACCCACGTACGATTCCTTCCGTAATCCTAAGAGCTCGTATATTTCTGGTTGACAAGTGCTCGACGCGATATCCCTGTTTCGCGGTCAATTTCAGATTTGAATTTTACCTGGTTGTTATCTGAAACAGTAACTCGGCTTCAGATTAACATTTAACAGATTTGGTAGAACGGACAGGTAACCGTCGCCGCATCGCGAGAAAAATATGTTTATTTAAATACGGTAAGTTTAACCGTACCGCTGAGCAGCCGCGATATTAAAATAAACATCCGCGCGGCAACCAAACTGTTACAATATATATATATATATATATATATATGGGTGGTTCCCTGTGACATCGAAGATGAAAAAAATAAATATTGCTATAACTGTGGGAATATGTTTTAGAGGTATCCAGTAGCTCTCCTGAATTTTTTTAGATTTTTTCTGGGCCATTATTTTAAGTTACAGAGAGTCAAAGTTGACATTTTAGCACTTTTTTGCATTATATGCCCATTTTCATGAATTTTTAGCTCCCAGGGGATGCATTTTTCACTAAAAACATAAGTATGACTTTTTTTGTAAAATTTTCCGAACTTTTCATTAAAAATACTTTTAAAGACATAAATGAATGCTGTCACACTCTTGTAAGCCATTTAAACCTTAAATAGTGAAAATCAGCAATTCTGCTCCGGACTCTGGTAACCTAATACTGTCTAAAAGATGTCTTTTTATAGTCAGAAACTGCCTAAAAAGTTCCAGAGTGGGTCTAAATCATTAAGATTACTTATCGTCAAAATATCCGGGAAAAGTGCCCGAAATATTAATAGAAATGTATATTTATTGCCTTATAACGTAGAATCTAGTAGCATGATCATTGCAAAAAAATTTATGCACTTACCTTGGAGTGGTAGAAAAGTATCTTCACTTGTTTCAGTATCCATCTAATCGCCTGTAAGCTGCTAAAAATACAAATATTATTATACAAATGTAAAAAATTAATTTTTAAACAGTTATAATGCTGAATTTTTAGTTTTACATCCCTTACAAGAATTATAATACTAATCTGAAGGATTACTATAAATATATAAACATCATTATTACAATAACTGAATATACGTATTTAATACATAAGATATATAAATAAATCGGATATATAATTATAATGAATAATATGATAACGTGACAGTGACAAGTTTGTGAAATCTAAACAATGTATTGCTGAATAATAATAATAATAATGTTGATACATTTATAGTAATCCTTCAGATTAGTATTATAATTCTTGTAAGGGATGTAAAACTAAAAATCCAGCATTATAAATGTTTAAAAAATAATTTTTTATAATTTTATAATAATATTTGTATTTTTAGCAGCTTACAGGGGATTAGATGGATACTGAAACAAGTGGAGATACTTTTCTACCATTCCAAGGTAAGTGCATCAATTTTTTTGCAATGATCATGCTACTAGATTCTACGTTATAAGGCAACAAATATACATTTCTATTAATATTTCGGGCACTTTTCCCGGATATTTTGACCATAAGTGATCTTAATGATTTAGACCTACTCTGGAACTTTTTAGGCAGTTTCTGACTATAAAAAGACATCTTTTAGACAGTATTAGGTTACCAAAGTCCGGAGCAGAATTGCTGATTTTCACTATTTAAGGTTTAAATGGCTTACAAGAGTGTGACAGCATACATTTATGTCTTTAAAAGTATTTTTAATGAAAAGTTCGGAAAATTTTACAAAAAAAGTCATACTTATGTTTTTAGTGAAAAATGCATCCCCTGGGAGCTAAAAATTCATGAAAATGGGCATATAATGCAAAAAAGTGCTAAAATGTCAAATTTGACTCTCTGTAACTTAAAATAATGGCCCAGAAAAAATCTAAAAAAATTCAGGAGAGCTACTGGATACCTCTAAAACATATTCCCACAGTTATAGCAATATTTATTTTTTTCATCTTCGATGTCACAGAGAACCACCCATATATATATATATATACTTATTTTATACTCTTTGTCATATTTATTTTCTTTCTGTATTTAATTCTATCATTATTAGCGTCAAAATTTAACAGTATACTTTTCTTTCCTTAACTTACACTGTTACAGAGCCCTTATTATGTTACTATTAAATGGATCATGCATTGAAAAAATATATGATTCTTGAAATGTATACCTTACCAGCACATCCTCGCCGTAAGAGTCGAATACAATATTCATATGTTGGCTAACGCTAGAAGCATAAATATATTTTACGGAGCGTGTGTTACAACTATACACGAAAAATCTAAATGACTTCAGTTCAACATGTCTTGGTCTGCAGAAACGACATCAGATTTTCATCAAATACACTATCCAAGAGCCTAACTCTCATCCAATAATGTATAAATAGTTATTTAAAATTATCAAGTAAAACGAAAACATTGGAAAGTCGACACAAAACATATGGAGTTCTCGCATCTTTTCAACTCGTCTACGCGAGATCAAGATTCGAGATGCCTTTTTGAAACGATTGCCCGCTCATATACTATAAAGAACCCCTGCAATAATGATGAAAATGGAGTCGAAATCTCACGAATGATTGACATTTGACGGATTCTTTGAATGTCACGAAATAATTGATAGTCATTAGATGATCAAGTTTTCAGTTGAACTTTATTTTCAGTTCTGTCTTTGATGTTTTTTTTAATCTATAACCTCTTTTAAAAAACCAAAATATTGGAAAGTCGACACAAAATATATCGAGTTCTCACACTCTTTTCAATCGTCTGTACAATAGTAGTTACATGTAATTTTAAAGAAATTTTGATTAATTTTAAAACTTTGGTAGTTAACTATCATATTTTGTTTATTTCTCAATTTTGTTTTACAAAAACGACATCTCAGTCACCACATTAATTATACCATAATCCTCTTCGCAATGCGCAAATTATCATTGTTAGTGTTAAGGGTAGAGTACGGTTATAAAAATATTTTTGTAATTTTTATAAAATATTATGTGAAATGTCATGTTTATAAAATATATTATAAAAAATATTCTTTTTTGATGATTTTTAACACATTCATTAAGTAAAATATTAAAATATTATCAAAAATAGGCTTAAAACAGGTGCAAATACAAAAAACTCCTTGCAGGATAAAAGTTGTCGAAGGGCTTTAATCCAAGAAAATTAAAATTTATATGCATATAAACTTCAACTTTACACAGCGAATTTGGTGTATCTATAAAAATGCAATTTCTGCCTTGATAAACCCAATTGGTTTACTAATTATTTAAAAAATGTAATGTTTTTCATTTAAAAAATGAACATAAAAATGTCACATTTAACTTTAAAGAAAAAAGGCTGTGTAGCTATTTTACATATACTCATCTAAAATAAGCACGATCAAAATACAACCGAGTGAGCGTTAGCGAGCGAGGTATCTGTTGCTAGTAAAATATTATAAATAGATTGCATGTGTTGGTATTACATCATTCGATAAGTACGATGAGATCGAGTAGTAGTAAAGGTTATACTTCCCTTGAGTAAAATAAGCAAACAACAAAGGATCAACCTTCACAGCAGTGGAAACAGTATCATAAAAAATTCTCTAGAAACACGAATTCTATGCCAGAACAAATAGGTTATAAAAAGTTACAAAAAAATGCAATATGAACGACGAAATTTGCACGTCGAAAGTATAAACTACGTGATTTGAATGAAACTTGGCAAGCTGATTTAGTTAAAATGATACCTGATCACAGAGAAAATAAAGGATTTAAATATTTACTTACAGTCATTGACACCCTATCTAAATTTGCATGAGCTGTACCTATAAATAAAAAAATTTGGTAAAGAAGTATCAAAAGCAGTAAAATCAATATTTAAAAAAGGATATGTACCAAAGAACTTACACTGTGACCGTGGCAAAGAATTCTACAATAATGATTTTGATAGTCTCATGAAGAAATACAAAATTAATTTATATTCAACTTTTAGCAAACTTAAAGTTTCCATTTGCAAACGATTCAATCGCACGTTGAAAAGAAATATGTGGAAAAAATTTAGTTTACAAGGTAATGTTTACGCGCATTTTCCATAGTCTTACCAAACACAGGATTATTCATTAGTTTAAATAGATTTTTTTAAATTCATATTTAGCTAAAGCTTTCATTAAACTATTTAATTCTATGTAAGGTTTGAGCCAGGTCGATAAAGTAATGCATGAGGCACCGACCAACCGTAAAATTGCTAGCATCTAAATAAATTAGATAAACATTCTCTTCATCAGAATTGTAGGTACCTTTCATATAATTATTGTTTGCGATAGCGTATCTGTTTCAACATTGAGTAAGACCTCAAATTCCTCGTTCTACAAACAAAACCATATCGATATCGCATAAAAGTTTTAATTCTACACCTGTATTGTTTAACATGCAATCCCATGTAAATCCTTGAGTAGTAAAATAGTGACCTGGATCAAAACCGTACGCTTTAATGCATTGATCACGAAAATTCTCGAAATCGTCAGCAAGCAATAAGATATCCGTCTTCGTATATAGATTTAAATATTGACCTAGTGTTTGTATATTAAATTCTTGCCATACTTTTTGCGCATGCTCATAATCATCATCTGATACTGTTGAGTCGTTAAGATGACTGAAAAATTTACCTTTTTCAGGTAATTGAGTTTTATTGAGTTTCTCGAAGCAATCAATATACTCGCAAGGAAAAATTCCTTTTCGAGTTAAGTCTGATTTTTTTCTCTTGAATATTGGAAAATACTGAATTAACTATTTTGTACTTATAAAGATAAGATGCTAATTTGTCAAGCAATGAAGCCATAAATCGGTAAGAATCTATAAATCAAAATTGAATATTGCTATTTGCAACATGAAATGTGAAAGAGATGTATCGTTCCTTAGCCAATGAAAGTAAATTGATGCGACCTGCAAAATTATTATAAACATCATAAATTATAAAATGTGCATCATAGCCACTGAGATTATAAAATACGACAGGTTTCAATCTTATGTCTTGATAATTAAGATTACAGCATACGCAGGGCCCCTATATTTTTTCGTTAAACGACAGTGATCATTAACTTTAATTCGATTATCAAACAATTTGTCACAAATATGACAAACATTTGAATTTCTATGATAAATAATTTTTTCTGAAATTAGCGTTTTCATAGGCTCTTAATGTTTGTATACATCTTGAATAAAGTCACCAATAAATTTTAATTCTTGAGCAAGTATATATAAGTATATAGTATATATAAGCAGTGTATATAACAAACGGATTAATAATGTTTAGCACCTGAAGATGGAGACAAATATGTCTCCGAAACGTTGTGCATTGTTAAAGCAATCGTTAATTCTACCAAAAAATATAACTCACGAGTGTGAAATGCAATATAATATACAGAGAAGTGGATTGTTTATATCCTATACGTACATCAACATGGCTCCGCCAAGTTGCGGGTCCAATGACCGTCTTTAGAACGAAGGATTTTATCAAAACATCACGCGAAGATATGGAATAAATACTACAAAAATGATGAAAAATTTGGTATCATTAAATAAGAAAATCGCAAGCACAGAATTAAATATAGAATTCTTAGTAAAATGCAGAATACATGATAGAAAACCTGTGCATGTTAATAATATTTATAACAATTTGAAACATTTTAAATTTAATAGTTACACTCCCCAATAGACATATGATTGCAAATTGACAGCAACTTTGCAAAAAAAATTTGTACCTGTTTATCCAAAATTTGCGTCAATGTAAGTCCTTATTTATTATAAATTTGCTTCAAATCATTTACGTGAAAATAGTGACAGCAAATTTATATAAAATTAAAATCAATTGTTGCATAAAATTATTACTTTTTAAATAGCAAGTATTGCTATAAATGTGCTTTTATTTTGTTGAAATAATATTTTAAGTAAATATAATAGAATACTTATATTATTTTTGTGCAACTAGATCGCACGTCGCATCGCCACAACTAGTAAATGTGTTAGACTCTTAAAATTGCAAAAAAAGTAACAAAACTTAAAATACTTCACAAAAACACAGATTTTCTTGAATAAAAAATACATTGAAATTATTATTTTCATGATTGCAAAATAGCAACAAATTATCGTCAAATCTTGTTGCAATATAATGCACTATGTAAACATTTACTGATTTAATTTTGCTACCAATTTGCTAAAAAAGAATTTCTCAGATTATGATATATTTCTTAGCAAATATATACCAAAATTATATCAACTCGTGCAGCAGAGTTAAATAACAAATTAATCAAAATCTGCGTCCTTATTCGTTAGCAAATTTATAGCAATTATTTGCTGCAACTTTTTTTAACAATTTTACATAAAATTTAGGTACACGTCACTATTATGTAATGTCTTGTTAGCAAGTTTAACACAAATTGTTTTCAAAAATTGTGTAGCAAGTTTTAACGAAGTTTTGTCTGTGCAACTCTGTCTATTGGGGCTGGTAATAAGAAATTTTTTAAAGTCGTAGATAAGTTGCAAATATCAATTCTTAAAATTCAAATCAAAGATTTAAGTATACATTTAAAGTTTTTAATTAAAAAATTTGTTAGAATGGTTGATTAATTAAAAAACATATTACCAGTAGTAATTGTTAATGATTTTATTGCAAAGAAAACATAAATGTGAATAGTTTAAAAAATAATCGTAAAAATACACACAATAAATAATTTCATAAGTAAAGTAGTAATGTTGTAAATAGCAACAAGATGAATAAAAATAATGTTTTAAATAAAAATAATAATATTAACAATATTAACAACAAACGGTTTGTTATGTTATGCCAGATAATGATATACCAGATAATGTTAAAGAGGTTATGTCATTAGGACCTAAATTTAGTATTTCTAGCAAAGTTGATAAAAAAGAAGTAATTGATATAATAAAAAATTTAGAAGAATGTTTAACATATTATGATATTTCTGATGAATGTAAAACTAATATTAGGTAATATTATTGATAGTATTCAATATCAAAACAAAATAATTAAATATATTAAAGTTGATGACAGAATAATTTCACGGAAGTTGGAAGAAGCAAAAACATTTTCATACAATAATAATATTTTATTTACTATGCCATAACTTAGTTCTTAAGAAATTCAATATTCCGCTACATGATCTTTTAGATGCTACTGATTTTTTGATAAATAAAACCTTTTTTTGAATTTAATAATAAATATTTCCAACATGTGCATGGTACACCAATGGATAGTCCTTGATCTCCCATTTTTACTGACATGGTAACGGTAGATTTGGAACAAAAGTGTATTAAAAAATTGAGTTTTGAACCGTTAATATATTATAGATATGTAGATGTCATTTTAACAATAGTTCCTAAAAATAAATTGGATGAAATGATACAGGTTTTTAATTCATACCATAAGAAGCTACAATTCACATGTGAAAAAGAAAAAAATAATACAATTAATTTTCTTGAAATTAAAATAATTAAAGAGAAAAATAATATTTTAGTAGATTGGTACCATAAACCAACCTTCTCTGGTAGAGTTTTGAATTATTTATCTAAACATCCTATTTCGCAGAAAAAAGCTATGGTCTATTCATTGGTTGATAAAGTTATTCTTCTCTCTGATAAAAAGTTTCATAAAACAAAATCTGAAAATGGTGAAAACTATATTACTCGAAAATAATTATCCTCCCAAATTTATAAATAATAATATATGCAAACGAATTCAAATTAAACATAATATAAATAAAAATTGTACAAATATTCATGGTGTTAATAATACAAACAAAAAGAGAGGAGTATTTTTATCTTTATGTTTTTATCGTTTCAAAGACAGTTAAAAAATTTAATATTACCACAACTCCGAAATTTGTTAATTCACTTAGTAGTTTTATAAGGAGAGGAAATGACAGAACTAAAAAGTATCAATTATTTCTTTTAATTTAATTATTATCAATTGTAATTATTGCGAGACTTTTTATGTTGAAGAAACTAAGAGGAAATTAATAATAAGAATAAATGAACACTACAATAATAGTTTGAAACAAGATAAACAATGTGTGATTAATGATCACATTAATGATTTAGGGCACAAATTTGATTTTGATAATGTTAGTATTCTTGATAGAGAGATTAATTGAAGAAAAAGAATAGTTTCAGAAACTCTACATATTAATTTACAAAAAGATCCTATTAATAAAAAAAAGATGTTAGTAAACAACAGGCAGCATATACAACTCTCATAGATAAGTTTAAAAATAAGAAATAAAATATAGTAGGTTAAAGGAGTCACATTTTTAATTTATAATAAAAAAATTTTTTTTCCTCTGACATAGTTTCAATTAATTTTAAATATGTGCGCGTGTTATAATTTTCTGATTTACCGATTACCATTTGCTTGGTTAACTATATAGGTTCCTAAATTATCGATCATTCTTCTAGTCATATTTATGTTTGATTTGAAATTGTATTCAGTTGTATACAGGTTTCACAGTGACTATGTCTTTCCGTATATAATTTCATATGTTCTCTGCTGTGTTGTTTTGAATTGTTTGTTTATTTGTTTAATTTATTTAAATTATTTAATTTACAAAATTTATTTAATTTTCGGGCCTTAATCGAGTATTAATTAAAATGTGAAGGAAGAAAAAACGTGACTCTTATTACTGTCCAACTTCTGTGAGTATTTAGTTAATTAATTATTCATTCTTGTTGCTATAATTATTAAAAAATAATTTATTGTAAATAATTATAGATGCAAAATGACACTTTAAAACCTTCACAAGTTGATAAACGCATTGTGATAATGTTAAGGTAAAATTCCTTTGGTTGTTGACCATTATATATTCAATGTATTAATTATTATTAATAAAATTTAGCACCTGAAGATGGACACAAATATGTCTCCGAAACGTTGTGCAATTAGACAATCAAATTGATTCGTTAAAGCAATCGTTAATTCTACCAAAAAATACAACAAAAGGAATTTTTTCTTTACAATGAAAATTTTTAAATTTCATTGCGTCTTTTCCCTCTTCCGGTAGAGTTATTTTACAGTTATTCATTTCTTTACAATATAATTCATGTCAACTGAGTTTTTGTTTTGTACTTGTTAAACTTTTTCTTATTAATCTTGATAAGTCTTTGATATATACATAATGATATTTTATTTCATCGTTACTGCAAACAGAATCTCTGATATCAAAAGAATTTGTAAGTTTAAGTAGATTAATATATTTTTTTTTCTTTATTAAATAAAGAGGTATAAAATTTTTGTTCTCGAAACCAAACACTTGATATCTCACTGTTTTGTTTTTCAAATCTATGAATTTGACGTATAGATAATGGAAACGTGATATCTTTTATATTTAATTCATGGCTAAAAGGTAAATAATGTGTAACTCTATATGGATCATTTTTGTAAGAAATTGGATGCAAAGCGGATATAATCGCCCATTTAAAACATTCTTTGTTATTATTTTGTAACAGATTCCCGCTCTTGAAATTCTTCTATAACTCTTAAAAAATAATCTCGTACATGCTCAGTAAACCATGATTTCAATAATGTATATGGAAAAATTTCAACATTAAGAGTGGTAAAGTGTTTGGTACCGACTATATCATTAATATTATTTTCACCATTGTTTGAAAATTTTTTAAATTTGCAAGATAATACAGTAATTATTTTATACGTCTTATTACCATTTTTTATAGTTTTTCACATTCATTGTGAATAAAATTAAAACATCTTTTAAAAATGATGTTAAATGAATATGCGTAATGTTTGCAATTATATTTGTTTCCATGCGATTCTCAAAAGCATTATCCAGCTCAATCCAACGTATTCGGTCACTTATATTTACTTTACCGATTCTTTCTTCTTTTTATACTTTTGTAATCACCCATACATCCATGCATTCAACTTTAGAAATTGCAACACAGTACCGCTCGTTTCTGAGACACTGAAAGCAAATTATTATGAGAAACTTTTCGTACAGTCTTGAGTGAAAAAGTATATTGGTTTATCTACCCATCTACAATTTCAGGCTTAAATATTGTTGTAGAAATTAAATTTTCTACTTCTTCCAAGTAACGTACATGACCTAGATACTCTGCTAAAAAAATTTTCATTTTAGGGACGATGTAAAGCTCAAACTGTAGAAACAGAATGAAAACTCATTGCGGGTAAGTCTCGTTATATACTTATATATATCTTATAAGATAAATATCTTCATAAGAGAAATAGTGGGGGAAATATTGCATGTAAAATATAAATTAAAGATTTAAATGTGAGACAGCATGTACGAGGAGAAAAAACTATGTGTGCAGTGTAAGCGAGCGAGCAGACCTGTATTGCATAGGAGCTATTGTTAGGTACGCTCGTAGAGCTTAAGAGAAAACCGTGCTGCCTCTCGGGAGAGAAGACCCAAACCAAGACAGAGGGTGTTTCGAGTGGGAGGACGCCACACTTCGTCTCACGCACCATCACCAGTGACACGTAGCGGTTTGAGTCGTGGGGGAAGAAGGGGGGGGGGGGGGGGTAGTTGACGCTCTCGCAAAAGGAACAAATGATGTAGAATGTTATGAAAATTTTGAATGTATATGTGTGTATGGGTATGTGCGGATGGCTTTTTAAGTATAGTATAGAAATAAATGAATACAAATTATTTTCATAATATATATATATATATATATATATATATATATATATGGGATATTCCACGTGAAGTGGTCCGATCAAAATTTTAAAATGCACCAAATTTTGGGTACACATTGCAAATGTTTTTCAGAATACAGAAAAAATTTTTTAGGTACTGGGATCTATTTGCTCAGAAGTTATTCTAACCTCAAAAAGTGAATTTTTCCAAGTTTTTTTACACCAGCTGGGTTCACCGCTATTTAACTCAAAATCTATCAACTTTTACTATAGAACATTTATTGCTAATTATGTCTAGAATTTATTTTTCTCGGTTAGAATTTATATTCTCAAGGTCAATGTTACATAAACTACATGTGAATATTCAACTTAAAAAAAGTGCAAGTGCACCACATTTGATTTTTTTATCCAAAAATCTAAAAGAAAGCTTGGAGCAATACCTTTCAAATGGTTTGTAGCATTTTTATAGCCTTCAATTCTGTAAAAAGTTATGATAATTTAAAGAAAGACAAAAAAATTCACAAAAATTAACATGGTAATTCCTATTTAAATTTTTAAAAAAATTTCGTGTTTCTTTAAATTATCCTAACTTTTTACAGAATTAAAGGCCATAAAAACGCTACAAAGCATTTGAAAGGTATTGCTCCAAGCTTTTTTTTAGACTTTTGGATAAAAAAAATCAATTGTGGCGCAATTACACTTTTTTTAAGTTGAATATTGACATATAGTTTATGTAACATTGACCTCGAGATTAAAAATTCTAACCCAGAAAAATAAATTCTAGACATAATTAGCAACAAATGTTATATATAATGTTCTATAGTAAAAGTTGATAGAAAAAACTTGGAAAAATTGACTTTTTGAGGTTAGAATAACTTTTGAGCAAATATATTCCAGTACCTAAAAATTTTTTTCTGTATTCTGAAAAACATTTGCATTGTGTACCCAAATTTGTCGAATTTTAAAATTTTGATTGCACCACTTCACGTGTAATACCCCCTATATATATTGTAAAGGTAAGCTACATACTCTTATGCGTATGAAGCTATACCTTATAACGAGCGCGAGTGACGATCGGAAAAGCTCGTAGGTGATCGGGAAAGCCCGCGCGTAAGGACTAATAATGGTCCGTCGCGCAAGTTGACTGAGGAGAGTATAGAGAGTTTATGCGAGTCATCGCGCATAGACACGTTGCCGGTAACGCCTTCCTTGCTAATTCGTGGCAAGAGAAAAAGAATCGTTATCGCGGATTCTTGCTCGGGTTGTGGGTTTCGCGCCGTGAAGAACGAGTGATTTTGTGGAGTGAGTGTGCTGGTGTCGAGCGCACAGCTCCAGCAACTCCCAGGAACCTGCGAGGACGGCGAAGTTGCCGCGCGCGAGAGCCCGACGGAGAGAGGGGAAACAGGCGAAGTCAAACACATCGACGGGGAGAATCAAGGTACGTGGTGCACCACTCGCGAGCAGCCAAAGCCGTAAAGACTCTCTCTTTACGGCTATATCGTTAAGAGGGATTGGCGGATCTCGCCCGCACGCGACGGCGCGGTAGTTAACGGGCGACCGCGTACGCATGCTAGAGAGAGCGAAAGTGCGAGTATCCCCGGTGGTTACACCTCGTCGCGAGACCTCATGCGGCCTATATACCGCCTTTGTAATTTCTTTGTTCCTTTCTTTATTCTATGTTAAACTAAATTTATATTACTTGATAATAAATAAAATTCATATGTAATCAATATCCGAGTACGAGTTTAATTATTGATTACCGGCGTACGTTATTCCCGTTATCCCGAATACCGCCCTCTCCGTTTCAGGAGCGGCCGAGGTAAACTTACTGCGAATTTATCCCTTTTATTCGCAGTCCTTTTCAGCTTACAACATTTTAGGTGTACAAAGACGCGAGATCGGCAAGTGATCTCGCGGTTGCTAACGGACATCGTAACGGTAGGTCGTGCGCGGGATTCACTGATTTGAATCCGCCGCGCACTCTCGGGGCACCGCCTAGGGAGTATAACTAGGCAGTGCCGTAGCAACCGATCCCTTTACCCTTACCTACGCGAGAGATTGTACCCCGTTACAATATACACACATATATTTGAAACAAAATTTAAAAAAAAAAATCATAACATTTAAAACTAAACTAAAAAAACAACAACTAATACTAAATAAAAAAATATTACTGTAAAAAATGTAGAAAAAATTTATACTTAAATCTAATAATACTATAAAAACAATACATTACTATAATTAAAAACTGGAATGAGGCCTGCGATGGCTCGGTCGGTAGGGCGTCGGGCTCGTAATCTGGAGGTCCCAGGTTCGTTTCCCAGCCCCGGCCGATTGATACAAGCACCACTGGGGGAATGTATTTTCAACAAGTGTTTTCTTTACCAAGACATCGTATGTCCTCCGTCGCTTTAAAAAGAACTTCGTGAAAATGTGTAAGCCGCACTCACATGAGGAATACTTGACCTCCGGGAAACGAATCTTATCCTAACTTTGGTATGTCTTTTGTATTGTAGAAATATGAAGAAAGCCAGATTATTGCTTGCCAATGCCAACTTTCACGAAAGTTATTTGTAATCTAACAATTATTTCAATCAAAAATACTTTTACTTTGATCGCTTATTACCCTTAAACAAATAAAGATAGACACACAAACCAGAAACCAAAACAAAGTTGAATTCAAGTAGATATAGTTTATTTTGAGCATAGTTATGAAGGAAATAAGAAATAAAGAATTTTAGGCCAAAAGTTACAATAAATTGTTTATATTAAATTTTGTTCAAAATTTCTTCAATTTCTTATTTCCTTCATAACTTTACTTTTAATTGAGCAAGTAAAGCTTCTTTTTCTCAAACCATATCTACTTGAACTCAGCTTTCTTTTGATTTTTGGTTTGAGTGTCTATCTCGGTTTCTGGGTTATAAGGGATCAAAGTATAAATAATTTTCAGTGAAATTATTGTTAGATATCGAGTAACTTTCATGAAAAAGCCATTGGCAAGTAATAACTTGGCTTTTTTCATATTTCTACATTACAAAAGGTATACCAAAGTTAGGATAAGATCCGTTTCCCGGAGATCAAGTACTCCCCGTGTCAGTTCACTTCCTTTTGATTCGCGCTGAGAAACTTGGTAACAGGTGTGAGAGAATATTGACTTAGAATATTTACTTCTAAATTCGGAACAACATAGCTTTTGGTGCACAAGATCAAAGTGAACAGCAAACAGGATGAAGCTTGTTTGATGTTGTGAAGATATTATCGTATCAGAGGGAATAACGCAACACCGTCCCGCGCCATTCGGGAGTGTTTGTTTTGTACATACGGATGATATAATTATTTTTTCTCAAACAATAGAGGAACACATACAGAAATTAAAAATTGTAGTTAAAAAAATTAAGATTGCGGGTTTAAAACTAGAACAAGTAAATGTAAATTTTTTCAAAAAGAATTTATTTTGGCGAAATGCTCTAATAGTTTATTTTGTAATTAGCCTA
This sequence comes from Theocolax elegans, assembly GCA_026168455.1. Lineage (NCBI taxonomy): Eukaryota > Metazoa > Arthropoda > Insecta > Hymenoptera > Cerocephalidae > Theocolax > Theocolax elegans. Next base: position 3,578,483 of record CM047429.1, read on the forward strand.
CATTAGCTACTATAGCCGCAGGTACTCCGAAATAACAGATTATTCTTTCGGTCAAGGCGCAAGCTATTTCCTTCGCTGTTGCTGCTTTTACCGGGATTAATATAACACACGATCAACCAGGCTTGTGCTGATAAGATGTATCTATATCCGTTCATACCCTGTGGTAAGGGCCCGTAAAACTCTAATGACAATTGTGTAAACAGTAAGAATGGGGTGTTACTTATAACATGAGGAAGTTTAGTTTTTAGACTTACAAGTTTTGTGGCGTACACGGCTATTGTTTAATTTAATTTATTAAATTTACTGATTTAAAAAGCTAGGGTTCTGTCTTCCATGACGTTACAAAATAACTTTTCGCAAAGAGAAAGATTCACTAGTAAGCCGAAGCCTACGCTGGTTCCTTATTTTAAAGATTGTAATTAAATTAATTAATTATTATTTAAGATTGCTTCAATTATTTATAATATTATTATATATAATAATTTATTCTGATGTTTAAAATCAGTTGTAAATATAGTTTTACTTAATCTATTAACTATTTTACATTATTTACATGAAATTCATGCATATGCATTTTTGCATCATGTACATTTCTTCAATTTTACAACTTATAAAATATTTTTCATTTTATTCTAATCATTATTGCTTTTCGCAATAGAATTTATTTATAATTTTTTTTTGTATTTTTAATTATTTTTTACAACGCATTGAACTTTAATCTAGTTCTTTATCTAATAAAAAAACTTATTTTCCCACACACAAAGAAATTTCGGCATTGGGAGATCCCAACTAAATAAAATATACGATTCCCAATACTCATTTGAATTATATGCTACAAAAATCGCAATGTATAAATACCAAATTAAGAATACAGCAGTTCAAATAAAACCTAGCTTGTAGCATTATCAAAATAGGAATAAAGTATACCTAAGCTGGGCGTCACTGAACACCAAGAATCATTCAATTCTCTCATTCCCCCGTCCGTAACACTGTATGCCAGAGTTGGGAGCATGGCGTGCCCAAGTCAGGGTTAAAGAAATACCAGTTGTATTTGAAGTGTATACATCTTTTGTTTTGATTGCAGTAAGCCCAAGGATGATTGTATTACAAAATAAAATATTTGTATACTATTTTATCAATTAAATGATATTATTTTAAAATAGAACATAAACATTGTTGTAATAATAATGTAAATAAATACATAATACCTGTATATAATGAAGTATATTATAACCTTCAAATTACAATGATGGGCATTTATAGTGCCCAATACGGGTTCTACAATATTGAACTCACCACTCAATAGCGGTAATTCCAACTTGGAAGCGCAGAGCTCCCATGATTGAAGCACCTTAATCCGGATAGTCTTTCAATTAACCGACCTCTTATTTGTTATTTCAGAATTACTATTATTTGGGAATACGGAATTGTAAGTTAGGTTGGGATCTCCCAATGCCGAAATTTCTTTGTGTGCATATTTAAAATATAAATCAAATGTATAATCCGCTTTCTGCATTTGGTAAAAATAAAATAAAATATTTTTTCATTTTTAATTTGATTTGCAATTCATAAATATCACATCTTATATATATTATATATAATTAAGAAGGATCCACGTTTTTCACCGGTTCTCCGATTCTTCGCTTTAGAAATGCGTCTATTTTATTATTGATTACATTACATATTTTATATAACCATATTGTAGAAGTTACAATTATTATTAGGCCTTAAAATTTTTGGGACTTAATATTTTGGGGCTTAGATTTCTTGGGTTTTAATATTTTTGGGTCTTACTATCTTTGTGTCTTACAACTTTAGGCCCTCATATTTTAGGCTTTTAACTTTTGGAAATTAAATCTTTAGTTATCAATTTGAAATCAATTTTCAACTATATTTATTTTTGTAATATTATTCGCGGGAAAAAGTTTGGGGGCATACAACTCAGAAGTTAACAGTAGTCCAGAATTCGTAAAGTATTCAGTTCATCTCAAATCAGTAATCAACAAACACGATAATCGGTGTTCTCTTTATTATAATAAGCTGCTTCCAGTCTAATTTTCCCTGACTTTCGTATGACGTCAAACCCGATGTGACATCATCTTTTGAGTAAATGTTTTACGAATCTCTGTCGTCACGTTGTAATAGACCGTTTTTGTAAATGGATATTTTGAAGAAAAAGGGATTACGAGGGAGGACGAAAAGGAAAAGGAAAACAAAACTGATGCAGGACTCAACCAGTATAGTCAAGTGTATTGCAGCACACCTAGGGGAGTCCATACATAGTATGTGTCGATACCGACACACAGACAAAAAAGGCTACCAGATTCAACTCGTGGTCAGGTGTATTGCACCTCACCCGGGGAGTCCGGCAGTGAGTGCCGAAAATGATTCTCGATGCGGCTTATATAGCCTGTGACACTGCTCCCTGCTCACTGGCCCCCACCCGGTAATATTATAGTTTAATTAGTTTTAATAAATCTTTTAATAAAATCTATCTAAATCATTTATTCACGTGCACCCTGATCCAGTGCACCGTGACAATATTTCAGTAAAAGAATTGCTTAATTTTTTTAATATGTTCAATTCTGTACTTATATATTTTCTATTAAGTTATAAAATGTTACCTTCTTCAAAATAAAAATTATTTACTTGCAATTTTAATTCACCCTATTTTCAACTGGTATTATAATTAGCTAACTTCTACGGGTAAATAATTCCTCGTTAATAACATGAAGTAAAAAATTATTGTATTAAATGTTTAGTAAACGTAGAATATGTCGATAAAATCATAAAAATTGGATAGCAATGTACAAAAAACTAAGAATAATAAAATGTTTAATAATCATTTTATCTATTTTTTTACCGCAAATCTAATTATAATTATACCGATTTCTACACTTATAAAAATATCTATTTTTGAGTAAACATAAACTTTAATAAATATGAAGTATTGTTCGTTATTTCGATGAACATTAATAAATTGTATTAAATAAACATCCATATAACTAAATTAATTCGAAATTACTTATACATATTTACCAAATTTGTTTTAAAAAATTATCATCTTTTTGGTGATGTACTGAAGTGGTTATAAATCAATGAGCATTGTTTAATATCAGCAGGTAATGATTTCATAATTTTTTAAAAATTTTGAAATAATTATTTTAAAAAATTTTGAAATCATTAAGGGGATGTCGGAGCTATAGCCTCCATCAAAAGCCGCTCGATCTCGCGGCTTCGAATGGCGCTGCAGTCAGGTGTCGATTTCTACGATAAACATACTTTAAACATAAATTATAAATTTTGCAGCTACATAGAGCTGTTGAAAGATACTTTCCCCCCTAGCTATGACTAAACTTAAGGTAATTATAATATTACTCTTGGCAGCAAATGTTTATTTTTTTTTAAAAATGTGAAATACGTTGCGTATAGCATTACGGCATATATAGATTCATTGAATATGAGAACAGGTTTTAAAATAAAGTTAAAATAATGAACTTCGCTTTGCGAATCTCAATGAATCGCATGAAATAGTACAACGTACACGATTTAACAATTAACCCTTTATTATACACACATAAAATTACAATTTGAGTATATATTTATTCTTAAAATAATATTTATTACAGACTTTACGTTTTGTTAATCGTTAAGCTAGGAACATTTTCAAATTTGTTTATTCCTACTTCCTAATGATATATTTCGTATTAATAGAAATACAATGTCAATTAGTTAATAGTGCCGTCGAGTGGTGTCGCTGTAGGCTCCATAGGCATAGACTATGAGCGTCGGCAACTGAAAGTAACACAGAACGCGAGTCATTTTCGGCACTCCCAAGGTCCCAGGGTCAGATGCAATACACCTGTCTACGGGTTGAATATAGTAGTATTAGTAAATATAGTAGAAATAGTAGTATAAGTGCTTATATTTTTCATATAAATATCTTGCATTTTTAGGATTGTGAAAAATGCAAATAAATGCAAATAATCGACAAAGAGCAGTAGGAAAGTGTAATTGCGTTGCTTCCTCTAAACATCTACCCCACTATTGATCCTCATTAACTGAATACTTAGCTATAGCAGCTTCATAAAAAAAGGGATATATTACACCATCAACGTTATGTAAATCTTCGAAATGAAGTTACTCCTTTTACATGTATAAGTAACAATCTAATAAAATATCTTTCATGATTTTTTGGATTAAACAAATACATTCTACTTAATAAAGGTATATTTGTTTTTTTTTCTTTTATTCCATGTTTTTAACTTTTTCATTTCGTATTCTTTACCTTGTTTAAAGTAAATTTCCTGTTCGCCTTTACTATGAATAGCTTATAAAATGTAAATCTGTACATACTTTCTGGCGGACATAGATATCTTCTATTAAGGGGGTCTCATACTCAATTCTGCGATTTTACCGTTCTGACCACCGGTAATGCTGGTTATATGTAAGAAATAATAACTATCATCAAGAGCGCCATCTATGGCAAGTCGTAATCGAAGTGATCGTAGATGGCGCCATTGATGTCCAGAGCATCGTAATAAAATAGTGTGACTATTTTTTTCCAATATAAAAATTAAAAAATAACGTATTTCACTTATACGCATTTTCTATTATCTATTATAATCCATATTTCGATATATACATAAATAATAAATGTTACGTATATTTGGTTTACGGAATTTGTACGTATTTCAATTATACGTATTTATTTTTTTTACATACTGAAAAAATACGACATTACACTCAAGACCAACGATAGCAGAACCCAAGGGAGCAGAGCACGGCTCGCAAGTCGATTTTTGATCCGCTCCCTTGGGTTGATCGATAGATATGCCGGATTCTTGCAGCAGTACGTTTTCTTTTACATTGAATCTATGATAAATACGTAGTACGGTTCAATTTGCCATGTCGAAAATTCAACTAGTCATAATATGAGTATCAGTAAGACACGTATTAAAAAATTTTATAGGAGTCAAATCAAATTATTTTGCTCGGCTATTTGTCTCGAGTCTGAAACAAATGCGCATGCGCGATTTCGATAGTGGCGGCGTCGAAAGCATATTCTAGCTTGCCATGATCCGTGCGTACTGCCATCTAGCGTACAATATTCTTTTAATAATGATAATAAAACTACTTTTAGTTTTATAAAACTATGCAAAACAAACAGTTAGATGCCCTTTATTAAATAATTATTTACTTCTATACAAAGTTTCAAGTCATTTTATTGATACGTGTAAGAGAAAACCTTGTACGAAAATTTCATTATGTGGACGCCGCAGATAGTGTTTTTTATAGAAGGTTTTCTCTTCAATACCTCAATATAATAAATAGAAACTTTGCACAGTGATACATAACTACAAAAGAAAGGGCACCTATCTTCTAGTTTGTCGAAATTCTTTATATTTATCTAGATTGAAGTATTTTTCAACCATACTATCACTCTATTGGCTCGGTCGGTAAAAATTGAGTATGAGACCCCCTTAATATACTGTTTCCTCTCATCGTAGTCATATTCATTTTTTAATATTTTAGGAATTGTTAAAATTTTCATTAAATTTGACATCAGTACCTCGTATTTCAATAAATGCACAGTCATGTCCTTTATAACAATATTTAAATAAATATTTTATGCATTGTACAGTAGAACATACTTCTACGTTAATGTGACAATTAAAATTTAATAGCAAATAAGGGTTATATGGAAAAGCAAATCGATTATCTGCTAATCTTTTATAATTTTTACCTTTTGTAACGGGGTGGGTACTGGGGAATGTAAGGCCCCGGTCAGGCCCAATCTGTCCCAACTTACCAACCTTAAGTGTACAGTCCCACGATGCGGCCGAGAATCACTTTGATTCCCGTGCAATGCCGTTAACAACGTTAAACACCTCGTTTGACTTTAATATTGTGTGTTGGGCCCTATGCCCAAAAACGGGATACGAAATATTAAATAGACACGCGGGTCTAAACGAGGTGCACTACTTACCGCGAATCTGAATATTTCGTATCGGCGTAAAAAGGCTGACCAACGCAGAGAGAGCTTGGCCTCGGGATTACCTCTCTCACTCCAACGGTCGGGAAGGCTGCCGACTCCTGGCTTCCTTCTTTCCCTTACTGTGGGACGTGCTGCTACGCACGCCGACGTGGAGATTGGTGGTGAGAAATATCTCACACCCACATACAAGATTCACCGACACTTCAGTTCTTTTATCACGTAAAAGATATCACACCGGCTTCAAAACACGTTGTTGTAGCCGTGCGCGCGCATCCTTCTCTATACTCTTTTCGATTACTCACCTGATCGGTAACTCGCTTACCGTTATACTTTATAACTAATTTACTTAGTATCATTTCTTCGTATATAAGATGGATAACTAGATGAATTAAAAGTTGTTCTGTTATGAAAACTTTAAGAAAAGTTTTTCATACATTTTTTTGTGTCTTTATTCATACAGGGATAACTTGTATTCTGTATTCCGAAGGACCGTGTATTATTAATTCTTTTATAATATTATGTAATTGAGGATAAATATCTTCATTTGGAATTTCTGCATTTATAAGTTTATCAACTTTTTCATGATTATTAATTTAGCATTTTCATCTAAAAATAATAGCATATGCATGTGTGTAAGCATAAGTGTAAACACATTTCCTCAAACATCTTCTAACTACCAATTTTTTAAATTCGTTAACTTTTTGTTGAAATATTTTAACAACAATATCTGGTCTGTCAATTGTAGTTTCATATTCCTCTAGATTATCTGTTATTTCTTTCCAGTTTGGATTGCATGTAACTGCCATAAATTATTCAAGCTTTCCATAACGATTTACTAAACTCATTGAATCAATATAATTTTGTTTTAAGAATCTTGGACTGTCGATAAAATTTGATGAAAGAATAATATTTTTCCAATTTTTACATTTTCAGTTTCTTTCCTTTTATGTAAATAATCCATTACGCTTTTATAAAAATCGCTTCTTAAAATATCTTGATTTTTTTTATAAAATATAATCTTGTGGTTTTCACTTTTAAAAAAGCATCGATTTCTGCCTGTTAAGAAACTTTTCCTAAATTAAGATACGGATTAAAACCATTTCTTACAGAAAGTCTATAATTATAAAAGTGTAAAGTTGAAATGTTATTATTTTTATTTTTGCATTTCATATTAGGCATCTATCCGTATCCTCCATTTGGATAAATAAGTTAATAAGTCATAGGATCAGTGTGTTATCATTTTTTCCTACAAATACCATCGCTACTTCATTGCAAGTACTTCATTATATGTACTTGTATCTAATTTTTCATTACTTAGAAGCTAATTCATTACCTAGAACATATAACTGTCTATATTTTCTACCTTTATTTTCTTTTAGGTTCAAAGCAAACACGTTGTGATATATTTCACCACAAACTCTTAGAATTTTGCGGTCCATTACTAAACAACTTATAAAAATTATCTCCAAAGCTTGCCAAAGCTAAAGCATTATTCTATATTTGAATATAGTTACGAAAATCAATACTTTCTTGTGATAGTCCAGTATCTAATTGTTTTAACTCATTTGAACATGGAGGATTTTCCGACAAATACATTAAATTGAAAAATGTGTACATCGAGTGCTGGTAGCTCGTACGCCTTTTTGTATATTCTGCTCCCTTCGTAATCGACTTTGTTTCCTTTTGTTAATGCCTTGACTAATAATTTATTCATTGGTGGTGAAGGTACGTATGTTATCTAAGCTTTTTCCTTTGGCGTTACATTGCTATTGAGCGACACATTCTGTCAGAATATCCTTACTTCTCGTCCACATTAAATCTTGTGCAGACATTCGTTAAAATGTAGTCGAATCAGCTGTGTAAACCATAAATAAAACTCTTCAATTGAGGTTCTTAGTGCTAATACTTCTCCTTTTGCGTATTTTGCTGACGCGTCGGTTCTGTTTTTCGTGCATTTATAATCGCTATCTGTATCTTCCTTAGTTGATTTGTCGCGTTTCGCGATTTTTACGCATAATTCGAGCTTGTGGATTCTGACAGCTTCTAAAATCGTTGTTTGAAGTATATTGTTACTTTCCTACTTTTCGGGGAATTCGTAAAATTGTGCACACAGAAGGTCCGGGTTGATTTCTTCTTCATATAGCACTTGGTTTAACAGTAGAGCATCAACGCTACAATTCTTTTCGCCTGGTCAGTATATTACAGTATATTACAAAAACGTATCCTTGAAGTGAAGCTTTTAATTGAATGAAATGAATAAGTAATGAAAAAATTGGTCTTTCACAAAAACAACAACTAACAACTCCTCATCGTAAGTTGAAGAACGCAACTATCTAGACAACGAGATATATATGCACATGGCCAATCCTAGCCTAGTTCGCCTTGGCTAAGAATGCTTTGGATTGCGAAATCAACTTTAAAGCGCATCTTTTAATACGCTAAATGACTTGTTCCTTTGCCCATACGAATGGTTCGCCTTCTTGCAAGAGCTTTAACAGATGTTATGCTATTTTAGCGAATTTTTTGTTAAACCTCTGGTAGAATTCTACAATTCCTTTCCACCGAATGGACTTTTCATCAAATGCACTTTTCACCGAATGGACTTTTCGCCGTATAGACATTTCACCGAATAATGTATTTTTGTTTTCTTATTTCTAGGTTATTGAGTTATTGGAGTTACTTTATAATTAAATAATATGTTGTAATAATATATTGTTAGTGATATTCACTAAACATTCCTTTTTAGCGCGGAAATTTACATGTTATTGATGACTATATCTCACAATATATTAATAATGTATGATATAATGCAATAATATATTTTTATTTATGGGTTTATTGGGTTATTGGTTATTAAAACTACGTATTAAACATCACCGGTTTATAGAAACATCATAAACTTACTTTAAAAAAATTTGTAAATTCAACTATATTCGGTGAAATGGATTCGGTGAAATGGATTCGGTGAAATGTCTTTCGGTCAAATGTCATTCGGTGAAAAGTCCGGTTACCCTTTTTTTGCGTTTGCAGTTGTTGGATATCTACGTATGGCTTCCGGTTTTTCAGGATATTTTATTTTGCCAATATCTACTATGTCCTAATAGACTGGCTTCGTTTTAAAAAAAACTAACACTTTTTGGTCCTATAGTACGATTATAGTCTACAATACGTTACAGGGCTCTTCTAATGCGGTTTCTGTGTTCTTCGAGCGATTCGGCGTAGACCATTATATCGTCAAGATATACCTGTCCTTTTTGGCCCTGTAAACCTGCCATAGCAATAGACATAGCTCGTGAAAAGATCGCGGACGCGTCTCTTAAACCCATAGCCATTCTCTTGCATTGTAAGTGTTGTTGCGCATAGGTACCAAGAGATGTAGAGGACGCAGTGTAGCCATAACAGTTATAAATACTCTAAAATGTCTTGCAAATGGCAGAGGGTGACAGCTACTTGTCGTTGCTTCATATAACTGCTTAAAGTCCGTTACTAATTTCCATTTTATATTTCCTTACGCATCCGGTTTTTTCGGTACAATCTACATAGGAGACGAATAATCTGCGATAGATGCCCCAATAGACAGAGTTGCACAGACAAAACTTCGTTAAAACTTGCTACACAATTTTTGAAAACAACTTGTGTTAAACTTGCTAACAAGACATTACATAATAGTGACGTGTACCTAAATTTTATGTAAAATTGTTTAAAAAAGGTGCAACAAATAATTGCTATAAATTTGCTAACTAATAAGGACGCAGATTTAGATTAATTTGTTATTTAACTCTGCTGCACGAGTTGATATAATTTTGGTATATATTTGCTAAGAAATATATCATAATCTGAGAAATTCTATTTCAGCAAATTGGTAGCAAAATTAAATCAGTAAATGCTTACATAGTGCAGTATACTGCAACAAAATTTGATGATAATTTGTTGCTATTTTGCTATCATGAAAATAATAATTTCAATGTATTTTTTATTGAAGAAAATCTGTGTTTTTGTGAAGTAGTTCAAGTTTTGTTACTTTTTTTGCAATTTTAAGAGTCTAACACATTTACTAGTTGTGGCGATGCGACGTGCGATCTAGAAAAAGGAAAGTCAATCGAGAGAGAGAGAGAGAGAGAGAGAGAGAGAGAGAGACGAAAAAATGCAAGTCGATGTCGGTAACAAAGGAACTTATATGCGTATATAATAAGTATGCCGCTTTGTTTTGACATATCGAAATTTCCGCTCTGACATTCGCTATCATATAACTGTCTATAGTTTAAAAAATGATATGCCATTGAAAATTTAATCATAATATATTTTATCAAGATCTAGATCATGTAATCGTCGATCCGTACGTAGATCTCCATCTCACCACTCATCAAGGAATGCATCACTAATTAGTAGTCGATCTTTGTCAAAAAAAGTACGAAAATCTCAATGTGTATCTCAAAATCAATCAAGATCTAGATCATGTGATCGTCGAGCTGCACGTAGGTCTACATCTCATCACTCATCAAGTTCTGCATCACCAACTAATCACCAATCTTTGCCAAAAAGACTACGAAAATCCCAATATCAGTATAAAAATCGATCAAGTTCTAGATCGCTTGATGGTCGATTTACGCGTAGGTCCTCATCTCATGACTTATCAAGAGCTTTATTACCATTGAATAATCAATTTTTGTTACAAAGTGTACCAAAGATTAATTAAATCAGACTAAAATAAATCAGAACGCAAGTCTGCATCTCGATCGTCGTCAACGACTTCCTTTTCAACGTCTTCCCCATGTAATAAATCAACTTTTAGATCTTCATCCAGATCTCCAACTGATGACATCTCACCTAGAGTTAAAAATTGAACTATAAATCAAATTGTTAAGAATGAAGTTTCATTCAAAAAGTTTATACCGTGAATGAAAATTCTCTAAAATATCTATATATATATATATATATATATATATATATATTATATCTTTATTAAAAGTTTCAAGATTCGTTTGTAATTTTAAGATGTTTATTAAACAAATAAAAAATTGTTTAAACAAATTAGAATATAAAATAGTAGATGTAATTAATAAAAAAATTCTATTACAGATTGTTTAAAAACTTTGAAATTATATTACTATTAAAAATATTGTTAATAAAAATGTGAAACCTAAAGCGCTTTAATTAAGCTTTAAAATGTACATTGTTTTATATTTCGATGTAAAACTGTTTTTATAAATACATTTCATATCAAATTTAATTTATGTTTGTTTTATTGAGAATATCCATTATTTTTTTCACTTATTTTTGTTATTTTTCAAACTGTTAGTCTCATTTTTATAAACGATGGAGCTACGTTTCCTGAATTTCTTTAAATATTTAACTAAAATATAAATAAAACTTGTATTATTTTATTGTAAAACATTTTTGATGTTATAAAATACTTTATTGAAAAGTTGCACAAAAATAATATAAGTATTTGCTATTATATTTACTTAAAATATTATTTCAACAAAATAAAAGCACATTTATAGCAATACTTGCTATTTAAATTAATAATTTTGTCACTATTTTCATGTAAATGATTTGTAGCAAATTTATAATAAATACGGACTTACATTGACGCAAATTTTGGATAAGCAAGTACAAATTGTTTTTTGGAAAGTTGCTGTCAATTTGCAATCATATGTCTATTGGGGCGGTTCCACTATGTCCAAATCTATCAATTTTTTGATTTCTTGTAACCATTTGTTCTCTTAACGCCGGCGGGTATCTGTCTAATGGTTTAAAGGTTAATTTTTTAATGCATTCTTCTTCTAAATCCACCATCACCATGTCAGCAAAAATTTTACACAGACTTTTTAATAAATAATACTACAGATTTTTTAATAAATAATACTTTTTTTCAATTTAACAATAAATATTATCAACAAATTCATGGTACACCTATGGGTAGCCCTTGCTCCCCCATTTTTGCTGATATGGTGATGGTGCATTTAGAAGAAGAATGCATTAAAAACTTAACCTTTAAACCATTAATATACTATAGATACGTGGATGACATATTAACAATAATACCGAAAGATAAGTTAGAGGAAATGACTAGAGTTTTTAATTCTTACCATGAGAAGTTACTATTTACAACTGTATCAGAATAAATAATATGATAAATTTTCTTGAAATGAAAATAATTAAAGAAGGGATTAATATTGTAATTGATTGGTATCATATACCAACATTCTCTGGTACTTTTAAATTATTTGTCCAAACATCCAATTTCACATAAAAAACTATGGTTTATTCACTGGAAGATAAGGTTATACTGCTTTCTGATAAGAAATTTCACAATAAAAATCTTAAATTAGTAAAAACTATATTACGTGAAAATAATTATCCTTCTAAATTTATTAATAATAATATACATAAACGTATTCAAATTAAGCATAATGTTGATAAAAATCATACTAATAATCAAAATGTTATTAACAATAATAGTAAAAAAAGAGGTGTAATTTTACCATTACCCTATATACCAAAATTGTTTGAAGATGTTTCTAAAAAAGTTAAAAAATTTAATATTTCTACTGTTCCGAAAATTGTTAATTTACTTAGTAGTTATATAAGGAGCAGAAAAGACAGAACTAAACCGAACGAGCTAAGGTAGTTTACAAAATTAAGGGGGTTCCATACTCCATTTTTGATGATTAATTAATAAAAAAGTAGAACAGTATGTGAAAAAATAAGAGAAGAAGCGCCTTCGTTTATTGACAATCTATAACTGTATGCTGAATTTTAGATTAAAATATAATTGCGTTTTCGAGAAAAGTCTTACCAAAAAGATCAAATGTTTTCACCTCGTTGAGGTTAGGTACAGATTTTTGGTAAGACTTTTCTCAAAAACGCAAAATAATTTTCATCTGAAATTCAGCACACATTTTGATTATTAATAAACGAAGACGCCTCTTCTTCACGATTGCCGGTAAGGTAGGGAGGATAAATATTGACTACGTTAATTGTTGTAATTGCGAAGCGTCTTATGTTGGAGAAACAAAAAGAAAATTAAGAATCAGAATTAATGTGCATCAAAAAAGAGTTTAAAAGCTGATGTGCATTAATGATCATATTAACAATTTAAGTCACAAATTTGATTTTGACAATATAAGTATTCTTGACAGAGAAAATAATTGGAGAAAAAGAATTATATCGGAAACATTATATATTAACTTACAAAAAGAACCTATTAGTAAAAACAAAGACGTTAGCAAACTAAAAACAACATACACATCGCTTATACAGAAGTTTAAAAATAAGAAATAAATTGTAACCAAGTTTGAAGTCATATTTTTTCATTATGCAGTTTTAAATATTCGCGGGTTTTATAGTTATCTAAATTACCGATTACATGTACTTGTTAATTATATAGTTATCTATATTACCGAGTTTTTTCTAGTCAATTTCATGTTCGAAATTTAAATCGTAATCAGTTGAATATTTGTGTCGTAGTCGAGTGCATGTCCCATATACAATTTTATTGAATGTTTACATGTTTTTTTTGTTTCTGTGGTTTTGTTTATTTAATTTATTTAAATTATTAATTTTTAAATTGGTAAACAATTCACTGGACTAAAATGAAGAGGATAAAAAAGTATGATTTGATAGCTTTATAAATTCTGAGATTATTTTGTTAACTATTTATTTAATCTTGTTGCTATATTCATTGATTAATAATGTAATGTTAATTATTATTATTATAGTTGAGAATTGACACTCTAAAATATTGACAAGTTTTTGTTTGAAACGCAATGTGACAATCACAAAGTAAAGAATCTCCGTCGTAGACGATTATATTGGCATTATATAAACTAATTAATTGTTATTAATAAAGTTTAGCACCTGAAGATGGAGGTAAATTTGTCTCCGAAAAGTTGTGTAGTTCAATAAATAATTTGACTCGTTAAAACAATTGATAACCCTATCCAATAGTATATTCATGTCTGGAGCAAAAGGGATCATTCCTGATGCATTCCTCCGCCGCAGAGGCACTTGTGAGAATGATCCAGTTTTCTCTTGAGATGAAGATACTATTCTTTTGTCTACAGATGGCAAAAATGACTATTTCGCTTCCTACATGAAAGATGCAAAATGATGTCTCCGTATGTGTGAATAAGGCTTGTAATACATAAATTGGTGTCCTATTAAAAAATACTATTACATCTTTGTTTGTCTTTGCACCACAGCTCTCATAAAAAGTAAGAACCAGTAGTCATAAATCAAACTGTTTTTTCCCATCTCAAATCTTTCTTTGACTTCGAATAAAGTGCATTAAAATACTTATAGATTGTCAAGTCTTTTAATCAAACCACTTTATTATGTACCTATGGTGTTAATAATGATGAGTATTCCAGGACTAACTGCGTATCCTACTAAATACAGTTAAGTAAGTATTGTATTTTATTTGTATTAATTATAATTATAATAGTAGCATTTCGCTCAGTATTTTTTTTTAAAGTAACGGTTTTAAAGCTTTATATGTACAAAGCTTCTACACACACATAAAAAAAATATTTTTTTTTTCTTTTATCATTAATGATATTCTAACAATTAGAATGCAATAGGTGTACGTTTTCATAGATTAATATTTTTGAAAAAAAAACTTCTACAAAAACTGTAATCGGTACTCAATCTCGGCCAAATATATGCATATGTTTCACATTAATATGTTGTATATTCTACCAACTCTGGTTTTACAACTCTGGTAAATAATTATGTAGGTATTATCGGTCACACCGAACTAAATAATTTTATCTTTGTCCACTATGGTTGGTGGAATTTCCCAGAGCACGGCCTTTATTAAAAACAATTAAAGGCGTTTCGTCCTCGATCTCCAGCTTGGACTCCTCAGTAAGGAACTGGAGATCTTACCTTAGACGCCTGTCGCAAGATGTTCTGCGGCTATATATATAGAAAAGAGACGACGATCTCCACAACGAGTGTAGAGATATAGTCGTCTCCATCTGGTGGTGGGAAAAACCACCAGCCAGAGTGCGACGTATGCGACCTAGTCGCCGGTTATTTGAAAAATAAATCTATCGTTCGTAAATGTCTATATGTATGTATTATCGGTCACACCGAACTAAATAATTTACTTTTAGAATAAAGTAGGCACATTGTACTCTTTGTCCACTATGGTTGGACTATCTGGTAAATAATTGTTTACTTCAACATTGTTATTGTAGTTATTATTATAGTTTGTTATTATAGTTTATTATTATAGTTCCTCAAATAAAACTAATGATCAATAGGTACATTTAATTACAGTAATTTTTACATTATTAATTATAAATAAATAATATATAAATTTCTATATTATATGTTGTATAAAAATAAATTATTAAATACCTCTAGAATTTGTTTGAGATAAAGCCATTTGTAACTTGATAAAAAAATAATAATTAGCAATTCTAATACATTATTACATCATATTAATATTTAATTTATTTTCTTACATTTTTGAATTTATAGTTCATGATAACATGATCATTATGCTGCTACCTGAAAATTTAAACAATTTGTTATTTTCTTTTAATTAACCAACTGCAATTGTCGCTAAAAGCTTAAATTTAGAAAAATATAACGATAAAATGAATTCGTAAGTCTGTCAGGTCTCCGGTTCGATTTCGGCTATCAGTCATTTTATGCAAAACGTCACTATAGTGTTCATTGTAACAATTGTTTTGGATAAGTGTAAGAAAAATTGCAGATATGCATATTAAAACAATGGGTGTGCAATGACATTTTTAACGATGTTGCTTATATCAAAATTTTAGTATATTTTGGGTTACATACTGATTAAATAGAGAAATATAATAAAATTATTAAAATTCAATAAGAATAAACTTTTAAAAAAAAACCTGATGATTATTTGAAAATAAGTTATGCACATAAAAATTGTGCTAACACATCTTTATAAAATCATCATAATCTTTATAAAAGTTGCTTGTTAGTGGCCACCATCTTTCTAAAAATTTGTGTGCGTTAAAGTTCATTTGAGTTTACCGGGCCCAAAATAAAATAGCTAAGTCAACATATTACAGCATTAATATTTCAATATGGTTTTGTAAACTAAGCTTATGTGAACAGCAGCTAGAAGTTACAGTGTTACTCTTTTAAAAAGTGTTGGTTTTAAAGAGATAGCATTTTTCATCTGTCAAAAATTCTGCATTGCTATATTTATTAGTTATGTATGTTAATTACCGCATGTATAAAATTACTTTATAAAAAATTGTATGCTCTCCTACAAACTGTTAAAAACGTGCACAATCTGCAAAATACAACGGAAGCTTAACAAACAAAAATGTGGTATATTGTTATACGGCCTGCAATTTATATTTATATCACAATTTATAATATGTTACTGAGTAAACAGAACCTTCACTTCAATATCGAACTATTTCAAGTTCATTACTTATTTATACATTGATTATCATTTCATAAATTACAAACACCGTCGAAAAATACTGAAATTGAATAGCACCTTTAATAAAAATATTTATCGTCCTTATTTTATATGTCATATCAATGCAATTGTCGCCACTGTCTTGTATATTTAATTTCATCTTTAAACATGTATTTCTTTTTATTTTAGATGACACCATCATGGTCTAGATCTTTATCGATAGATCAATAGTCTTTTCAATTTAATTGCAAAACAAGAGTCTGCAATTTATTCATGCACATTCGTTGTTCAGGAAGTCGCAGAAGATCAGAGATCCTTCCTTCCCCCGCTCCTTCGCGAGTGCGTGAATCTCGGAAGTGTGTTTGGATACACCGGTGCTCAAACAGCGATTACCGAGGAATTAAATCTGCCGCAGGTGAGGATATTGGAGATCAAATTCATCGGTACATTCGCCCACGCGCAAGTCTTACTATTGTCGCGGCTCCACGGCCATAATTTTATTTTTTATTTTATATTAACTAAAAAATGCTCTTAATGTATTGTAATTAATACATTTAATTATTAATATTTAATTTAAATCAACGCCAGGCAAAGATGATCGTCGGAATCCGACTGTACTGTATTTCTTATGCACGGTTAACCTAAAACAGGCACGTTTCGAAATTTTTTGAAAATGTAAACCAGAATAAATACTGTATTTTGTCACGAATTACTTGGAACAGTGTATCAATTACATTGAATATTCAACTTGCAAGTTTTCGACTAGGCCCCGACGTCACGACGAGCTCTACTGTTATTGAGAGGTTCTTCTCGTTCATGCAGTTTAATTAAGAATACATCACGTTTCTCGGTATTCATGAAAAAACCATATATGATTGATTGACGAGGTTTCAATAGATATCCTCCATCCTCATCAGGTTATACCTTTATTAATATCATCATTTACACAATTTTAGTGACTTCTTGTTATACATACTAGCGATTGCAACAATTTATTCCTTTCCATATATGTTTTGTCAATAATTAACATTGAATTTGAATAAAATAAATAAGAAAACGCACAGTAACACATACTTAGCAAAAGGCAATCAAATCTAAAAATAAATCGAATAAAAAATCAATATATCGACGGTGCCTACGAAGACTATCACCCACAAAAATGCGGCGAAGATTATCACTCCTAATTTAACACGATGAAGAAAATAAATTAAATTAATGTTTATTTAATAATTGATAATAAAAAATGATTATAAATATTTATTATTATAAATTTTTATACTAAAACAACAAAAATTATACATTGACTTCTCATACGCACGTTCACATAACTGAACGGGTAAGCATACCTCACTGAAACTTTTCAAATTTAAATAAGTCTTTTTAATGAAATTTTTTTTTAAACTGATTTTTTTTATATTTTTTAATATTATAAAGAAAATTGTACAATTGATTATAACCGTCTACCATAATTTTTTGTTCATATAATCAAAACAGAAAAGCTCCAAAGATATGTAATATAAAGGGTGTTCCATTTCAAAGAAACCACCTAGAAATTTTTGAAAGCTGGCGTTGTACATAACACCTTATTTTTTTATTTCGGATTCGAAAAGAAAATTCAAAAAAAATTTCTTGAGTTATAGGTACCAGTAGTGGTTAAACAACAGTGACCTTAAGTTTGAAGTCCAGGTTAATTTTCAAAGTTAAATTTATTTATTCAAAACCTTCATTAGAAAAATCATTTTTCATTTTGTGTGAAATAAATTATTGTTATTTTTTTTTGGTGTTATTCTATGCAAGCCTACAAAGTTTCAACTAAGTCGTTAAATAACACTTCTTTAGTACTATTTATAACAGAGGTGACTCGTGAACAGTCCTTCTCAGGATAGTTCACGTGGAAATTTCTCAGTGTCCAGCAACTTAAAAGAACCAAATGTGTCGAATTATTCGAGAAACGATTGTTGACATTCTGCTGTCTATCGGGGCATGTCAAGGCATAATCCGTATCGCATAACTTGACTCAAGCTTTGATGCCAGATGATTTCCGACGCAGACTCGAATTTTGTAATTGGGCACAAGCAAGTATCCGTGAAGATCCTGAATTTTTTAGATACGTAATGTTTTCGAACAAAGCTACATTTCAGGGTAAACGGCAACTTAATTGCTATAATAGTCATTATTGGTCTATCCAGAACCCTCATTGGGTATGTCATGTTGATAATCAGCATAGATGGAGCCTCGTAGTTTGGTGCGGTATAATAAATGGTTATCTTATAAAACCTTATTTTTTCGATAAGAATGGTAACGGTGCAGTATATGTTGATTTCCTGCGGAACGAGTTACCAGAATTATTGGAAGATGTGGACTTGTAAATAAGACTTACAATATAACATTGGTAGTAATATTATTGAGTGGTGTCCAAGATCACCAGATCTGGCAAACCCAGATTTCTTTTTATGGGCCTACTTGAAAAATGTTGCTTATGCACAGCAACCAACAACACGGCAAGATCTGATGCAACGCATCACACAAGCTTGTAGAGCTATTCCGCGTCACGTTTTGTTGTTCACAGTTGAAAACTTTGAACGTAGAATTCAACTTTGCATAAATTTAAACGGGGGTATTTTCGAACACCTTATGAGATAAATGTTTCTATTACGACCTTAACCATAACTAAATGGGTAGCCAACGTCTTGCCCTGAACGGCTGGACATTTTCACCTTGCCTTCATTGGCTGGGTAATCAATATCTTGCCTTAATTGGCTGGACATTCCCACATTACCTTCATTGGCTGGGTAAACAATACCTTGCCTTAATTGACTGGGTTATCAATACCATGCCTTAAATTGCTGGGCATTTTCTTTTTGCCTACATTGGTTAGATTGGTCCACATACTTGATTCTAGTATAAACACCTCATAAAATCACTAATTTTCATGTATTTTAAGGTATAACTTTCATCAGTGGTCTTGGCCAATAATCTAACTACCGCCATTCGAAAGCTCTCGAAAAATGTGATCTTTTGAGCGGTGTTAGATCAAAATCGATTGTGGCGTGGTCAAAAACCTAAAAGAAAGCTTGGAGCAATACCTTTTAAATGGTCTGTAGCATTTTTATGGCCTTCAATTCTGTAAAAAGTTATGATAATTTAAAAAAACACGAAATTTTTTAAAAAATTTAAATGGGAATTACCATGTTAATTTTTGTGAATTTTTTCTCTTTCTTTAAATTATCATAACTTTTTACAGAATTAAAGGCCATAAAAATGCTACAGACCATTTGAAAGGTATTGCACCAAGCTTTATTTTAGACTTTTGGATAAAAAAATCAATTGTGGCACACTTGCACTTTTTTCAAGTTAAATATTGACATGTAGTTTATATAACATTCACCTTGAAATTAGAAATTCTAACCTAGAAGAATAAATTCCAGACACAATTAGCAACGAATGTCACATATAATGTTCTATAGTAAAAGTTGATAGATTTTGAGTTAAATAGTGGTAAACCCAGCTGGTGTTGAAAAAAACTTGGAAAAATTCACTTTTTGAGGTTAGAATAACTTATGAGCAAATAAATTCTAGTAATTAAAATATTTTTTCTGTATTCTGAAAAACATTTGCAATGTGTACCCAAAATTTGGAGCATTTTAAAATTTTGATCGGACCACTTCGTGTGGAATACCCCATATATATTATTAATATTAATTATCCAGGAAATTGCACAAGGTAGAAGTATATTCCAAGTGGTGTAATGCGCGGGATACTACATCACAAACTTTAATTATCCCTTTTGGTTGCGATTACTTTAGTGAAAAGGAATTTAGTTAGTTCCGCCATTTTCCGTCGGCGAGACAAGGATCCACGGCACAGGTAAGAGATTCGTGCACGTGCTGAGTCGGCCATATTACAAAGACGAAAAACCAATATTAGTTTTCCCCGTTAATTTAGTTGAAAATATATATCGATGTTTATTATTATCTGTTGTACATAGTGTACGGGATTTATTATATTTATGTAGGAAACACTACGTCACATATTAAATTAATATTTATTTAGTAATTGATAATAAAAAATGATTATAAATATTTATTATTAAAAGTTTTTATACTGAAACAACAAAAATCATACATTGACTTCTCATACGCACGTTCACATAACTGAACAGGCAAGATGTCGGGAAAAGCAGGAGTTGCAGATTTTGGCATACCTCACTGAAACTTTTCAAATTTAAAGAAATCTTTTTAATCAATAAAGCAAACTCAAACAAGAATACTCAAAATAATTAGCAAAAATACATTTCTAACTTACAACTACCCATTAACTACTGAACAATCATTTTGCCTTGAAGCTGTTTTCTATCACTACTCAAATATGAGTATTATTTATACAGAAAGAAGTACTAAAACTAGGAATAAAAGCATTCCTATTCCTAAAATCACAAAACCAAATGGCAACAAAAATAACTACGCAACAGCTGTCAGAATTTTTAATCAACTACCTAACGAATTAAAAGTAATAAAGAATAGAATTAGTCTAAAAAATAAATTAAAGCTCTGGATAAAAACAAATATATAGGCAAAACTATGAATAATGTTAAAAAAATTGATTGCCAACAAATAAAACAACTATTACAATAGAAGAATTTAATAGGTATACATGATACAATATGTAAGTTAAATAATAAAATTATCAAGGAGACATATCCTACATTGGAGGTCCATGAGGATGTTAATGCCTTACTTGATAAAATAATAATGGATATTAGAACTCTTACATGCGCAAAGGGAAATTGTATACTTCATTATAAACGATCGCATCGACGTATATCGGAATATAACTGGAAAAAATGAAAAACTTACCGACAAAAATCGGTATTAAAAATCAAAGCGAAATGGAAAATCATAGTACACCTGGTATATTTGTAGGAAAAAACATAAATCTGCAAGAAATTGTAGCGAATTGTGATTACTGTGTTAATGCGCGACTAAAAGGGCTCAAACACACATTTTGTAAAAGGGAATAGTAATACACTGGAACATAAGAGTGAACCTGTAAAAAACAAATATGAACCGATTGAGACTGTTTTCTCTAGGATTGATAACATGGCTGAAAAGAATAATATTGAAGCAATGAATAGTAAAATTGTGGAAAATCCAAGAAGCGCAATAATGCAATCAAACAGTTATCGTATGATATATGGAGATCTCAATTATCTTGGATCGAATAAGGCAACATTTTATTTTTATAGAAGTATTCGTGGCACTCAAACTTTTACTAACTCCATGTATCCGTTAAAACAACAACTTAAACATAAGGACCTAGTAGTCATTGATGATATTGTCTTCACATCCTCGTGTAAATGTGATTCATCGAACCAGCATAAAGAAATGTTTTTTTTTATTATTATTATTTTAACGTCGCTCTTTTCATGCTCCCAAACCGGTGCTATTCAGCGACGGAGGTCATACGATGTCTTGGTGAAGAAAGCACTTGTTGAAAATACATTCGCCAGTGGTGCTTGTATCAATCGGCCTTGGCCGGAAATCGAACCTGGGACCTCCAGATTACGAGCCCGACGCCCTACCGACCGAGCCATCGCAGGCCTCATAATATAGAAATGTTCCACACTATAGAGTCACGTGCGCAGTTGGATTAACTTGTCCAGCCAGATTGAACAATATGGAAAGATTATTACACGCAAGAGACAGAAATGTGACTACTGTTAGATATTGGTAGAAATATTAAAGTTATACAATTCATATTTTAAATAAAAGTAGTAAATTAAGGACATGATCCTGTTATTTTAGTAACAGACTGATACAAGTCTAATTTAGTTTATATACGTTATTGTATTAAATACATACAGTTGTAAAATTTAAATTTAAATTCTATAAATGGTTTTTGATTGGCTCATTGACCAACTCTAACTTAGTTTTAGTTACTTTAGTTTTAAGTCCTGATCATCGTACACAATAACATTTTTTCTCTGCTGCATAATTGCATACAGTTCATTGTATAAAATTATGTAATGTATATGTTACTCTAGATGAATAAATAAATAAATAAATAAATAAAATAAATAAATAGACCTATTTCATTGATATCTCACATAGCCAAAGTATTTGAAAAAATAATTTAGAAACGAATTTTTAACTTTTTTGAAAGTTGTAACATTTTCTCGAACAATCAATTTGGATTTATAAAAAATAGGGGCACTATGGATGCCTTGAGTGAAATCACAAGTACAATTTACAACAGTCTAGACAATAGTAAGCCAGTTGCTATTGCATTCTTAGACTTAGCCAAAGCCTTCGAAACTGTAGATCATGCCATTCTACTAAATAAACTGATTAATTATGGAATTAGAGGTAATGCGCATAAACTCATGAAAAGTTATCTAAATAATAGACAACAAAAAGTTAAAATTAAGTTCAAGTGATAATAATTATGTGACAACTGGTGTACCGCACGGAACTATACTAGGACCTCTATTATTTAGTTTATGTTAATGATTTGCTAAAATAAAATATAATATCTTATGTTCATGATACAGCGATAATTATTACTGGAGACACTTGAAAAACGTCGAAAGAGAATTGAATGAAGAACTACAATCTGTATCTAATTGGCTAGCCTTAAATAAATTATCGTTAAATATAGAAAAATCTACATATATAACTTTTGGAATTTATTCTTACAGTGTACCAAATAATAATAATTCGAACTTTAATATTCACATTAGTAATATTAATCTAAAATGAGTTGAAAGTACTAAATATCTAGGCATAAATTTTGATTATAGAATGAAATGGACTCAGTATGTAGAATATATTGTTAATAAAACTAAATATTTAATTTTTGTTTTTTATAAATTGTCAAAAATTATGAATTTCGAAACTCTTAAAATGATATATTATGCACTATTTAACAGTATTATAAATATATTAAATTTCTAACATCAAGTTTTATTAATAGAAAGTATTTTGAAATAACACCTTCCACGAAGGTGTGAGAATACGCAAGTATAATGATAGTTGTTAACTGATAAAATAAATATTTTCATTTCTTGCTTCTATCTTTTTTTCTACTTAGAAAAACTTCAAATGTTCAACAACTTAAAATTTGGTATTAAAAAGTAGATAAATTGTTATTAAGAAGTTGTTTGAATAGAAAGCATTGAAATGAAGCGGAATAACCGACAAGTATTTTGTACCACATTGCAAATCTAATATTTAACTTTAATTATTAAGAATAAGATCAAACCATAATCACAGTATTCGCAAAAAGTTACTGCAATTGAAAGTACTGAAATCAAAATAAAATTGTCAAGTATTTTGCGCTACATAATAATAAATAAATGTCTTAAATTTTATTTACCAATCTATTTTTTGAGCCATAGCAGTCTTAAGGTTATATAATCAAATAAATTTCAATCAATGTATGTAATTAAAATAAATAAAATAATATAACTTCATATGTAAAATTTTAGTAAAATTTATGTGATAAATGTGTAGTATTTATTTGCAATCTGTTTAATTATGTGTGCTAACGGTTTTTGAATCTAGAGTTAAAAATTCATGATATCTTATTTGCAACTAAAACTTATTTCGTAAACATTTCTAAGTGAGTAAATGTTGTCTAATAAAAGACGTGAGATTAGTTTTTTGAATAGGAAATAAATTAAATAAAAATAAATACTTATATTTAAATTTTATTATAGAATTGATTCGATAAAAATTACATTATTTTCTATAAAGTATATATCTTAATAAGATATTTGGTATCCAAATAAACAGAAATCGTTTCTATTGTCTAAAATAAAAAATTATTTCTACATTTCAAACTTCCATCAAGGAAGTGTCTTTTATTTATTCTTATAAACTAGGATAATACTTGCGCCACCCGTCTGCTAAGTGCTTAAGGGCAGTCACTAGTGTTATTTTCACAAATTCGCCACCCAAGAATATGCGTGTATTAATGGCGCTGGCGTCAAGTGAGCTGAGTTCATATTCATCCACGCATATCCTTGGGTGGTGAAAAAAAAACGCGTGAGTGAGTAAAAAACGCATTTTATACCCACTGGTACATAAAATTACTTACACACTCGTCTTAGTATTTATCACTTAATACATCGTGAACAAACTGTTGATCGAGTTACGCTCATAAATTTTAAAACAATAATTAACTTTTTATGACCTGTATACATATAATTATTTATTAAAATAATAATTAATAAAAATAAAAATGCTCTTATCAAATATATTTTCACAACTTGGTAATTGTTGTAACCAAATTATAAAATTCAAATGAATTACAAAATTAAGAAATAGTGCCTGAAAACACTTAGCAGACGGGTGGCGCAAGTATTATCCTAGTTTATAAGAATAAATAAAAGACACTTCCTTGATGGAAGTTTGAAATGTAGAAATAATTTTTTATTTTAGACAATAGAAACGATTTCTGTTTATTTGGATACCAAATATCTTA
Organism: Theocolax elegans; assembly: GCA_026168455.1. Classification (NCBI taxonomy): domain Eukaryota; kingdom Metazoa; phylum Arthropoda; class Insecta; order Hymenoptera; family Cerocephalidae; genus Theocolax; species Theocolax elegans. The sequence continues at coordinate 3,603,391 of CM047429.1, forward strand.
TTAAGATATATACTTTATAGAAAATAATGTAATTTTTATCGAATCAATTCTATAATAAAATTTAAATATAAGTATTTATTTTTATTTAATTTATTTCCTATTCAAAAAACTAATCTCACGTCTTTTATTAGACAACATTTACTCACTTAGAAATGTTTACGAAATAAGTTTTAGTTGCAAATAAGATATCATGAATTTTTAACTCTAGATTCAAAAACCGTTAGCACACATAATTAAACAGATTGCAAATAAATACTACACATTTATCACATAAATTTTACTAAAATTTTACATATGAAGTTATATTATTTTATTTATTTTAATTACATACATTGATTGAAATTTATTTGATTATATAACCTTAAGACTGCTATGGCTCAAAAAATAGATTGGTAAATAAAATTTAAGACATTTATTTATTATTATGTAGCGCAAAATACTTGACAATTTTATTTTGATTTCAGTACTTTCAATTGCAGTAACTTTTTGCGAATACTGTGATTATGGTTTGATCTTATTCTTAATAATTAAAGTTAAATATTAGATTTGCAATGTGGTACAAAATACTTGTCGGTTATTCCGCTTCATTTCAATGCTTTCTATTCAAACAACTTCTTAATAACAATTTATCTACTTTTTAATACCAAATTTTAAGTTGTTGAACATTTGAAGTTTTTCTAAGTAGAAAAAAAGATAGAAGCAAGAAATGAAAATATTTATTTTATCAGTTAACAACTATCATTATACTTGCGTATTCTCACACCTTCGTGGAAGGTGTTATTTCAAAATACTTTCTATTAATAAAACTTGATGTTAGAAATTTAATATATTTATAATACTGTTAAATAGTGCATAATATATCATTTTAAGAGTTTCGAAATTCATAATTTTTGACAATTTATAAAAAACAAAAATTAAATATTTAGTTTTATTAACAATATATTCTACATACTGAGTCCATTTCATTCTATAATCAAAATTTATGCCTAGATATTTAGTACTTTCAACTCATTTTAGATTAATATTACTAATGTGAATATTAAAGTTCGAATTATTATTATTTGGTACACTGTAAGAATAAATTCCAAAAGTTATATATGTAGATTTTTCTATATTTAACGATAATTTATTTAAGGCTAGCCAATTAGATACAGATTGTAGTTCTTCATTCAATTCTCTTTCGACGTTTTTCAAGTGTCTCCAGTAATAATTATCGCTGTATCATGAACATAAGATATTATATTTTATTTTAGCAAATCATTAACATAAACTAAATAATAGAGGTCCTAGTATAGTTCCGTGCGGTACACCAGTTGTCACATAATTATTATCACTTGAACTTAATTTTAACTTTTTGTTGTCTATTATTTAGATAACTTTTCATGAGTTTATGCGCATTACCTCTAATTCCATAATTAATCAGTTTATTTAGTAGAATGGCATGATCTACAGTTTCGAAGGCTTTGGCTAAGTCTAAGAATGCAATAGCAACTGGCTTACTATTGTCTAGACTGTTGTAAATTGTACTTGTGATTTCACTCAAGGCATCCATAGTGCCCCTATTTTTTATAAATCCAAATTGATTGTTCGAGAAAATGTTACAACTTTCAAAAAAGTTAAAAATTCGTTTCTAAATTATTTTTTCAAATACTTTGGCTATGTGAGATATCAATGAAATAGGTCTATTTATTTATTTTATTTATTTATTTATTTATTTATTCATCTAGAGTAACATATACATTACATAATTTTATACAATGAACTGTATGCAATTATGCAGCAGAGAAAAAATGTTATTGTGTACGATGATCAGGACTTAAAACTAAAGTAACTAAAACTAAGTTAGAGTTGGTCAATGAGCCAATCAAAAACCATTTATAGAATTTAAATTTAAATTTTACAACTGTATGTATTTAATACAATAACGTATATAAACTAAATTAGACTTGTATCAGTCTGTTACTAAAATAACAGGATCATGTCCTTAATTTACTACTTTTATTTAAAATATGAATTGTATAACTTTAATATTTCTACCAATATCTAACAGTAGTCACATTTCTGTCTCTTGCGTGTAATAATCTTTCCATATTGTTCAATCTGGCTGGACAAGTTAATCCAACTGCGCACGTGACTCTATAGTGTGGAACATTTCTATATTATGAGGCCTGCGATGGCTCGGTCGGTAGGGCGTCGGGCTCGTAATCTGGAGGTCCCAGGTTCGATTTCCGGCCAAGGCCGATTGATACAAGCACCACTGGCGAATGTATTTTCAACAAGTGCTTTCTTCACCAAGACATCGTATGACCTCCGTCGCTGAATAGCACCGGTTTGGGAGCATGAAAAGAGCGACGTTAAAATAATAATAATAAAAAAAAACATTTCTTTATGCTGGTTCGATGAATCACATTTACACGAGGATGTGAAGACAATATCATCAATGACTACTAGGTCCTTATGTTTAAGTTGTTGTTTTAACGGATACATGGAGTTAGTAAAAGTTTGAGTGCCACGAATACTTCTATAAAAATAAAATGTTGCCTTATTCGATCCAAGATAATTGAGATCTCCATATATCATACGATAACTGTTTGATTGCATTATTGCGCTTCTTGGATTTTCCACAATTTTACTATTCATTGCTTCAATATTATTCTTTTCAGCCATGTTATCAATCCTAGAGAAAACAGTCTCAATCGGTTCATATTTGTTTTTTACAGGTTCACTCTTATGTTCCAGTGTATTACTATTCCCTTTTAAAAATGTGTGTTTGAGCCCTTTTAGTCGCGCATTAACACAGTAATCACAATTCGCTACAATTTCTTGCAGATTTATGTTTTTTCCTACAAATATACCAGGTGTACTATGATTTTCCATTTCGCTTTGATTTTTAATACCGATTTTTGTCGGTAAGTTTTTCATTTTTTCCAGTTATATTCCGATATACGTCGATGCGATCGTTTATAATGAAGTATACAATTTCCCTTTGCGTATGTAAGAGTTCTAATATCCATTATTATTTTATCAAGTAAGGCATTAACATCCTCATGGACCTCCAATGTAGGATATGTCTCCTTGATAATTTTATTATTTAACTTACATATTGTATCATGTATACCTATTAAATTCTTCTATTGTAATAGTTGTTTTATTTGTTGGCAATCAATTTTTTTAACATTATTCATAGTTTTGCCTATATATTTGTTTTTATCCAGAGCTTTAATTTATTTTTTAGACTAATTCTATTCTTTATTACTTTTAATTCGTTAGGTAGTTGATTAAAAATTCTGACAGCTGTTGCGTAGTTATTTTTGTTGCCATTTGGTTTTGTGATTTTAGGAATAGGAATGCTTTTATTCCTAGTTTTAGTACTTCTTTCTGTATAAATAATACTCATATTTGAGTAGTGATAGAAAACAGCTTCAAGGCAAAATGATTGTTCAGTAGTTAATGGGTAGTTGTAAGTTAGAAATGTATTTTTGCTAATTATTTTGAGTATTCTTGTTTGAGTTTGCTTTATTGATTAAAAAGATTTCTTCAAATTTGAAAAGTTTCAGTGAGGTATGCCAAAATCTGCAACTCCTGCTTTTCCCGACATCTTGCCTGTTCAGTTATGTGAACGTGCGTATGAGAAGTCAATGTATGATTTTTGTTGTTTCAGTATAAAAACTTTTAATAATAAATATTTATAATCATTTTTTATTATCAATTACTAAATAAATATTAATTTAATATGTGACGTAGTGTTTCCTACATAAATATAATAAATCCCGTACACTATGTACAACAGATAATAATAAACATCGATATATATTTTCAAGTAAATAAAAATAAAAATGCTCTTATCAAATACATTTCTCACAACTTGGTAATTGTTGTAACCAAATTATAAAATTCAAATGAATTACAAAATTAAGAAATAGTGCCTGAAAACACTTAGCAGACGGGTGGCGCAAGTATTATCCTAGTTTATAAGAATAAATAAAAGACACTTCCTTGATGGAAGTTTGAAATGTAGAAATAATTTTTTATTTTAGACAATAGAAACGATTTCTGTTTATTTGGATACCAAATATCTTATTAAGATATATACTTTATAGAAAATAATGTAATTTTTATCGAATCAATTCTATAATAAAATTTAAATATAAGTATTTATTTTTATTTAATTTATTTACTATTCAAAAAACTAATCTCACGTCTTTTATTAGACAACATTTACTCACTTAGAAATGTTTACGAAATAAGTTTTAGTTGCAAATAAGATATCATGAATTTTTAACTCTAGATTCAAAAACCGTTAGCACACATAATTAAACAGATTGCAAATAAATACTACACATTTATCACATAAATTTTACTAAAATTTTACATATGAAGTTATATTATTTTATTTATTTTAATTACATACATTGATTGAAATTTATTTGATTATATAACCTTAAGACTGCTATGGCACAAAAAATAGTTTGGTAAATATAATTTAAGACATTTATTTATTATTATGTAGCGCAAAATACTTGACAATTTTATTTTGATTTCAGTACTTTCAATTGCAGTAACTTTTTGCGAATACTGTGATTATGGTCTGATCTTATTCTTAATAATTAAAGTTAAATATCAAAAGGCGCGATAGCGCCTGGACGCAAGTGTGCAGGCGCGTAAGCCCTTATTATACAGCTAACTAACCCCTCAGATTTTTTATATTTTCGTAAATTTAAAATTATACTATCTATTTATGCAATGACAAATCTCACATCTATTTTTTATATAAGTTTTCACTTTACAATCAATCCGGTTTGAATTCATAAGTGCATAGTGGAAAAATTCGATATTATTAAAGTTGCTTGCTGAATTCCGATTCTCGAATTTTGCTATTTCCACTTTCTTTTTCATTCGATGCAAACAAAAAGAGATAGCCTCATAGGAGATGCGAAAGATAGAAAGAGACGAAATTTTTTCCAGCCCGTGAGAGAACGCCTACAGACGTAAAAACTGTTGGCAAGTTGTTTGAACAGTGGCAGCAAGGGGGAGCTACTGCGCTACTCTCAGCATTACACACATCGTATATATATAGATACATTTCATAGTGTCCGAAAGAATAATAAAATATATTATATATTTCATAGTGTTAGAAAGAATAATAAAAAATATTATATATTTCATAGTGTCAGAAAGAAGAATAAAAAAAGATAAAGATTGTTATTGACTATTTGAGATAATGTAAAAGAAAAATGATTGATTCCCAAGGAGAAAACCAGATGAATGTTAATTCCAAATCGATCAATAGAAGAGAGTTCCTTTGCGACTTTTTCCCATGTACAGGGAAAAGTATTTGAAAGAATATTGGCCACTGGTACAAAAGGCAATTGAGCGAGCATTTTGTCAAAGCAGAGTTGGACCTTATTGTCTTGTTTAATGATAAACACTCTCACAAAGTAATTAAACTTTTTCTTTCACATTGTCAATTAACTGTTAACCTCTTACAAATTTTAACCTCCCTTAATTTAATTTTTTTTAGTTATCATAAAAAGATAACCATTTATTATTTCTTTTAGATATTATACACTATTTGAGCCTAAAGATTTGAAAGAAAAATGACTGATTCCGAAGGAGAAAACCAGCTGAATGTTAATGGTAATGCGTAGTCTTTAAAAATACATGAATTCAAACCGAAGGACAATCCACATCGATTAATGGAAGAAAGTTCCTCTGCGACTCTTTTTCCCATGTACAGGGAAAAGTATTTGAAAGAATATTGGCCACTGAGATAAGAGGTTATTTATTATAATTGTGACTCTATTATAGTGGATATAAATTAATGATTGCTTGAACGTGGTGAAATTCACTATAACTCCAGTGATTGGAAATTAAATAGTACAATTATTATTATTTTATTTTATATTACTAAAGTAACTGAGAAGTCCATTCAGATACTAGTGAAAACCCAATAGACAAATACAAATCCTTGTTAAATTCTTTTGAACAAGCAGAAAAAGAGAAAAAGAATAAGGAAGATGAATTAGAATTTACATGGGGTATAGGAGTTAAAGAAAAGACTGAAAAATTAGTAAAAGAAAAAATGAAACAGAATGAAAATATAACTCCGTGTTAACAGTATTTGGAAATATTATAATTGTGACTCCAGTATAGTGGATATAAATTAATGATTGTTTGGACGTGGTGAAATTTACTATAACTCCAGTGATTGGAAATTAAATAGTACAATTATTATTATTTTATATTACTCAAGTAACTGAGAAGTCCATTCAGATACTAGTGAAAACCCAATAGACAAATACAAATTCTTGATAAAGTCTTTTGAACAAGCAGAAGAAGAGAAAAAGTATAAGGAAGTTGAATTAGAATTTATATGGGGTATAGGAGTTAAAGAAAAGACTGAAAAATTAGTAAAAGAAAGTGAAACAGAATGAAAATTTAACTCCGTTTTGACAGTATTTGGAAATAATATTAAGTCATTTCTTTCACAAGTTTGAAAGTCTTTTAATTTTGTAACATTTACATGAATCAGTGACTTTAATTGAAATTCAAATATTATTGTATACGTATTTTAACATTTAAATGTAACCAATTATGTCATTTCTTTGACAAGTTTGAATGTCATTTAATAAAATTTTCTAACATTTACATATATCAGTGATTTTTATTCAAATGTCGAGTGACCTGAAAGATTGATGAAAAGCATATTGTTATTTAAGCGGACCCTGTGTCATTCTCCATCCTTATTAATGTTACTGAATAACCTTTTTTTTAACTTTCTATATAAAGCCAATACATATTTGTTCGATAATTTCGCAAATGCATAATATATTTAATATAACTAATAATTATATGAACTAAAATAAATACAAAATTATTCTCTTTCCAATGTTAAGTGAAAGGGATGTTTAATTAATAATTATACCTTCACTTACTTAAATAATTTTAACAAATGTTGATAAGGTATTAATTATGCTGTATATACTTATAAAAAAAATGATTAAAAATGATTAATGTCTAGATTTGAGACAAGTAAAAATAGTTATTAATTTTTATCAATTTTCATAAATATTTTTGTTAATACTTAATAATATTTTCTAATTTTTTCATTTATAACAGTATTGTAAAAAAATGTATGTGTGTAAAAGTAAATTAAATTATTATCAAAAACACTTTTCAAAAAGGTGTCAAAACCCGCAAGTATTGTGTTATTCTAATCAAACTTTGAAAATTGTTATCTGATAAATAATAGTAGATTACGATACAAGTGCGCGAAACCTCGCTCCGCTCGGGCGTCAAACTCGACTCGTGCGTGAATCACCTGTTACGTGTACGTGTATCGTATACTATTTTTTAACACTCCGTGAGCGAAACATGTTAATAAGTTTCCAGGTTATTCACCGATCGGAGCGAGACGAGTCGATTTGTCACCCGAGCGCAGCGAGGGTGACAATTAGACGAGTAAACGAAAAAAAAAGTAAATGTAGAACTATGTATAATAAAAAGAATATGTATATAAGATATTATATGCAACTATATACGATATATCTGTGTAAAGAACTATAATTATTAAAAATATTATTTGCTTGATCAGCCATATCTGTCGGTACTGAATCGTCATAAGCTTCTTCCGAATCACTTTCTGAGCTCATTTCTTTTCAACAATTTTAAATTTTAGTTAATATTATCGATACTTTGTTGATTCGGAAAATCTCTGTCCAGATAACCTTAAGATCTACAATTCAAACGTCGACCTGAAGTTCGCAAAACAATTGTCGGTCATGTTTCGCACACGGTTAAAAAATCTCATGTTTCGCACACGCAAAACAAGCACGAGAAATCGTGTTTCGCGCACGGAGTGTTAAAAAATTGTTATCGGTCTGACAAAAATATCTTTGATTCTAACTCCCATATTTTTTCTACTTATTCATATTTTAATTACAACTTTTTATAAGTAATTTATACTCCATAATAGTTTTCTGCAATTGAAAGAACTGAAATCAAAAACACCTTTCAAAAAGGTGTCAAAACCCGCAAGTATTGTGTTATTCTAATTAAACTTTGAAAATTGTTATCTGATAAATAAAATTGTTATCTGTCTGATAAATTTTAAAGTATAAGATAAAAAAATTTCTATATCTAACTTATATTCCATAATATTTTTCTGCAATTGAAAGTATTCAATTCGAAAACACCTTCCAAGAAGGTGTCAAAACCCGCAAGTATTATGTTATTCTAATCAAACTAAATAAATAATTTTAATTCTAACTACCTTATTTTATCTATTTCTTTGAATTTTAATTAAACATTTTTTTAAATATTACGAAAATTTCGTATAAAAAATTTCTGCTATTGAAAGAATTGAAATCAAACTGAAATCGACAAGTATTTTGAATCGTACCATAAATTTATATTTTAAATAAACATTTACTTAAACTTCGTAAAAAGTTTCTGCAATTGAAAGCACTGAAATCAAACTGTAATCCACAAGTATTTTGAACCATGCAAAAATTTCTACCAATCTGATTACAGATTTTTTTTATGAAAAGTATCTTTCACTATTATTTTTCATTTTGGCCCTTACATGTTTTACAGTAATAAATAAATAATATTCTAATGATATTAATTTATGCAAAATTAATTTCTGCAATACTAATAAACTGGACATTTCTTTTTTATTCTTTTAATAATAAAATAATACTTGCACACCGTTGGTTAAAAGAGGCTTGCGATGGCTCGGTCGGTAGGGCGTCGGGCTCGTAATCTGGAGGTTCCAGGTTCGATTCCCGGCCCCGACCTACTGATACAAGCACCACTGGGGAATGTATTTTCAACATGTGCTTTCTTCACCAAGACATCGTATGACCTCCGTCGCTGAATAGCACCGGTTTGGGAGCATGAAAAGAGCGACGTTAAAATAATAATAATAAAAAAAAACATTTCTTTATGCTGGTTCGATGAATCACATTTACACGAGGATGTGAAGACAATATCATCAATGACTACTAGGTCCTTATGTTTAAGTTGTTGTTTTAACGGATACATGGAGTTAGTAAAAGTTTGAGTGCCACGAATACTTCTATAAAAATAAAATGTTGCCTTATTCGATCCAAGATAATTGAGATCTCCATATATCATACGATAACTGTTTGATTGCATTATTGCGCTTCTTGGATTTTCCACAATTTTACTATTCATTGCTTCAATATTATTCTTTTCAGCCATGTTATCAATCCTAGAGAAAACAGTCTCAATCGGTTCATATTTGTTTTTTACAGGTTCACTCTTATGTTCCAGTGTATTACTATTCCCTTTTAAAAATGTGTGTTTGAGCCCTTTTAGTCGCGCATTAACACAGTAATCACAATTCGCTACAATTTCTTGCAGATTTATGTTTTTTCCTACAAATATACCAGGTGTACTATGATTTTCCATTCGCTTTGATTTTTAATACCGATTTTTGTCGGTAAGTTTTTCATTTTTTCCAGTTATATTCCGATATACGTCGATGCGATCGTTTATAATGAAGTATACAATTTCCCTTTGCGTATGTAGAGTTCTAATATCCATTATTATTTTATCAAGTAAGGCATTAACATCCTCATGGACCTCCAATGTAGGATATGTCTCCTTGATAATTTTATTATTTAACTTACATATTGTATCATGTATACCTATTAAATTCTTCTATTGTAATAGTTGTTTTATTTGTTGGCAATCAATTTTTTAACATTATTCATAGTTTTGCCTATATATTTGTTTTTATCCAGAGCTTTAATTTATTTTTTAGACTAATTCTATTCTTTATTACTTTTAATTCGTTAGGTAGTTGATTAAAAATTCTGACAGCTGTTGCGTAGTTATTTTTGTTGCCATTTGGTTTTGTGATTTTAGGAATAGGAATGCTTTATTCCTAGTTTTAGTACTTCTTTCTGTATAAATAATACTCATATTTGAGTAGTGATAGAAAACAGCTTCAAGGCAAAATGATTGTTCAGTAGTTAATGGGTAGTTGTAAGTTAGAAATGTATTTTTGCTAATTATTTTGAGTATTCTTGTTTGAGTTTGCTTTATTGATTAAAAAGATTTCTTCAAATTTGAAAAGTTTCAGTGAGGTATGCCAAAATCTGCAACTCCTGCTTTCCCGACATCTTGCCTGTTCAGTTATGTGAACGTGCGTATGAGAAGTCAATGTATGATTTTTTGTTGTTTCAGTATAAAAACTTTTAATAATAAATATTTATAATCATTTTTTATTATCAATTACTAAATAAATATTAATTTAATATGTGACGTAGTGTTTCCTACATAAATATAATAAATCCCGTACACTATGTACAACAGATAATAATAAACATCGATATATATTTTCAAGTAAATAAAAATAAAAATGCTCTTATCAAATACATTTCTCACAACTTGGTAATTGTTGTAACCAAATTATAAAATTCAAATGAATTACAAAATTAAGAAATAGTGCCTGAAAACACTTAGCAGACGGGTGGCGCAAGTATTATCCTAGTTTATAAGAATAAATAAAAGACACTTCCTTGATGGAAGTTTGAAATGTAGAAATAATTTTTTATTTTAGACAATAGAAACGATTTCTGTTTATTTGGATACCAAATATCTTATTAAGATATATACTTTATAGAAAATAATGTAATTTTTATCGAATCAATTCTATAATAAAATTTAAATATAAGTATTTATTTTTATTTAATTTATTTACTATTCAAAAAACTAATCTCACGTCTTTTATTAGACAACATTTACTCACTTAGAAATGTTTACGAAATAAGTTTTAGTTGCAAATAAGATATCATGAATTTTTAACTCTAGATTCAAAAACCGTTAGCACACATAATTAAACAGATTGCAAATAAATACTACACATTTATCACATAAATTTTACTAAATTTTACATATGAAGTTATATTATTTTATTTATTTTAATTACATACATTGATTGAAATTTATTTGATTATATAACCTTAAGACTGCTATGGCACAAAAAATAGTTTGGTAAATATAATTTAAGACATTTATTTATTATTATGTAGCGCAAAATACTTGACAATTTTATTTTGATTTCAGTACTTTCAATTGCAGTAACTTTTTGCGAATACTGTGATTATGGTCTGATCTTATTCTTAATAATTAAAGTTAAATATCAAAAGGCGCGATAGCGCCTGGACGCAAGTGTGCAGGCGCGTAAGCCCTTATTATACAGCTAACTAACCCCTCAGATTTTTTATATTTTCGTAAATTTAAAATTATACTATCTATTTATGCAATGACAAATCTCACATCTATTTTTTATATAAGTTTTCACTTTACAATCAATCCGGTTTGAATTCATAAGTGCATAGTGGAAAAATTCGATATTATTAAAGTTGCTTGCTGAATTCCGATTCTCGAATTTTGCTATTTCCACTTTCTTTTTCATTCGATGCAAACAAAAAGAGATAGCCTCATAGGAGATGCGAAAGATAGAAAGAGACGAAATTTTTCCAGCCCGTGAGAGAACGCCTACAGACGTAAAAACTGTTGGCAAGTTGTTTGAACAGTGGCAGCAAGGGGGAGCTACTGCGCTACTCTCAGCATTACACACATCGTATATATATAGATACATTTCATAGTGTCCGAAAGAATAATAAAATATATTATATATTTCATAGTGTTAGAAAGAATAATAAAAAATATTATATATTTCATAGTGTCAGAAAGAAGAATAAAAAAAGATAAAGATTGTTATTGACTATTTGAGATAATGTAAAAGAAAAATGATTGATTCCCAAGGAGGAAAACCAGATGAATGTTAATTCCAAATCGATCAATAGAAGAGAGTTCCTTTGCGACTTTTTCCCATGTACAGGGAAAAGTATTTGAAAGAATATTGGCCACTGGTACAAAAGGCAATTGAGCGAGCATTTTGTCAAAGCAGAGTTGGACCTTATTGTCTTGTTTAATGATAACACTCTCACAAAGTAATTAAACTTTTTCTTTCACATTGTCAATTAACTGTTAACCTCTTACAAATTTTAACCTCCCTTAATTTAATTTTTTTTAGTTATCATAAAAAGATAACCATTTATTATTTCTTTTAGATATTATACACTATTTGAGCCTAAAGATTTGAAAGAAAAATGACTGATTCCGAAGGAGAAAACCAGCTGAATGTTAATGGTAATGCGTAGTCTTTAAAAATACATGAATTCAAACCGAAGGACAATCCACATCGATTAATGGAAGAAAGTTCCTCTGCGACTCTTTTTCCCATGTACAGGGAAAAGTATTTGAAAGAATATTGGCCACTGAGATAAGAGGTTATTTATTATAATTGTGACTCTATTATAGTGGATATAAATTAATGATTGCTTGAACGTGGTGAAATTCACTATAACTCCAGTGATTGGAAATTAAATAGTACAATTATTATTATTTTATTTTATATTACTAAAGTAACTGAGAAGTCCATTCAGATACTAGTGAAAACCCAATAGACAAATACAAATCCTTGTTAAATTCTTTTGAACAAGCAGAAAAAGAGAAAAAGAATAAGGAAGATGAATTAGAATTTACATGGGGTATAGGAGTTAAAGAAAAGACTGAAAAATTAGTAAAAGAAAAATGAAACAGAATGAAAATATAACTCCGTGTTAACAGTATTTGGAAATATTATAATTGTGACTCCAGTATAGTGGATATAAATTAATGATTGTTTGGACGTGGTGAAATTTACTATAACTCCAGTGATTGGAAATTAAATAGTACAATTATTATTATTTTATATTACTCAAGTAACTGAGAAGTCCATTCAGATACTAGTGAAAACCCAATAGACAAATACAAATTCTTGATAAAGTCTTTTGAACAAGCAGAAGAAGAGAAAAAGTATAAGGAAGTTGAATTAGAATTTATATGGGGTATAGGAGTTAAAGAAAAGACTGAAAAATTAGTAAAAGAAAGTGAAACAGAATGAAAATTTAACTCCGTTTTGACAGTATTTGGAAATAATATTAAGTCATTTCTTTCACAAGTTTGAAAGTCTTTTAATTTTGTAACATTTACATGAATCAGTGACTTTAATTGAAATTCAAATATTATTGTATACGTATTTTAACATTTAAATGTAACCAATTATGTCATTTCTTTGACAAGTTTGAATGTCATTTAATAAAATTTTCTAACATTTACATATATCAGTGATTTTTATTCAAATGTCGAGTGACCTGAAAGATTGATGAAAAGCATATTGTTATTTAAGCGGACCCTGTGTCATTCTCCATCCTTATTAATGTTACTGAATAACCTTTTTTTTAACTTTCTATATAAAGCCAATACATATTTGTTCGATAATTTCGCAAATGCATAATATATTTAATATAACTAATAATTATATGAACTAAAATAAATACAAAATTATTCTCTTTCCAATGTTAAGTGAAAGGGATGTTTAATTAATAATTATACCTTCACTTACTTAAATAATTTTAACAAATGTTGATAAGGTATTAATTATGCTGTATATACTTATAAAAAAAATGATTAAAAATGATTAATGTCTAGATTTGAGACAAGTAAAAATAGTTATTAATTTTTATCAATTTTCATAAATATTTTTGTTAATACTTAATAATATTTTCTAATTTTTTCATTTATAACAGTATTGTAAAAAAATGTATGTGTGTAAAAGTAAATTAAATTATTATCAAAAACACTTTTCAAAAAGGTGTCAAAACCCGCAAGTATTGTGTTATTCTAATCAAACTTTGAAAATTGTTATCTGATAAATAATAGTAGATTACGATACAAGTGCGCGAAACCTCGCTCCGCTCGGGCGTCAAACTCGACTCGTGCGTGAATCACCTGTTACGTGTACGTGTATCGTATACTATTTTTTAACACTCCGTGAGCGAAACATGTTAATAAGTTTCCAGGTTATTCACCGATCGGAGCGAGACGAGTCGATTTGTCACCCGAGCGCAGCGAGGGTGACAATTAGACGAGTAAACGAAAAAAAAGTAAATGTAGAACTATGTATAATAAAAAGAATATGTATATAAGATATTATATGCAACTATATACGATATATCTGTGTAAAGAACTATAATTATTAAAAATATTATTTGCTTGATCAGCCATATCTGTCGGTACTGAATCGTCATAAGCTTCTTCCGAATCACTTTCTGAGCTCATTTCTTTTCAACAATTTTAAATTTTAGTTAATATTATCGATACTTTGTTGATTCGGAAAATCTCTGTCCAGATAACCTTAAGATCTACAATTCAAACGTCGACCTGAAGTTCGCAAAACAATTGTCGGTCATGTTTCGCACACGGTTAAAAAATCTCATGTTTCGCACACGCAAAACAAGCACGAGAAATCGTGTTTCGCGCACGGAGTGTTAAAAAATTGTTATCGGTCTGACAAAAAATATCTTTGATTCTAACTCCCATATTTTTTCTACTTATTCATATTTTAATTACAACTTTTTATAAGTAATTTATACTCCATAATAGTTTTCTGCAATTGAAAGAACTGAAATCAAAAACACCTTTCAAAAAGGTGTCAAAACCCGCAAGTATTGTGTTATTCTAATTAAACTTTGAAAATTGTTATCTGATAAATAAATTGTTATCTGTCTGATAAATTTTAAAGTATAAGATAAAAAAATTTCTATATCTAACTTATATTCCATAATATTTTTCTGCAATTGAAAGTATTCAATTCGAAAACACCTTCCAAGAAGGTGTCAAAACCCGCAAGTATTATGTTATTCTAATCAAACTAAATAAATAATTTTAATTCTAACTACCTTATTTTATCTATTTCTTTGAATTTTAATTAAACATTTTTTTAAATATTACGAAAATTTCGTATAAAAATTTCTGCTATTGAAAGAATTGAAATCAAACTGAAATCGACAAGTATTTTGAATCGTACCATAAATTTATATTTTAAATAAACATTTACTTAAACTTCGTAAAAAGTTTCTGCAATTGAAAGCACTGAAATCAAACTGTAATCCACAAGTATTTTGAACCATGCAAAAATTTCTACCAATCTGATTACAGATTTTTTTTTATGAAAGTATCTTTCACTATTATTTTTCATTTTTGGCCCTTACATGTTTTACAGTAATAAATAAATAATATTCTAATGATATTAATTTATGCAAAATTAATTTCTGCAATACTAATAACTGGACATTTCTTTTTTATTCTTTTAAATAATAAAATAATACTTGCACCACCGTTGGTTAAAAGAGGCTTGCGATGGCTCGGTCGGTAGGGCGTCGGGCTCGTAATCTGGAGGTTCCAGGTTCGATTCCCGGCCCCGACCTACTGATACAAGCACCACTGGGGAATGTATTTTCAACATGTGCTTTCTTCACCAAGACATCTTATGACCTCCGTCGCAGATTAGCACCGGATTGGGAGCATAAAAAGTAAGTGAAGGTATAATTATTAATTAAACATCCCTTTCACTTAACATTGGAAAGAGAATAATTTTGTATTTATTTTAGTTCATATAATTATTAGTTATATTAAATATATTATGCATTTGCGAAATTATCGAACAAATATGTATTGGCTTTATATAGAAAGTTAAAAAAAAGGTTATTCAGTAACATTAATAAGGATGGAGAATGACACAGGGTCCGCTTAAATAACAATATGCTTTTCATCAATCTTTCAGGTCACTCGACATTTGAATAAAAATCACTGATATGTGTAAATGTTAGAAAATTTTATTAAATGACATTCAAACTTGTCAAAGAAATGACATAATTGGTTACATTTAAATGTTAAAATACGTATACAATAATATTTGAATTTCAATTAAAGTCACTGATTCATGTAAATGTTACAAAATTAAAAGACTTTCAAACTTGTGAAAGAAATGACTTAATATTATTTCCAAATACTGTCAAAACGGAGTTAAATTTTCATTCTGTTCACTTTCTTTTACTAATTTTTCAGTCTTTTCTTTAACTCCTATACCCCATATAAATTCTAATTCAACTTCCTTATACTTTTTCTCTTCTTCTGCTTGTTCAAAAGACTTTATCAAGAATTTGTATTTGTCTATTGGGTTTTCACTAGTATCTGAATGGACTTCTCAGTTACTTGAGTAATATAAAATAATAATAATTGTACTATTTAATTTCCAATCACTGGAATAATAGTAAATTTCACCACGTCCAAACAATCATTAATTTATATCCACTATACTGGAGTCACAATTATAATATTTCCAAATACTGTTAAAACGGAGTTAAATTTTCATTCTGTTTCATTTTTCTTTTACTAATTTTTCAGTCTTTTCTTTAACTCCTATACCCCATGTAAATTCTAATTCATCTTCCTTATTCTTTTTCTCTTTTTCTGCTTGTTCAAAAGAATTTAACAAGGATTTGTATTTGTCTATTGGGTTTTCACTAGTATCTGAATGGACTTCTCAGTTACTTTAGTAATATAAAATAAATAATAATAATTGTACTATTTAATTTCCAATCACTGGAGTTATAGTGAATTTCACCACGTTCAAGCAATCATTAAATTATATCCACTATAATAGAGTCACAATTATAATAAATAACCTCTTATCTCAGTGGCCAATATTCTTTCAAATACTTTTCCCTGTACATGGGAAAAAGAGTCGCAGAGGAACTTTCTTCCATTAATCGATGTGGATTGTCCTTCGGTTTGAATTCATGTATTTTTAAAGACTACGCATTACCATTAACATTCAGCTGGTTTTCTCCTTCGGAATCAGTCATTTTTCTTTCAAATCTTTAGGCTCAAATAGTGTATAATATCTAAAAGAAATAATAAATGGTTATCTTTTTATGATAACTAAAAAAAATTAAATTAAGGGAGGTTAAAATTTGTAAGAGGTTAACAGTTAATTGACATGTGAAAGAAAAAGTATAATTACTTTGTGAGAGTGTTTATCATTAAACAAGACAATAAGGTCCAACTCTGCTTTGACAAAATGCTCGCTCAATTGCCTTTTGTACCAGTGGCCAATATTCTTTCAATTACTTTTCCCTGTACATGGGAAAAAGTCGCAAAGGAACTCTCTTCTATTGAGCGATTTGGAATTAACATTCAGCTGGTTTTCTCCTTGGGAATCAATCATTTTTCTTTTACATTATCTCAAATAGTCAATAACAATCTTTATCTTTTTTTATTATTCTTTCTGACACTATGAATATAATATTTTTTAGTTATCATAAAAAGATAACCATTTATTATTTCTTTTAGATATTATACACTATTTGAGCCTAAAGATTTGAAAGAAAAATGACTGATTCCGAAGGAGGAAAACCAGCTGAATGTTAATGGTAATGCGTAGTCTTTAAAAATACATGAATTCAAACCGAAGGACAATCCACATCGATTAATGGAAGAAAGTTCCTCTGCGACTCTTTTTCCCATGTACAGGGAAAAGTATTTGAAAGAATATTGGCCACTGAGATAAGAGGTTATTTATTATAATTGTGACTCTATTATAGTGGATATAAATTAATGATTGCTTGAACGTGGTGAAATTCACTATAACTCCAGTGATTGGAAATTAAATAGTACAATTATTATTATTTTATTTTATATTACTAAAGTAACTGAGAAGTCCATTCAGATACTAGTGAAAACCCAATAGACAAATACAAATCCTTGTTAAATTCTTTTGAACAAGC
Organism: Theocolax elegans; assembly: GCA_026168455.1. Classification (NCBI taxonomy): domain Eukaryota; kingdom Metazoa; phylum Arthropoda; class Insecta; order Hymenoptera; family Cerocephalidae; genus Theocolax; species Theocolax elegans. The sequence continues at coordinate 3,621,102 of CM047429.1, forward strand.
AGAAAAAGAGAAAAAGAATAAGGAAGATGAATTAGAATTTACATGGGGTATAGGAGTTAAAGAAAAGACTGAAAAATTAGTAAAAGAAAAAATGAAACAGAATGAAAATATAACTCCGTGTTAACAGTATTTGGAAATATTATAATTGTGACTCCAGTATAGTGGATATAAATTAATGATTGTTTGGACGTGGTGAAATTTACTATAACTCCAGTGATTGGAAATTAAATAGTACAATTATTATTATTTTATATTACTCAAGTAACTGAGAAGTCCATTCAGATACTAGTGAAAACCCAATAGACAAATACAAATTCTTGATAAAGTCTTTTGAACAAGCAGAAGAAGAGAAAAAGTATAAGGAAGTTGAATTAGAATTTATATGGGGTATAGGAGTTAAAGAAAAGACTGAAAAATTAGTAAAAGAAAGTGAAACAGAATGAAAATTTAACTCCGTTTTGACAGTATTTGGAAATAATATTAAGTCATTTCTTTCACAAGTTTGAAAGTCTTTTAATTTTGTAACATTTACATGAATCAGTGACTTTAATTGAAATTCAAATATTATTGTATACGTATTTTAACATTTAAATGTAACCAATTATGTCATTTCTTTGACAAGTTTGAATGTCATTTAATAAAATTTTCTAACATTTACATATATCAGTGATTTTTATTCAAATGTCGAGTGACCTGAAAGATTGATGAAAAGCATATTGTTATTTAAGCGGACCCTGTGTCATTCTCCATCCTTATTAATGTTACTGAATAACCTTTTTTTTAACTTTCTATATAAAGCCAATACATATTTGTTCGATAATTTCGCAAATGCATAATATATTTAATATAACTAATAATTATATGAACTAAAATAAATACAAAATTATTCTCTTTCCAATGTTAAGTGAAAGGGATGTTTAATTAATAATTATACCTTCACTTACTTAAATAATTTTAACAAATGTTGATAAGGTATTAATTATGCTGTATATACTTATAAAAAAAATGATTAAAAATGATTAATGTCTAGATTTGAGACAAGTAAAAATAGTTATTAATTTTTATCAATTTTCATAAATATTTTTGTTAATACTTAATAATATTTTCTAATTTTTTCATTTATAACAGTATTGTAAAAAAATGTATGTGTGTAAAAGTAAATTAAATTATTATCAAAAACACTTTTCAAAAAGGTGTCAAAACCCGCAAGTATTGTGTTATTCTAATCAAACTTTGAAAATTGTTATCTGATAAATAATAGTAGATTACGATACAAGTGCGCGAAACCTCGCTCCGCTCGGGCGTCAACTCGACTCGTGCGTGAATCACCTGTTACGTGTACGTGTATCGTATACTATTTTTTAACACTCCGTGAGCGAAACATGTTAATAAGTTTCCAGGTTATTCACCGATCGGAGCGAGACGAGTCGATTTGTCACCCGAGCGCAGCGAGGGTGACAATTAGACGAGTAAACGAAAAAAAAGTAAATGTAGAACTATGTATAATAAAAAGAATATGTATATAAGATATTATATGCAACTATATACGATATATCTGTGTAAAGAACTATAATTATTAAAAATATTATTTGCTTGATCAGCCATATCTGTCGGTACTGAATCGTCATAAGCTTCTTCCGAATCACTTTCTGAGCTCATTTCTTTTCAACAATTTTAAATTTTAGTTAATATTATCGATACTTTGTTGATTCGGAAAATCTCTGTCCAGATAACCTTAAGATCTACAATTCAAACGTCGACCTGAAGTTCGCAAAACAATTGTCGGTCATGTTTCGCACACGGTTATAAAAAATCTCATGTTTCGCACACGGTTAAAAAATCTCATGTTTCGCACACGGTTAAAAAATCTCATGTTTCGCACACGGTTAAAAAATCTCATGTTTCGCACACGGTTAAAAAATCTCATGTTTCGCACACGGTTAAAAAATCTCATGTTTCGCACACGGTTAAAAAATCTCATGTTTCGCACACGGTTAAAAAATCTCATGTTTCGCACACGGTTAAAAAATCTCATGTTTCGCACACGCAAAACAAGCACGAGAAATCGTGTTTCGCGCACGGAGTGTTAAAAAATTGTTATCGGTCTGACAAAAATATCTTTGATTCTAACTCCCATATTTTTTCTACTTATTCATATTTTAATTACAACTTTTTATAAGTAATTTATACTCCATAATAGTTTTCTGCAATTGAAAGAACTGAAATCAAAAACACCTTTCAAAAAGGTGTCAAAACCCGCAAGTATTGTGTTATTCTAATCAAACTTTGAAAATTGTTATCTGATAAATAATAGTAGATACGATACAAGTGCGCGAAACCTCGCTCCGCTCGGGCGTCAAACTCGAATCGTGCGTGAATCACCTGTTACGTGTACGTGTATCGTATACTATTTTTTAACACTCCGTGAGCGAAACATGTTAATAAGTTTCCAGGTTATTCACCGATCGGAGCGAGACGAGTCGATTTGTCACCCGAGCGCAGCGAGGGTGACAATTAGACGAGTAAACGAAAAAAAAGTAAATGTAGAACTATGTATAATAAAAAGAATATGTATATAAGATATTATATGCAACTATATACGATATATCTGTGTAAAGAACTATAATTATTAAAAATATTATTTGCTTGATCAGCCATATCTGTCGGTACTGAATCGTCATAAGCTTCTTCCGAATCACTTTCTGAGCTCATTTCTTTTCAACAATTTTAAATTTTAGTTAATATTATCGATACTTTGTTGATTCGGAAAATCTCTGTCCAGATAACCTTAAGATCTACAATTCAAACGTCGACCTGAAGTTCGCAAAACAATTGTCGGTCATGTTTCGCACACGGTTAAAAAATCTCATGTTTCGCACACGCAAAACAAGCACGAGAAATCGTGTTTCGCGCACGGAGTGTTAAAAATTGTTATCGGTCTGACAAAAAATATCTTTGATTCTAACTCCCATATTTTTTCTACTTATTCATATTTTAATTACAACTTTTTATAAGTAATTTATACTCCATAATAGTTTTCTGCAATTGAAAGAACTGAAATCAAAAACACCTTTCAAAAAGGTGTCAAAACCCGCAAGTATTGTGTTATTCTAATTAAACTTTGAAAATTGTTATCTGATAAATAAAATTGTTATCTGTCTGATAAATTTTAAAGTATAAGATAAAAAATTTCTATATCTAACTTATATTCCATAATATTTTTCTGCAATTGAAAGTATTCAATTCGAAAACACCTTCCAAGAAGGTGTCAAAACCCGCAAGTATTATGTTATTCTAATCAAACTAAATAAATAATTTTAATTCTAACTACCTTATTTTATCTATTTCTTTGAATTTTAATTAAACATTTTTTTAAATATTACGAAAATTTCGTATAAAAAATTTCTGCTATTGAAAGAATTGAAATCAAACTGAAATCGACAAGTATTTTGAATCGTACCATAAATTTATATTTTAAATAAACATTTACTTAAACTTCGTAAAAAGTTTCTGCAATTGAAAGCACTGAAATCAAACTGTAATCCACAAGTATTTTGAACCATGCAAAAATTTCTACCAATCTGATTACAGATTTTTTTTTATGAAAAGTATCTTTCACTATTATTTTTCATTTTTGGCCCTTACATGTTTTACAGTAATAAATAAATAATATTCTAATGATATTAATTTATGCAAAATTAATTTCTGCAATACTAATAAACTGGACATTTCTTTTTTATTCTTTTAAATAATAAAATAATACTTGCACCACCGTTGGTTAAAAGAGGCTTGCGATGGCTCGGTCGGTAGGGCGTCGGGCTCGTAATCTGGAGGTTCCAGGTTCGATTCCCGGCCCCGACCTACTGATACAAGCACCACTGGGGAATGTATTTTCAACATGTGCTTTCTTCACCAAGACATCTTATGACCTCCGTCGCAGATTAGCACCGGATTGGGAGCATAAAAAGTAAGTGAAGGTATAATTATTAATTAAACATCCCTTTCACTTAACATTGGAAAGAGAATAATTTTGTATTTATTTTAGTTCATATAATTATTAGTTATATTAAATATATTATGCATTTGCGAAATTATCGAACAAATATGTATTGGCTTTATATAGAAAGTTAAAAAAAAGGTTATTCAGTAACATTAATAAGGATGGAGAATGACACAGGGTCCGCTTAAATAACAATATGCTTTTCATCAATCTTTCAGGTCACTCGACATTTGAATAAAAATCACTGATATGTGTAAATGTTAGAAAATTTTATTAAATGACATTCAAACTTGTCAAAGAAATGACATAATTGGTTACATTTAAATGTTAAAATACGTATACAATAATATTTGAATTTCAATTAAAGTCACTGATTCATGTAAATGTTACAAAATTAAAAGACTTTCAAACTTGTGAAAGAAATGACTTAATATTATTTCCAAATACTGTCAAAACGGAGTTAAATTTTCATTCTGTTTCACTTTCTTTTACTAATTTTTCAGTCTTTTCTTTAACTCCTATACCCCATATAAATTCTAATTCAACTTCCTTATACTTTTTCTCTTCTTCTGCTTGTTCAAAAGACTTTATCAAGAATTTGTATTTGTCTATTGGGTTTTCACTAGTATCTGAATGGACTTCTCAGTTACTTGAGTAATATAAAATAATAATAATTGTACTATTTAATTTCCAATCACTGGAATAATAGTAAATTTCACCACGTCCAAACAATCATTAATTTATATCCACTATACTGGAGTCACAATTATAATATTTCCAAATACTGTTAAAACGGAGTTAAATTTTCATTCTGTTTCATTTTTTCTTTTACTAATTTTTCAGTCTTTTCTTTAACTCCTATACCCCATGTAAATTCTAATTCATCTTCCTTATTCTTTTTCTCTTTTTCTGCTTGTTCAAAAGAATTTAACAAGGATTTGTATTTGTCTATTGGGTTTTCACTAGTATCTGAATGGACTTCTCAGTTACTTTAGTAATATAAAATAAAATAATAATAATTGTACTATTTAATTTCCAATCACTGGAGTTATAGTGAATTTCACCACGTTCAAGCAATCATTAAATTATATCCACTATAATAGAGTCACAATTATAATAAATAACCTCTTATCTCAGTGGCCAATATTCTTTCAAATACTTTTCCCTGTACATGGGAAAAAGAGTCGCAGAGGAACTTTCTTCCATTAATCGATGTGGATTGTCCTTCGGTTTGAATTCATGTATTTTTAAAGACTACGCATTACCATTAACATTCAGCTGGTTTTCTCCTTCGGAATCAGTCATTTTTCTTTCAAATCTTTAGGCTCAAATAGTGTATAATATCTAAAAGAAATAATAAATGGTTATCTTTTTATGATAACTAAAAAAAATTAAATTAAGGGAGGTTAAAATTTGTAAGAGGTTAACAGTTAATTGACAATGTGAAAGAAAAAGTATAATTACTTTGTGAGAGTGTTTATCATTAAACAAGACAATAAGGTCCAACTCTGCTTTGACAAAATGCTCGCTCAATTGCCTTTTGTACCAGTGGCCAATATTCTTTCAATTACTTTTCCCTGTACATGGGAAAAAGTCGCAAAGGAACTCTCTTCTATTGAGCGATTTGGAATTAACATTCAGCTGGTTTTCTCCTTGGGAATCAATCATTTTTCTTTTACATTATCTCAAATAGTCAATAACAATCTTTATCTTTTTTTATTATTCTTTCTGACACTATGAAATATATAATATTTTTTATTATTCTTTCTAACACTATGAAATATATAATATATTTTATTATTCTTTCTGACACTATGAAATGTATCTATATATATACGATGTGTGTAATGCTGAGAGTAGCGCAGTAGCTCCCCCTTGCTGCCACTGTTCAAACAACTTGCCAACAGTTTTTACGTCTGTAGGCGTTCTCTCACGGGCTGGAAAAAATTTCGTCTCTTTCTATCTTTCGCATCTCCTATGAGGCTATCTCTTTTTGTTTGCATCGAATGAAAAAGAAAGTGGAAATAGCAAAATTCGAGAATCGGAATTCAGCAAGCAACTTTAATAATATCGAATTTTTCCACTATGCACTTATGAATTCAAACCGGATTGATTGTAAAGTGAAAACTTATATAAAAAATAGATGTGAGATTTGTCATTGCATAAATAGATAGTATAATTTTAAATTTACGAAAATATAAAAAATCTGAGGGGTTAGTTAGCTGTATAATAAGGGCTTACGCGCCTGCATACTTGCGTCCAGGCGCTATCGCGCCTTTTGATATTTAACTTTAATTATTAAGAATAAGATCAAACCATAATCACAGTATTCGCAAAAAGTTACTGCAATTGAAAGTACTGAAATCAAAATAAAATTGTCAAGTATTTTGCGCTACATAATAATAAATAAATGTCTTAAATTTTATTTACCAAACTATTTTTTGTGCCATAGCAGTCTTAAGGTTATATAATCAAATAAATTTCAATCAATGTATGTAATTAAAATAAATAAAATAATATAACTTCATATGTAAAATTTTAGTAAAATTTATGTGATAAATGTGTAGTATTTATTTGCAATCTGTTTAATTATGTGTGCTAACGGTTTTTGAATCTAGAGTTAAAAATTCATGATATCTTATTTGCAACTAAAACTTATTTCGTAAACATTTCTAAGTGAGTAAATGTTGTCTAATAAAAGACGTGAGATTATTTTTTTGAATAGTAAATAAATTAAATAAAAATAAATACTTATATTTAAATTTTATTATAGAATTGATTCGATAAAAATTACATTATTTTCTATAAAGTATATATCTTAATAAGATATTTGGTATCCAAATAAACAGAAATCGTTTCTATTGTCTAAAATAAAAAATTATTTCTACATTTCAAACTTCCATCAAGGAAGTGTCTTTTATTTATTCTTATAAACTAGGATAATACTTGCGCCACCCGTCTGCTAAGTGTTTTCAGGCACTATTTCTTAATTTTGTAATTCATTTGAATTTTATAATTTGGTTACAACAATTACCAAGTTGTGAGAAATATATTTTATAAGAGCATTTTTATTTTTATTAATTATTTTTTTAATAAATAATTATATGTATACAGGTCATAAAAAGTTAATTATTGTTTTAAAATTTATGAGCGTAACTCGATCAACAGTTTGTTCACGATGTATTAAGTGATAAATACTAAGACGAGTGTCTAAGTAATTTTATGTACCAGTGGGTATAAAATGCGTTTTTTACTCACTCACGCATTTTTTTTTCACCACCCAAGGATATGCGTGGATGAATATGAACTCAGCTCACTTGACGCCAGCGCCATTAATACACGCATATTCTTGGGTGGCGAATTTGTGAAAATAACACTAGTGACTGCCCTTAAGCACTTAGCAGACGGGTGGCGCAAGTATTATCCTAGTTTATAAGAATAAATAAAAGACACTTCCTTGATGGAAGTTTGAAATGTAGAAATAATTTTTTATTTTAGACAATAGAAACGATTTCTGTTTATTTGGATACCAAATATCTTATTAAGATATATACTTTATAGAAAATAATGTAATTTTTATCGAATCAATTCTATAATAAAATTTAAATATAAGTATTTATTTTTATTTAATTTATTTACTATTCAAAAAACTAATCTCACGTCTTTTATTAGACAACATTTACTCACTTAGAAATGTTTACGAAATAAGTTTTAGTTGCAAATAAGATATCATGAATTTTTAACTCTAGATTCAAAAACCGTTAGTACACATAATTAAACAGATTGCAAATAAATATTACACATTTATCATATAAATTTTACTAAAATTTTACATATGAAGTTATATTATTTTATTTATTTTAATTACATACATTGATTGAAATTTATTTGATTATATAACCTTAAGACTGCTATGGCTCAAAAAATAGATTGGTAAATAAAATTTAAGACATTTATTTATTATTATGTAGCGCAAAATACTTGACAATTTTATTTTGATTTCAGTACTTTCAATTGCAGTAACTTTTTGCGAATACTGTGATTATGGTTTGATCTTATTCTTAATAATTAAAGTTAAATATTAGATTTGCAATGTGGTACAAAATACTTGTCGGTTATTCTGCTTCATTTCAATGCTTTCTATTCAAACAACTTCTTAATAACAATTTATCTACTTTTTAATACCAAATTTTAAGTTGTTGAACATTTGAAGTTTTTCTAAGTAGAAAAAAAGATAGAAGCAAGAAATGAAAATATTTATTTTATCAGTTAACAACTATCATTATACTTGCGTATTCTCACACCTTCGAGGAAGGTGTTATTTCAAAATGCTTTCTATTCATAAAACTTGATGTTAGAAATTTAATATAATAAATGATAAGTTTTTTAAATACTTAGGATGAAAATGTAATTTCTGTAAGAGAATAGATTATATTAAACAGTTTCTAAAAATATATAAAAAAGTTTTCACTTAATACATCGTGAACAAATCGTTAGATCAAGTTACGTTAATAAAAACTTGTAATGTAGTAACTAAATAATCACAGCTTGGGATTTCTTATATGGCATGGCAGAAAGCTTTTCATTAAGATTATTAACCAACACATCAAAAAATCATTCTTTTTCTCCTGATTTTTTTGGTAGGTAAGAATTTTTCTGTAAAGTGTACTACAGAAAATATGAATTAATTCATACTAAATAGTATGTTAATACTATTATATTATAATAGGTAAAATTAATAATACCTCGACACAACTAGAATATATGAAAAAGTTACTATAAAAATAAATTTAGCCAAATGGGTAAAAAATTGACTGAATTTTTCGATTGACTTGTTTACATACATAGTACGTACAAGCATATATACATTTTCAAAAACAATTAGAAGGTAAACAAAAGTTTTTTTTTGTGATAAACATTTCTTACCTTTAAGATTTGTACGTATAATCGATATTTATTTAGATAAGGTCTAAAACCGTCTTTTTTGTACATTTTACGCTTTTTTAATCATTTTTTTTCATTTATAAGGAAAAATATCAATGTGAGGAAGAAATGTTTAATAGATAAAAGTTTTCATTTAATGTGATGAACATTTCTTACATTTGTTGTTTCGATATTGCTTGATATGTTTAACGACTGGGCTCCAAAATCTAAATTGTTAAATAAATAATTTTATTAACAAATAATTATATTTTTAACTTCTCTAAAATAATAATTTATTCAAATAATTAATAAACATTTCTGTGAAGTTTTCATACCTGAGAAAACTGTAGTCCAAAACCAAGAATTAAAATTATCAACATTAAACATAACTAATAATTGTCACTGACAGGTTCTGTTACGCGCACGCTTCTCGGCAAATTAGATGATTGACGACCGTGTAAGATAAAAAATGACCGTTTAAGATAATAATGAAAAAATAACTAGATCACGCGTGTCTCACTCACTCTTTCGTTTTCCCCTATAGCTCTGTCTCAACTTTTTCGAGTAGACATATATATATAGGAGACGAAAAAGATATCGAAAAATACATAGCCGAGTAAAAGAATTTGACATCTCAGATATTTACATGAAGTTTTATTAAAAGTATTACTAAATAATTTATCGAAAACTTAATAAACTGAAAAAATATTAAAAAAGAAATAATATATGATATAAAAAGTTACGTAAATAACATATTATGTATTAATATTCAAAAATAAAAAAACCGCAGGTGCAGTTAGATGTCTAATAGGTGCTAGCGCGCATTATACTTGCGTTGGTTGCGCTACCGCGCACCTTGATTACGGAATTATTGCTTGGGGAGGTGTATATCGTCGTTCCCCGATAAGAAGGTGCTACCTCGGAATCCGATTATAAAAGGTGCTACCTCGGAATCCGGTTATAAAAGGTGCTACCTCGGAGCCCGGTTATAAAAGGTGCTACCTCGGAATCCGGTTATAAAAGGTGCTACCTCGGAGCCCGGTTATAAAAGGTGCTACCTCGGAGTCCGGGTATAAAAGGTGCTACCTCGGAGTCCGGTTATAAAAGGTGATAACTCAGGAACGAATTTTTCGTCTATGATTTTAAGTTGGTACTACTGCCGGTTTAGCTCAGCAATAATATTGACAATTGTTTTTTGGTAATTTTATAAAAGATTATTTTTATTTATCTATTATTTAACGTTGTACTCTTATTTTTAATGCGGAATTTAACAATATATCGTAAAACTTAATACCGTAACATAATGTTTATAATAATTATAATTAAAACAAAATAGATGAAATATACACTGTAGACAATTGTTGGTTTTAAATAACTCAATTTTTATAATACATTTCGACACAACTGCCGAAGGTTCTGTTTTACGGAGTGAGATTTTTTCGCTAGAGTTAAACAAGGGAGAGAAATGGAATAAGGTACAAAATGATTCGAATACAACCGCCAAAATTGAATAGTTGACATGCTTTAAAATTGTTTAAGAGGTATCAGTGTTAAATTACATTAGTCAAATTATAATTAAAATTGCGAAAAATGACAGTTTGCCGAGAAATTATTAAAATTTACGCATTTAGCTTACATTTTTATCATTTAAACATACTTAATTATTATTTACCATGTATTTTCTGCAGTTACTACTCATCATAATTAGTTTTTTAACTTTTGCAGTAGTATAATTTATAATTTTATAATTTATCAATGATTATCTATTATATCTATATAAGAAATTATCAAAGTTTAGTACATATATATGTCGACGTAATTTTCTTATTTTGGAGATTAAAATATAAAAAGAAACAGTTTAAAATATACTCAAACTAAATAATAACTTTACCTGAATTACGTTTATTTAAATTTTTTGACGAAATACGCATAGGTACTACTAAATAATAATAAATAACTAATAGATAAATAAAAATAATCTTTTATAAAATTGCCAAAAACAATTGTCAATCTTATTGCTGAGCTTACACTTGCAGTAGTACCAACTTAAAATCATAGACTGAAATTTCGCTCCTGAGTTATCACCTTTTATAACCGGACTCCGAGTTAGCACCTTTTATAACCGGACTCCAAGGTAGCACTTTTTATAACCGGACTCCGAGGTAGCACCTTTTATAACCGGACTCCGAGGTAGCACCTTTTACAACCGGGCTCCGAGGTAGCACCTTTTATAACCGGATTCCGAGGTAGCACCTTTTATAACCGGATTCCGAGATAGCACCTTCTTATCGGGGAACGACGATATACAAATAGTCGAAATTTATTATACAATTTACAGAAAAAAATCATTAAAGTTATAAATAAGAATAATTTTTTTGCTAACAATAATTCATTAAATTTAATCTTGAAAACTTATATGCGATCTGACGGAGGCAAAGGAAAAACATTCTTAAAAAGACAGATTTTTTTTATAATAAATAATGTTTCGTTGGCGTGGTCTGCCAACCTCTTCAGGCTATTTATTAAACACAAAAAACAAAATTACAATTGAGAACGCACATATGAAAACATACTAAAATAAAGACATTGTACCTTTAATCGGATTGTCAATGCGTCAAATGATGTGTTAAATTTTGTGTACATCGTCGTGTTTATATATGTAGTGAGCGTAAACACAGGAAACGTGAAACGGTTGTTAATTAGGCATTTAAATTTCTAAGAACTGGCAAATAAGTGGTATTTAAAAATATAATATCCTCTTTTTTGTTGATATTATTACTATCAATTTTGATATGTCTCATTTCTGAAATCAAACGTTTGATTTGAAAAAAAATTTTTACGCCATCCCAGTCACATGCATGTTTAAAAAGAGATACACGTTGATTAACCACTGAATATGGGCGCCATTGTAACGGGGTACGGATTGAATATGAGGAATAAAAACTCAACGAAGGTATCGGAGCGCGAACCCACGATCCCGGGAGCGCGAGGCAGAAGCCTCACCACTGCACTACCATTCGCAATTATCGCGGCTAGTCGACTTGGTCCTATCGACGATCATCGCCGATAATCCAGGGACCTACCTGCGCCGACACTCGAAATCCGTACCCGTTATAACTTAAGAATCATATTTGTATCTATAAGTACAAAATATGTTAGTCTTTTATACCAGTATCACTATAATACAAATAACCTTTAAGGATTGATGAGCGAATAATAACTTAATTACTTAATTTACATTGAGTTTTCTTTGAATTATTTAACTTAGAATGATTATCAGACACTCATATCATTCAACGTTAAAATAAAAATAATTGAATATTTGCAAAAGTTCATAAAATGTGCAAACTAATATTCCACCTGCCATACAAATATAATAAAGATTTGTTTTCTAGAAATATTAAAAAAGTTATTGAATAATTGTAGAAATTGTTTCTTTTTTAATTTATTTAATTCAATGCGACTATCAAGCAGTCATATCTCTGAGTTGGAATAAAAATAATCCTATACGTGTTAAAGTTCATAATGTTTCCAAATAAATTTCACACTTGTCAAAGTACTGCTACATCTATTTTATGTAGAAATGTTAAATAAGTGATCAAATACTATAATCAAATAATGATAGTGAACAATACCTTATCGACTAGATTAAAATTGTTTTCTAACTTATTTAAGTCAATGATAAGAGACTATCAAACATTCATACATATCCTTCAGCGATAAAATAAAAAGAATTGAATATTTGCAAAAGTTCATTAAAATGTCCATCGAATATAATTACAGTTGCCAAATATCTCACACATTTGTTTTATAAAAATAAGTTATTGAGTAATTGTAGGGATGTTGAACAATAATATATACGCTGAACTGTTTTGTTTATAAATTATCTAATTCAATGTGACTATCAACAAACAGTCTTATCGCTCTGAGTTGGAATAAAAATAATTCTATACTTGTTAAAATTTATAGTTTCCAAATGAATTTCACAATCATCAATAACTGCCACATTAGTTTTATGTAAAAATGTAAAATAAGTGTTTAAATGACTATAAGAATAGATACCGATCACTTATTCACTTAATAAAGATTTGCTTTTTTTAAATTATTTGAATCATTGCAACTATCAAATTCATATCACCCAACACTGGAATAAAATCATTGAATACATGCAAAAGTTTACTAAATGTACATTACACGTACCAATGAATTGAATACATATATTATAGTATTAGAGAAAATAAAAATGAATGTACAATAACTATACAAATGGAGAACGATAGAGGATTCACTTAAATAATATTATATTCTTTTTTAAATAACTTTACTTGATCAATGTGGTATTAAAAAAATTCAGATCAAGATAGCAGCATTTCAAAAAGAAATCAGAATACCGTAACTGAATTAAGTTGTAATTGAATGTATTTTAAAATCTAAATAAAATATTCTAATATAATATAATAATTGCAGTTAATAATGTAAAAAAGTATACAGTTATATATACATTAAATAAATATTCCGCCGCCCACACACACACACACACACACACACACACACACAAACTCTCACACAGATACACACATATATATTGTGACATCCCAAACGCGATACACAGAAATTTTAATGTCTATCTCAGTTAAATAGCGTAAAGAATATAACTACATAAGCTAACACTAACGATTAGCTAATGTAGACATGCCAAACTATCCCGTATAAGGGAATGACCCGACTAGAAATTATCGTAAGGATTCCTTACGTAGTCATCAGGCCCTAACGAGGATGCCTGACGTGGCCCTGTGGAGAAATGTAATTGGGCGCGCATGAGGGCCTGAGTTTCCAGTCTCGATTATCTGTAGATCGTGACGTCATATCGTCAGTATACTGTTACCGCGTTAAAGATATTTCGCACCTTAATTTTTAAGTCTAATAATAGATTATTATTTTAATACTTTAAATTCTACATCAATTTTTATTTCTGCACTTTGATAGTTTTTTTCAAATTTAAAATATAAGTAAGTATATACACGCTTAAACTGGTAGAGTTAATTTTAACTCTAGTGATCAAGTTAATTTGTCGTAGAGTTAAAATTAAGTCTAATAGAGTTACTTTTCTTACTCTACCGTTAGAGTTCATTTTTAACTCTATCTCTTAGAGTAGTTAATTAATTTAACTCTAATTCAACTCTAAGAACTGTTCTGTAGTGTTTGGCGACTCTGGTCTCTGTAATTTTAATAATTTATAGAATTACAAGACCTATTGTTACTGTTCGCGAATAAATCAAGATCATGTAAAAGTGATTAAATTTCCAGAAGTGATTGATATATATTTCTTAAATTTTATTAACGTAAAAGTAAAGTTAATTTCAAATAAAGTTCTTCAAATAATTTTCTCAATACTTAACCTAACCTATTTCTGTTACTGCCTGAATGCATTATACCATTAAGTCTGTAGAATAAATTTCTGTTTCAAATAAAGTTCTTCAAATAATTTTCTCATTACTTAACCTAACCTATTTCTGTTACTGTCTAAATGCATTATACCATCAAGTCTGTAGAAAGATAAATAAATAGCTAATGAATTATAAAGTGACATGTCATTCAAAAGTAATTTGAGGTTATACAGGGAATTATCTTAGAAAGCTCCATAATAGGTTTATAAACTAATTTAAATGTATATAATATATAATGAATGATCCTTCGCTGACCAATTTGACTTCAGAATGCCAATTATAAAATCTGCTTCAGACCGAGTAATCAAAAATGAAATTTAAAAATCTTGTAATTTCATTTTTGATTACTCGGACTCAAGCAAATTTTACAAGTTGCAGTCTGAAGTCAAATTGGTCAGCGAAGGACCACTTAGGTTCTTTACATTAATAAATTAGTTTATAAGCCTATTATGGAGATTTTTAAGATAATTTATATGTATTTAACATAGTTACAAATTGTTTTTAAATTTTTTTTCAGGATTTTTTTTTGTCCAATTTAAGTAATTGTTATTTGTTTATATCTGTAATTAATTTGCATATAAACTTTCCAAATATTTATTTGTATAAATAACATTTATAAAAAAATTTAAAAGAACAGACCATTTTATTCGATAAATGTGTGCTTCAAAGGGTCAATATAATATAAAAGTAGTTATAATGGCACCATAGCGCGACCCAAACAAAGATGACTCATACGGTCAGCTACCGCGACCAGGGCGACCGCGAATGTTTTTGCTGACTCTGCAGATGAGCAGACTTCGCACGACTTGTTGATGTTGGTAGTGTCCGATGACGTCTGTGACTCATGCATCTCACCGGTACGGCTTTTTTTTAACGATTTGCTGATACAGCATCGTATTAAATGATTATCTTTTAAGAGTTTGCAGGGGATATTGAAATAAAATAGTTTAAATATAACTATCAAACATGTCATTTTATTCTCTCGTTATTTTAATACATTTTGTACATTATTTTTCAATTGTTATATTTTTTTATATGTATACTTTTTAGGTGGTATGTAAGTATTTGGTGAGATTTTTTCAGTAAACTGTTTCCACTGATACTTGGTTTTGATACCGATCTTCTTATCATTTTTTTCTTTACTTAGTAATGGAGTATAAAGATGATCTCTCTTATTTTGTCCCATGATCGTTGACTTACCAGATCAGACTGAATGAATTCGTTGAAGATCAATAGTATTTAATAGTCTCCATCCAATAGTGATTGTTTATCACGTGGTATATTACAGTAATTAAATTTTTAATTGTATAAATGAATATAGAAAACAAAAAAACTTTAACTATTAATTTTATCGAAAATCAATTTAAATTACTCTATTAGTGAAATATTTTTTTGAATAATTAATTAATTTAATAAAGGGCTAATGACAAGGTGAAAAGGAAAGGGGAGCGGTTAATGGAGGGGACTAAGAAATAAAGATGTTAACATAATTATATTTTGAAATATTTGGTTTATTGCATTGTTTTTATAATATGATTGATACGGTTACAATATTTTATTAATCATGAAATATTCTATCGTTGAGTAATTTTACAATATTTTCAGTATGTAGAGTCATTATTTCGTACATTATATAGCGAATTACATCTAAACTTAACGCATTTTTCACAATAACAGACTCATCCTCATTAATTTTTGAATACATTGAGTCGAGAATATCATCGTTAATGTCAGATGTGACATCTATAACATTTTTTTCGAGAAATTGAGTCATTTGAGCGTTATGTAGACTAATATTCTTATCGTGTATAAACTTAATAATTTCTCGAGTCAAAACAGATACAAGCGACGATATATTATTTAAATATTTTAGCCTTTCATTGATACACGTACTCACATTTAGTAGCTTAGCGAACGTAACTTTTTTCATAACCACACTACGACGAAAACGCTTTACGGGAACACTATGCACAGGCCTATGATCTTCTTCAATCTCAATCACCCTGTCTTTGTGTGCATATGTGTATCTCAAAATCCAACCATGTCCGTAAACCTTTTGTTCGTAGAGTTCATCCTTATTCCCTCGAAAATAACCATCAATTTCTTCCAGAATTAAACAAAACTCGGACCAACCTTCCTTTGAAAATGCTATACCGATGAAATCTGTAGCTAGCAGACGTACCACAGGAAAAACTTGATAATCCCTTAAATTTGTGTACTCCAGACCAATCAGGATTTTTTTGGTGTACGATTTATTTAAAGTGTATAACCGACTTAGTAGCTGATCCGTTGATGGAAGCTGACAGGATGACTTGGGATATTCATTGTGTGATTGATTTTTAATCATTGTCACACGCAGGCTTAATAATACTGAGCTTCAAGACAACTGACGAAGCTCCCGTCGTATCGTTCCGATTTATACTGACGAGAAAATTATCACTGAGGGAGGTGGTAAGACCTCATACAGTGAGTCACATGAAACTCGTGACTGTTATTCATACACATTTTACAACAAAGACATCTTGCAATTTGATTTTTGTAAATATCTGACGATGCATCCGGCCTTACCATTACCCACGAATCTTCTATCAGTGTTTTTATATTTTACACGTCTTCTTACAATGTCATCGTTCTTTGAATGGTCAGCAGAAAAAAGCTTGAGAAATTTATGCAACCCAGAACCTCTACTCATATAACGAAGAAACAAAATACAATATTGACCGCACACGTCAGATGAGTCGTTTTGCAGTTGTTGCGAATTCCAACGAGATCGCTTACAATTTTTATTTATTCTATTAATATGAGCTGGTACAAACGGAGGGATTCCATAACTATCAAAGTAATAACCGATCCCATTTTTACCAACGTATACAGCAACCCAATGCATACCAGGTTTCGTATGGTCGTCAGTATTGAAAACAAATGCCGTCGGTTTCATCCACACCCGTGGTATCTGATCTGCCGGGAACACACCCACTGTGTGAGACCGGATGACGGATAAATGTTTCAGAATCTCCAAACTGTTCATCGCAAAACTGTATTGGTGTACTAAAGTCGAATTCTGCGGGTGTATTTCTTTTTTTTGAGTTTAACCACTCTTTTAAGCGGTAAACATTATTTAATGCACAGCTATATTGTAAATATGACCTCTTTAATCCGTGATGGATGCAGTATTTATCGCTCCATGGTAGATTTTGAAATGACGGACATTCATTGTCGTACTCCAAATTAATAACCTCACACGCTGCCAATTTATGAATAAATAACCATTTTTCTTTACCACGCGTATAGATCGTACGAGCATTTTTTGTAATTTCTTTTAAACTTCTTATCATCGTCTTCTTTGACACTTCACCTTCGAAATAATCTATACCGTGATGATGCTTTGTTAACCAGTTATTTTGTTTTCTTACATCTTCAGTTAAACGTTCGATTCTTACCGTTGGTGTAACGAACCAATGCCCACTAAAATCTTCGTTCACTGAAACGACCGCAACCTCCTTAGGTGTTACCGTATCTTCTTTTTCTTTGAAACATTGAATGTCGATGATTATATCCATGGTGACAGCTTGGAGGTTTAAGGGGATGTCGGAGCTATAGCCTCCATCAAAAGCCGCTCGATCTCGCGGCTTCGAATGGCGCTGCAGTCAGGTGTCGATTTCTACGATAAACATACTTTAAACATAAATTATAAATTTTGCAGCTACATAGAGCTGTTGAAAGATACTTTCCCCCCTAGCTATGACTAAACTTAAGGTAATTATAATATTACTCTTGGCAGCAAATGTTTATTTTTTTAAAAAAATGTGAAATACGTCTCATATTCAGTGAATCTATATCTGCCGTAATGCTACACGCAACGTATTTCACATTTTTTAAAAAAAATAAACATTTGCTGTCAAGAGTAATATTATAATTACCTTAAGTTTAGTCATAGCTAGGGGGGAAAGTATCTTTCAACAGCTCTATGTAGCTGCAAAATTTATAATTTATGTTTTAAGTATGTTTATCGTAGAAATCGACACCTGACTGCAGCGCCATTCGAAGCCGCGAGATCGAGCGGCTTTTGATGGAGGCTATAGCTCCGACATCCCCTTAAGACGTACTGACACGTACTGAAACATTTATCCGCTAAAATCGACCATTACTTGTCTTGATGCGTCAATTTCTAATATGTTTTCAAATTCAGCATAAATTATACAATTCACGGTGGTATACAGTGGATACGATTCACGTGTAATTTTGTTACCCTCGTTTAGAAAGTGTATGCCTGTTCCAGAAAATAACGTATGGTATGCATCAACGTACAACTGATTCGTTTTAAAATCAGACTGTAATGGTTTTGACGGAATCTGTACTCCGTCCACGTATAAACACAAAAAATTAATGTTAAGGTTTTCGAAATTGAAAGGATTAAAATCTTTATGACCATTAAAAGCTTTATTTTTTACAAAACCAACAGTTATTCTTTTTGGCAATTGACCAAGAATTATGTTGTCTAATGTTTCACCGTGAACACCATTGTGCATTGTGAAAGCCTTAACTTCCACCCGTGTTACAGGGTATTTTGCTGTAGTATTGGACAGAGCTTTCGCATGCGCCAATAACACTCCAGGATTAATCTTTACACGTCTAATCAACAAATTGGCCTCGTCAATATTGACAGATAGTAACCCTGATGGATCGATGAGGGAAAAACTATCTCGTGATCGAACCAACCTAACTCGGACTTCTACACCGTTTATCAATAGCTTATCTTGATTAAAAACATCACCATGCAAATGACCAATCATATCAACAGACTTTTCATAATTTAAAAGTTTGGAACGATTTGTGAGACCCATATTACCTCCTTCCGAATCATCCATTTTTCCAGGTGTATCGTCGGACCACAACACAGTTGTAAGATGTGACTCTTTTGCGCCGCTGCCATAGTTTAATAAAGTTTCTATGTACGCTCGATAAGCGTATGAATTATTTGGTGGCGATACAGGCTTAGAATTGAAAAATACGTCTACTTGATTAAACATCGAATGCATAAAATTGTTGATAGGTCCTGATTTCTTCAATTTCTGCCGTGCAGGCTCGTCAATCGTGCCACCGGTATGTTTTAAAGAAACACGTAAACTCAGCATAGTGTGAGCAAGGTCCAGATATTCGTCACCGTTTCCCGGTATTACAAACTCGATAGGTGAATCGCTTGTCAATGACGAGATAGGTTTGTACTGAACCCATTGCGATCCTTCAATAGTTGTCTGCGTCGGTGGAATCTCAAATAACAATAATTCTGTTATATTAAATTGCCAGTCCTTACTGATGAGACCAACTGGCAATTGTGGTCGAAACATTCATTACAATTTTATCATACACTTTCTTTATATTTATATTTAAAGTTATCTTAATAATAATTTTTATTTCCACATCAATATTTTTAGTTTCCAGAATTAAAATATCTATACTCATCGAACTTGGTGTAGAGGCTGCAAAGGAGAACGCCAACGGAAAGCATTTGAAGTATATCTATATACATTTAACATTTGTATATATAGATATACTTGCAATGTTAAAAATGAAACTTTGTCGGTTAATTTTGGCTTTTCCTTTCATTTCCCGAAAATCATTTTTTTTGCAAATGAAATATCGCTAGTCAAAGTAAAAGATAAGGCATGATTTATACGTCTTGGAACGTTTTTATACTTATTGGCGAACTTTGTAGCACACCATGGACTAATGATTAAGAATATTTATATATTCTACCTCGTACAGACCGTTAAAAATTTAATATAACATAAAATTCACGAGCGTATTACTCTTTAAAAAAAAAAACAATAATTCTGATTTGAGACATTCGCAAGATTGTGTATGTAAGAAAGCCATTTTAACCAAAAATATCACGATTTATTCGAACGTTCTTCTTCTTATTTTTTTTATTCTTCCTATTAACTTTCTTCTTGTTCTTGACTGTTTTATTACTTCTCGATTTGCAATTTTTATTCACTTTTCTCTTGACAGATCTCTTGATACGACCTGACACAGTTGCAGGTAACAACTGCAGTGCACCGGCGATGCGTTGTTTTTTATAACCAGACCCCTCCATCAAGCTGTCCAGCTTTTCATTAGCTTTTCTTTTTAAATTTACACCCGATTCACGAACACGTGCCTTGAGCGACTCTTTTAAAGGTACATTATTAGACGTCACGTCAGAAACGATGTTCACACCTGTACGTAATGCTTTTTTACCTACAGCTTTTGCACCGCGTGTAATGAGAGGTAACACTCTTCGGAAAATTCCAGCGAGGAATGAACCGATACCACCGTGTCCTCTTTGATAAGGGCTCCCGATGTAAATACGTCCAACACCGCCTTTTCCACCACCAATTTGCTGACTGAAATATTCATCGTAACGATCCATTATTTATTCTTGACGTCGAAAGTCCAGTGTCAACGTCAAAGTACCAGCATCGAATGCTACAGGCTTGCCTTGTTGATCCCTTATATCTATTTCTACGGTTTGAAAGGTATTAAATAATATAGGTATATACATAGGTGTAGAAAAAGTTTTAATCCTCACACCTCCATACGTGTAATCTGTACCGTTTAACGAGACAGCTCGTAGCAAACGCGTTTGGACATCACCTGTCACATACGGTTCACAAATATCTGTATACACCATTAACATATCGGGTAAACTATTTGAGAGATTACTCGGTCGATCAGAAACTAACAATTTATCTTTATCGACAATCAAAGGTTTTAATTCGCTAGCAACGTAGTCGAATCCAAGAATTTTTCTGACTATTCTAGAGATGAAAAAAGAATGTAACATTTCGGAACAAGGTTGATGCGCACATATTCTACGCACAGCTGTGCATCCTCCTCGTTCTATGTGAAATTTCAAGTGATCTTTAACACAGTATAAACTATTTATTTCTTCAATTAAACTTTCTATGCTTTTATACACACCAGGATGTAAAAACGAAGCGTCGGTCACTGTGTACCCCATTGTTTCTAAATCAGATTTTCCCGATGCTATGTCAATTATTTCAGGTGTGATTAACATATGCACAGTTCTATCCTCTTCAGTCACCAGGTGTTGAAAAGTAAGAGGTATTTGAATTTCCGTAAGAGCCACACTCCATGTACCTTGTAGACGGACAGGCTACGGTAATTGTGTGATATAGTACGTTGTAGTATTATCCGGAAAATATTGCATACTACTGTTACTCGGTAGTACAATGTAAAATTGGTCTTTCATTTTAATGATGCTATTTCGCTCGCTTTTACCCACGAATTAAATTTTTCAGGGTATCCTCTTCACTTTATAAAACACTCCTTCGACCGACCCTGTCCTCTAGTTTTTAAAATTTTATCAACTTCAAACATTTTTTTAGAAAAATCCAAATTCACTCTACTAAGCTCCTCCTCGTAAAAATATCCAATAATCTCTTCCTCGTCCAAATCTTTTAAAAAATATGTAGCAGGGTATCGAGATGTGGAAATGCGATAGATTTTAAAAACTTCCTCGGACCAACCACCTTCGTAACCTTTTGTGAAAATGTTTCTCGCTCGACTGACACGGACCAAATCACCGATCTTGTATTTATTGCGTTGTTGCTGTTTCACATTATAAGTGTATCTGTAATCCAAATTTGTACGAGCTTTCGCAGCGTTGAAACGTGTTACCACGGCTGGTGCCATCTTGGTGGCTGAATGTTTTGTACCATTGTACGCCGAGACTAAACTTTGTAACACATCAATGTACCGTCTCGTGTGCATATGCGTGAAAAATCTCCATAATCTTTCTTTCAACGTTCTGATGGCTCTTTCGACAACTGCTGTTTTAACATCGGGACTGCGTACAACTCTGTAAATGATTCCTTCTTTCTGGAGGACATCTTGAAATTCACGACTCGTAAATTCTTTACCTTTATCACTTTGCAGACTCACAGGTATACGGCCATCAGAATTCTTTAGTATACTCTCAATTCCTCTAGCAACGTTTCTACCGGTTTTAGATTGTAAGGGTTCGACCCACACGTATTTGCTAAGCACATCTATAACGGTTAACATGTACGTGTAACCATCGTTATAACATCTCAATTGTCTCAAATCCATTAAATCAGCTTCCCAAACATCATCAATATTCCGAACATTGTAACTCCTCCGTTCAAAGCGTCGTCTAACTAATTTGTGTTTATTGTACGCATCTTGACTCTCGAGCCATTTCATTACTCTTTGATGATCAAACGAATTACGCGTCGCACGTAACAATTTGTCAGCTCCCGCGTATGCTGTGGACTCGGGGAGTCTGTAATACAACCGTGATAACTCTTTATTCATTTTTCTTAACTTTGGGTTTATTAACTTTCTCGTCTGTGCTTTTACACTTTTTAATTTTTAACGAATTTGTCTTCTTCTTATTTTTCTTATCCTTGCACTTGATCGTTTTTTTAATTCGGTTAAACAATTTTTCAAAGGTAATTTTACTAACCATACAGCAGGCTGTCATCAAGGCAAAAGTTCGCTCGTCACCAGGTGTGTCACCAGCTAGCATGCGAGAAAAAGCATGCTCGGCCAGAACACGATCAGCTTTGCTACGATTCGTAGTTTTGTTGGCGTAAGCGATATCGTGTTGGCGACACGCCTCGTCCAAAGGGTTTATACCTACTTCTCCGCGTTCTAAACATTTCGCAAGTTTTGTACCGGGACCACAAAATTTGTACCCAGGTACATGCATTTCGAAAGGTATTAAATCTATTAATGTGTCCAGTACGTTTTTATCATCAGCTTTTCGGTTTTTATCAACCTCATCCATTTCTAAAACAATTGCTCCAGTTTCTTCCATTTATCCAAAAACCCTGGGTTTTGTATAGCAGATAAACTTTTTGCTCGATTTCGAGGTGATACTTCATTAAGCTCTTCAACCTCTGTACTACTACCACTACTAGAAGAGGCTGAAATATTTTTCTTCCTACGCTTCTTCGCGATAGATGCGTCAACTCCCGTCGTTTCTTTACTTGGTGTGCAAGCGATAACTTCCTTCCAGACTTGTTCGTTTCCAATGTACTCTCTAGGAACCAATGCCCTACGAAGTAACGTGGCAAACTGAGCACGTCCCGAAGGCGGGGCTCTTTTTCTAATTCTCACAGCGTCATTCACCAAATCTATGATATTCATACCTTTTTCAGCCACGCCATCTATCATTAGTTTCCCATTTTCATTCCATGATGCTTTACCGTATCTTCTCAAGTAACGCAACAAATGTTTCGCTTGGGATTGAAACTTGACTGGAACGCTATCAACCACAAATTTGTCAAGATCTTTGTTCGCTTCTTCGGTTGAAGTTGTTTTAACAGTTTCGTTAATGTCCACATCGTTGAAATTATCGATTCGCGCTTCGTTGTTTTTCAAATGTAGGTATCTTTGCAATACCTGTTCATAAAGATGCCATTTTTGGCGCTCGTCCATTGTCGAATTCAAGATGTCGTTCATTTCTGCATCGAGTCTGCTAGTCACCGTACCCGGTGTTTGAACGGTTTTCATAAAGTTACCTTCCAAATTCACCTGCTGATTCATTCTAGTCACACTTTCGTGAGGCACAAGTATCATTTTCTTTGCGTGCTCCATATTTCACTTTGATATGAGATTGGCTAAAACGGTACCTATCAAAGGTGCTAAAAGAGCTGGTAAAAACCCTCCTCGTTGAACGATTAGTTTCTTCTTTCGTGTCAAATTAACGTTACGTTCAGCTAATTTGCGTAGAATCGGTGCGTGTTTACTTAGTCGTGATTTATGATTTTTACTGAGAGGTACATTACCGATCAAGACGTTCAGAGCACATTCACAAATATGTTTAACTAGTTTGGGGTCGGCTTTCGCAAGTAACGCTTTTCTTTGTTCGTCGGTCAAATGGTACAACGCTCTCAAAACGATCGCTGTCTTAATGTCGAATGGTTGTCTTCGACGACGAGTTTCCGATGCCATCATAGAGACACGACTGGCAGCTGATTCGCGAAGTCCCCGTATTTTATTTTTTTCCGTTGCACGTACACGTAATGGTAAGGATCGTCGGGAAAGATGGATGTGCGAAATCGACAGTTGTCGGGTGTATCTTGTTTCAAATCAAGTAACAGGTAACCGTACGGTTGAGAAGTTGCATCTCCATAGGCTTCTCTGAGAAATCGTGTATCTTCCGGGTAGATTTGACGAGCCAGATGAATTATCTGTGCGTGATCGCGCAAGTTCCGGAATAGCACGATGTAATGAGCATTCAACGATATATTGCGTTGACCCTTACCTTGATGAAAAATATTTTGTGTTATAAATATAATGCTTAAATTGTTATGATGACTACCCTTTGTAAACAAATTAACGATCGCTCCACCGTCGGATGACGATTCGCGCATCAGGTCATCGATAATTAACAATTTCGGTCGAGGATCGTTAGCGTAGTCGGTACTCTGTGGTAGACCTTCATGGAATTCTATATCGCTGCCTAAATCTCTGTATCCCGACTGCCATTCAGTATAATAAAAAATCTTTCTCTCAATTTTCGTGTCGCACATATGGTTGATGTTTTTAATAAATTTTTTAACAAACACCGTCTTGCCGGAACCTGTGGGACCGCTTAAAATTGATGTGAACGGATATTTCCACCTTGTATCCGTGTTTCTAACTGATTGAATGTACCGGAAAATTCTGTATTTTATCTCGAAAAGGCTTGTACCCCTGTCGAGGAGCTCGATCGCCGCGGCCGGGGTCCCCGCGCGACCGCTCGCAAACTTGCGTTTAGCACATTACCTACTGCTCGAGCATCTCGACCCGCTCGCGCTCCGGCGCGTTCGTGTACGAGCAAAATTATTTATCGTTTGGAAACGAATGAATAACTTTATACAGGCTTCTTCCATTCCGATTGTGCGGATTACTTGTAGAGAAGGTAAATCACGTTTCCGTGTAGCCGTAAGGTAAACTTTTATCCAATCCGATAAATTTTCTTTTTCCGTACACAGGTCTGCACATTTTTGTTTCAAGCTGTGAAATAACGTCGTGAAATCTTGTACGACGTATCGATTGATGGTTTACGACTACCCTCTCTCTGTAGCCCTCTATCATTTGTCGAATAGTTTCGTAATTTATTGATTGATCTGTATCGTAATTCAATCTGATACCTTTTACTTTGCAAGTGTAATGTTGGTTACCGTCAGGCGTCCTATATTTGTATGCGTAGAATTTTGGTCCACCTGATATAAAAGATGTAATGTATGTACCTGGACCATATTCATCCATTTCATCCGTTAGATCTCCAAGCATTGTACCAATTGGTAAATCGTTTGCACCGGGTTTACTAACGTAAAAAACAGAGTCCGTGTCATAGTATAGTACGGAACGGCCTATCTCGTGCAAATACCCAAATAATTTTAAACGTGCTTGAGCCGTCGTAAACGCAGCTACCACAACGTTCGTTGTACTGACAGTATCAAAACTATCATCTTTATAACACCACGATGTATAGATCGTTTCATCGTTGACGGGTAAGATACTGTTTACACTTATCTCTGGAGCAACTAGTAAATCAACTAAAACTTTTGGATCTTTTATAACTTCTGTCTTAGACATGTTTTCTCGTTACGCTAGCTTCCCCCAAAGAGAGTTTAGACACAATTTGGCTAGATATCTTAAAGCAGGGTTGAATTTCACATTGCTTTTGTCTATCAGAATAACCTCACGCGATTCAAGATCTTTTATGTAGGTATCTTTGTCCTCGTCTGTTAAACATTCTGGAGGATATCCGGATGCTTCCGTTTTTCGTTTGAAAATTTCATTGATATATTGGGTAAAAATTCCTCCAGTTTTGCTAGATGCATCGTACTGAGTCATTTGATATTGCCAAATTTCGTAAACACCGAGTATCACGTACCCCATTTCGATAGCTTTCTTTACTTCTTCAGATACCCATGTACCGCTTAAGAGTCTATCTTTTGTATCAACATGTGGGCAATCTTCTTGCACAGACTGTTCGCAACACATTCGACACAGTGGGAAAATTAATTTACCGTGCATTCTTACAGGTAAGACAGGGTGATATAGATTACGAGGTGGTAATATATCACACATTACAAGACCATCGACTTTGGAAATGTCTGTTTTACTACCCATGAATTTGTAGCATTCTTCTTCACCCACATATATCTTCGGATGACCCAATGGGTATTTACCTCTTTTACATATATATGGGTAAAGCGAGTAAACATCCACGTATTTAATTGTTTCCGTTGGCTTACAATCATAAATTTTTACATTATTATCTGTACGGCTACCGAAGAAGGCGTCATGAGGGTTCAGAGGTTTGCGTACAATTGTTGGTGAAATATCTTTTAAAAAATTTTTCATTTCATCGTTGCTCGTAATCTGTTCTTGAAAAGTACACTCCCAAATCTTAATTAATTCGTAATTTTGACTTTTAATTTTTTCGCTAATAAAGCAAGTTTTTTCGAACCGATTATCCATTGTTTCACCGGTTGACAAAACCTTATCTCTATTAATCCGATAACAGCTAGCACAGCCATGCCAAAAGCAACCGTGAAATTGAAGAACTATACCTCGGTGTTGATCGTTCTGAATAGGCTCGCAATACCCGTCTACCAAAATACCTTCCACAAGCCTTTTCTCACGTGCGTTTCCTGCATGAATGACTTTACGTTTTAAAACTTTTTGCTCCATCCAACATAACCATTGTATGGCTTTTACAGATTGATTATCTTTTCTTCGATAACCACCACTTGGTACGACACCTATTTGATTATCCTTCAAAAAATTTTTTCGATACACACGTAAGCAAGTTGAAGCTATGGTTGTACAGTCGATAAATGGATCGACACCGTATTCTACAAACATATCCCGAAAAGTTAGACACGCTAATCTCAGAATGTTTACGTCTTGTTTACAGTATTTTACAATTTCTTCTTGAAAATTAAAAATGTATCCAGCTTGTGTCTGCGTAGTGTACCATTGCAAGAAAATCGACCTTTCTTTGTTACTCATAGTATCGACACCTTATGTCGATGTGGGTGGAAGAGGTCCTATATAGTTTTGGTTTTCAGGTGTATTAAAAAAATGTGGAAATGTTCCTTTTTCGATTCCTGATATCCCAAATACTTTAGGTAGACTACTTAACGGCATATGAAAAAAATTTAGGCTATCGATGAATCTAACGTTCATAATACTCATCGAAATAATTTTGGTACCGTTCAAAATGACTGTAGGTGTAATCCTGTCACAATACTTCTCTACAAGATACTTAAAAATGAATTGGGCATCGAAACCTTGAGAGTTGTGAGCGATGCAGACAGTTTTTGTGAATGTGGATCTTCTGGCAACAACCAACTCTACGAATTCTCGTACAGGGTCTCTAGTGAATACGTATTCCCGTATACCACAATAGCTACACATATTTGTAATTTCGGTATCTTGGAGACAAAAACTGCATGCTTGTTGAACTACACATAAACTCACGATATATACTTTTTTATTTTCATCACCTGTTAACGTCAATGTTTGTTGTGTTTCAAAATCGTAAAAGAAATATAAATTTTTGGGGTTGATTGATTGGCTGTTTTTAACTGGTTTTATGTAACAAAAGTGATTTACCGGTAAAAACTCTTTACAAACTTTGCAAAAAGAGACTCCGCATTCGTGTTTCTTATTACGGTTATTAAAACGTATAGTTTGTGAACATTTTCCACATCTTCTAATCATTTCACAAACACTTGACGAATTATTAAAGGAACCTTTTCTTAAATGATTTTCGAGGCAATGATCATCAAAAAAATCTCTCAGACAAATCAAACATTTTTTTGTAACACTAGTTACACTGCAAGCAGGAAATTTCATACATTTGTAACATTTATTTGAACATCTGTGATCCTCAACATTTATGTACGTTTTGTTACAAGGAATACAGTATCCTCTTGAACCGCTTGCTGCTAGTAAATTTAAAATAGGTTGATAGTGTCTCGATGTTTCATAGTACATGATCCTTAAAGTATAATTAATCTGTTTGTTTATATCGATGACAAATTTCGTTCCATCATAAATTGGTAAATATCCCCGACCAAAATGTCTAAAAGAGTATACCACTACAGCTACACCGCGTGGTGCAAAAAACTTTTGAAAATTGTGAATTTCTTCGATCCCACATCCTGCTAATGGAATGTTTACGTTTGCCTGGCGCACTAGATCTACAGCAGCTTTTTTTTTGTACACTGCTATTACTTCGACGTATACTGTTCCAATATTTATGCAGTTCTCCTGAACGAATTTGACCTCTGACATGGTATGCGTAACTTGTGACGAGCGAACGCGGTAGGCACAGATTGTCATCATTTTTGATGGTTAAAATTGATTTTTTACTCACAGATTCTTCGTTTAATGGTACACGTCCTGCACCTCTCACATCATTCACGATGTTGCATTTAAACGTCAATAAATTGTCCATACTGAATTCTGTCCCACTCTGTGCTACATTAAATATCATATCCCACAATTCACATGCCTTAAAATCCCTAATAAGACAACCAAAGAGGTCCGTGTGCTAGTCTATCCGAGTCCATCGTGATACCAATAAAATCGTTAGAATTATGACCGTCGATGAGTTTTCCGTGCAATTCTCTTATTGACCTTTCCAACCAATCTAAAATATTGTAACCATCTGGAGCATTAGCTATACGACCTTGAAGTTCGACACCTTCTAACCCGAAACGTTCATAAAAACGGGATGTTTCACTTTCGATTAAAAATCGTGGGTTGGTAGTACCTCCTTCTACTCCTTGACCATTCTGAATTTCAGCTTCTAGAAAATTTTGTTTAATGTAATTTCTCACGTTGACAGTTGGTGGTTGGTGAAACACAATTACATACGGTTATAGTCATCGTCATCATCTGCTTCACACGATTCAGTCTCACTTTCACAGTCATCCTTTTCACTACCGCTACTAACGCTATCCGATGATGATAAGTGGATAACCTCTGTGCATGCACTACTTGTCGACGGCATATTATCTGATACTGTAATTAATTATAAAAAAAAATGATTTACTAAAACGTTTTAAGATATTTAAGAAATATAAAAAATTTTTACGTTACCATTTCTTAAATCACAGTTTGATATTAATTTATCACCTTCTGAATCCTCATGCATTTGAAGCAATACTGTAAATATAATTAATTCGTCGTTACTTTACTTTGGTACGTTTAAAATAACCGTTATGTCAGACAATCTCGGTAGGTACTTACTATATTTTTGTAAAATCTCATTAGCTTCAGGGTGTCCTTGAGGATACAAACGCTTAATGACATTTACCACTATTTCCAAAATATATCTGTTTTCAAACAAACCTAATTTATATAATTTTCTTATAGTACTCAAACGACAGTGTAACAAAATTGCTTTTAATTTATTTAAAATCACGTTTGTCGGTAAAGATTTCAAATCACTTCTTTTCATATTTCGTGATATAGTACGAATCATAGGTTCACAAATTATCACGATACGTAAAACACAAGACAGTACGCTAAGCGCGTGAAGCTTCGATACGCGTTCCATGACTTTTGTACAAGAACGGAATGAGTGGTATCGTAAGATATAATGATTTATATACTTTAAAATAGAAACTCGATCAGTGCTGAATAATGGACTTTACATCTTTTACGTTTGAAGAAAAAAAATGTCAATCTTAAGAAATTTGACAAGTCAGATGACTCATCGTGTCGTGCAATTTTATTGTAAACGAATGATTGAGAAATTAAAACAGCAAAGTTTCAAAATATAAACAACTTTACTGTAAAACGCTCAACCAGTGTAACTTTATATCTTTTGCAGGATAAAACTTACGGTACATAGAAATTTATTGTTTAAGAATAAAAAATAGCTTGATGTATGACGATACTTTTTCTTTTCTAAAATAAGATAAAAGAAAGTAGTTTTTACCTAAAAAACTAAAACCGTCAATATCTCTAAAACTATCGGAGATATCGAAAAAATAAAAAATTTTTGATCTCTTACGAAAAAAAACTAATTTTGAATATCCGCCGATGGGTAGGATAATATTTAAAAGTTATTGATTATTTAAACATTTTTTCAATTACAGAAATGAAAGAATAAGGGAAGAGACGGAATCAAGGATTAAAATAATCGAGATTCCAGGAACATAGTTGGTCGGTCGAGCATCGTTATCGCGTTGACTCACCCATATCATATGCAAACATAAAAAAAAAGTTCATTTTTTTGGAAAAACAAAATTTTTGTTGTGTAGTTGCGTTGATCCCTCGATACAATTGTACAGCTTTTTTGAATTTTTTCGTTTCCAAGATACCGAAATTACAAATATGTGTAGCTTAATCGATATTATAAAAATAGATTCTCAATTTAATCTAGCAGATATGTTGACAAAAGGTCTCGATAAGACAAAATTTATAAAATATAGACAAGGTCGTGCGAAGTCTGCTCATCTGCAGAGTCAGCAAAAACATTCGCGGTCGACCTGGTCGCAGTAGCTGACCGTATAAGTCATCTTTTGTTTTCCACTTATACGATTACTCAGTTGCGAATAGTGTGGGGGGATTACAATAACTCAAAAAATACAATTCGTAAAATTCTAAAACTTCTTTAAACCTGAAGTATAAGGAACGTTATAAAATATACTTCACAACAGAAATCGTACCGATGAGAGTCACGTTTGGTTTGCATTATCGTTATGAATGAAAACACAATCATGCTAGAGAAGTGATAAATTTTGAAACATAAATTCGTAGATATTTGACACCGATTAAAACTAAATGAGTAATATTAAATTAGCCATCTGCGTCGATCGACATTTATATATGAAAAGAAATGAAATGAAAATATGTGGAAATATACAATTTCACTTAAACGTTAAACTTTACTTAGACGTATTAATACTCTCAATGTAACCCGATTTCTTTATTAAAAAACATCAAGATGCACAAATTATTTTCGTTAGCCGGATATTTTTTACACGAGAATATGACGGAACATAGAAAAATGTGCTTAGGCTGGTAATTCCAGCAAGAGCGATGCAGCTCCATTCAATGTGGTCAGTAGAAATTTCGCTTCGAATAGAGCAAAATGTCAGATAAGTTTCTCCCGAATCTTTTCGATAACGATAAATTACCGGTCCATGAAACCGAAATAGAAATTTTGAGGAGTAATTATTTATTCAGCGATGAGTCGGAAATTGATGTAGAAACAGTGTCTAACGGTGGTGATATAAAAAATGTGGATGTGATTATAACGTTGGATAGCAACTCAAATTCGTTTTCAGATGTATACAGTGAGAACGAGTCGGAAATTGATGTAGAAATAATATCTAACAGTAGTGATATAAAAATTGTTTAAGTAATCGTAGAGCCCGATAGCGATGCTAATTTGTTTACAGATGTAGACAGTGAAAATAATCCTGAAAATTTCGATTCGGGATTTAAAGGATTTTCGGCTGATGAATCAATAGCCCCACCATGTTTTGTAGAGGTTATAAATTTGTTACATGAAGAAATGAGAAGATATCGTTCAGTTGTACAGCCAGCAAGTATCATAGTACATAAAGATTCCAGCAGAATCACCGATACATGTTTGTTGCAAGAGGAGATTAAGAAGCCTGTTTTAATTGTGCCGAAAAAAAAAACAAATTACCCGAAAAAATTCATGCGAGGTCTGTAATAGACGGTATTATAGACAATCCAAACGGCAGACCCAGTGGTTTTATTGCTATAGGTGTCGAGGTTGGGTGTGTCCCACATGTCAGAGAAATTTAAAGTGTACGTGCCAGATTATATAAAAGATAACCGATTTACTTAGAATTTTATAAGTATTGTAATAATACATTCTAATATCTTATTATAAGTAATTAATGAATAAAATATATTTTTTAATGTGCATAATTTAAGTGATTATTGTGTTATCCTAGTAAACCCCAGTCGTATCCTTTTTTTTCCTTTCTCATTACCACATGTTAAAAATAAATATATAAAATTTCGAATTAATAATAACTAAATTCTTATTTCCATAAAATCATCTTATATTACAAAATTATGAAATTAAGAATAAAATACGCTTTGAAAGTTGTTAAATTAAAGTAAAAAATAAGTGAGATCATCTTAAACACGTTCCTTATATTGTAAAATACGATTCAGCGATGCACTCGGATGCATCGACTTTGTTTATATAAATATATCATGTAACATCGGTAACACTACGGACTCGCCGATGCGCACGTCTGTCGAGGTCAAGGCCGTTCGTGATTGTCGTGCGAAGTCTGCTCATCTGCAGAGTCAGCAAAAAAAAAAATTCGCGGTCGACCTAGTCGCAGTAGCTGACCGTATGAGTCATCTTTGTTTGGGTCGCGCTATGGTGCCATTATAACTACTTATAAAACATTTTACAAATTATTTTACATCATTATTGCAAAAAAAGGTTCTTGTATTTATTCAATTTTTAACCCTTCATGTTCGTATATAAAATTTGCACTAGCATTACGAAATTACTATGATTTTATTACTGGCTGTATAATGAGGTTACATAAATCTAAAAATTCAAGCGTTTTATATAAAAATTTAAATAATTTAATATAAATTTTACTTTAATAAGTATGCAGTTTTGTTTATTTTTTACATTTTTAAAATCGTCGTATGTGTCGGAAATAAGAAAGAGCTCAAATACTCTATCTTAGATTTAGTTGAACTCTACCTTAGAGTTATTTTAATTTAACTCGTTTTTTACACTTATTTAATTATTATTTAATTATTTACATTATTTAATTATTTACATTATTTAATTATTTACATTATTTAATTATTTACATTATTTAATTATTTACATTATTTAATTATTTACATTATTTAATTATTTACATTATTTAATTATTTACATTATTTAATTATTTACATTATTTAATTTGTTTATAACCTCACTTTCTTTGAGTTAGTGATTGCCTTCCAAGGCCTTGATCTTTGCCCCATTACATTCCTTCGTTAAACTTATGGGGATGCTTGGCGAGGGCCACACTACAATCATAAGGCACGTTAGCAGGCCCTCATGTTAGCCTTACATACTGTTTCTAGTCGGGGAGATAGCTCTGCGGTAAAGTGTCTGACTGCCACGCGCTATGACGGGGTTCGATTCCCGGCGAGGGCAGATTTTTTTTATTTCACATCTAATGTTTAAAGAATTAGTTTAAACATTAAAAAGTGGAAAATTGTAAAATTTATAATTTTATAAATTTTTTTTATACATTTGCCAGTTTTGCTCTGAATATCATTGCGATACGACCAAAACTGACAACGATGCTAATAATTACTATATAAAACAATTGTTATAAATTATTAAAATCTATTTAAATATTTCATGTGTAATAATCATAAGATACTAAATTTAAAATTATTGTTTACTGCAATTTACAGTGAAAATTGACATTAGGCCAATTTTCAATGAGATTATAAGTTTTACAATAAACCAAGACTTGCGTATAGATTAAGCGTATTGTAAAACTTATACCGTTTCTATTATAATTAAACAATATAATAACTAATATATTCATAACGCAAAACAAAGTACATTGAGAGCAACGACATCTCAGGCTACCAATACAGATACGTCGACGCATGTACGTGAGACGACCTATGGTGAGAGAAGCAAAAGCCTAAGAAAGATCAATCCGATCCCACCTCAACGGGAAAGTTTCCCCCACTACTGCTAACCGCCAAACCTGGATAAAAACAACAGCTCTCGCTGCCTCGGCAGCATTTTGGTCGAGAACAACGACGGGTTTAAGCGGCCTTGCCGCATTGATAGAGCCCGCGTGACTCTCTATGAATTTATTAATTGTATGACTCCCCGAGTGAGTCGATGTAAGGGAGCTATATATCCCAAATAAATAAATAGCAAAATGTTATTATTCTGTTAATAAAGTATTACAATCATTTCATAAAACCGTATAAAGTATAAATAATTAATGCTTGTGGGGATAGTTAGCCTATTAAGTCTAAAGGAATCGCAGTACCATTCTTAAGGTGACGCGTGAGAAGAGAATTTGATTTCTCTTCGAACTACGTCATTGAATAGATATTGGGATTTGGGATCTTTAGACTTAAATTGTTAAACTGTTATAACTCATGTGGTAACGCGTGACAAGAGAAATTGGTTTCTCTTCGACCTACGTTACTGGGTTAAAACGGGACTACAATTATGGGCAACGCTCATCCATTACAAGTATTGACGATGAAATGCTCATTCGTCACTCGGTTGTTGGATGGAAACGCTTCCCTACCCAGCACGGAGTGGTGAATTAATAAAAATGAAATTTAAAGACAAAATTTCAATTTTATAATTTATTATGCGACAAAACAGGACCGTCACAATATATATATAGTGATCCAGTTAAAAAATAGAATTTTGTTTTAATGTATGGAATCAGTAAAAAAATACTTGAATAGAGTATAGCTAAAGTTTTAGACTTGAGTTTCAATTAGTACCAGAGTTGTAGCCGATCAAAAAATCGAATTTTTTGAAAAAAATGACTTTTTGGCCATTTTTATCACTTAATAACTCACAATCTAACAATTTTTTTTATATACATTAAATTTAAAACCATTTATAAATTTCAAGAAGAATCTGTTGAAATATTAAATTTATATCAGTTTAAAACAATAAATATAGTTATAATTAATAAAAACATTTGTAGTAAAAAAAGGGTTGTACGATCAAAAA
The DNA here is from genome assembly GCA_026168455.1 of Theocolax elegans. Classification (NCBI taxonomy): domain Eukaryota; kingdom Metazoa; phylum Arthropoda; class Insecta; order Hymenoptera; family Cerocephalidae; genus Theocolax; species Theocolax elegans. The sequence goes on from CM047429.1 coordinate 3,656,251, forward strand.
TATTTAATCCATCCAAAAATCTAATTCATCGATGATTAATTACCTTCAAAATGATGAAAAGTTTGAGTGCGTCAGAGCATTTCAGACAAAGTTATGGTGTTTAGGCAAATTTCTTAAAAAAAGAGAGAGCGAATGCATTTTATGAAAAAAACAGAGTAACCATATACTTGCATTCAACCAATATGGCACTATTATTCCTCAATAACACTAAAATATACTATTTATTGTTAGTCACTGATACTTTTTAATGTCTAAGCTGCTTAAAAACACAAATCAGTAGGTATAGACAGTTATATGGATTTATTGGAATTATAAATGTTTCAGCTATTTATCCAATTATATAACAGGTTGTAACGGGGTGCGGATTGAGTATAAGGAATAAAAAAACATCGAAGGTATCGGAGCGCGAATCCACGATCCCAGGAGCGCGAGGCAGAAGCCTCACCACTGCGCTACCATTAGGAATTATCCCGGCTAGTCGACTTGGTCTATCGACGATCGTCGCCGATAATCCAGGGACCTACCCCGCCGACACTCGAAAATCCGTACCCGTCATTAGTTATACCTACTGTTTTGTGTTTTAAGCAGCTTAGAGATTGAAAAGTATCAGTGACTAACAATAAATAGTATATTGTTTTATTGATTATAACTATATTAGATGTTTAAAACTAATATAAATTAAATATTTCAACAGATTCTTGAAATATATAAACTTTTTCAAATTTAATGTATATACGAAAAAATTGTTAGATTTTGAGTTATTAAGTGATAAAAGTGTCCAAAAAGTCATTTTTTTCAAAAAATTCGATTTTTTGATCGACTACAGCTCTGGTACTAATTGAAATTCAAGTCCAAAAATTTAGCTACACTCTATTCAAGTATTTTTTTACTGATTCCATACATTAAAACAAAATTCTTTTTTTTAACTGGAACACTTCACATGGAATTTCCCATATATATTTATATATACTAGGGGGGATTCGCCCCCCTGCGCGCTTCGCGCGCCAACCCCCTATTTTTAATTTCGAAAAAGGTTTTTCGTAATAAATTTATTTAAAATAATGTTTTAAATTGTATTATTTTTTCACTACCATGGATACCTTAGAAATTAAACAGATTCACACAACACTTTGGAAGTACTGTTATAGTGCATTGGGTTTTACAACAAAACTTTAATTTTTTTTCAAGTACGATTATAATTTGTAAATAAAAGTTTTTACCAAACTTTAGTGTAATGAAATCAGAATAAAAATAATAAAAATAATAGAGACATATTAAATGTTAACTGTAAATTTTAAACTATATGAATTCTTATACAGCTTAAATTCATATTTTAATAATTTTAAATGTTAATGAAAAATTAACTTACCAAAAATAGTAAAGTGCATATACCTAACTGTAGTATTTCGTAAAAATTTATTAAAATATTGGATTATTTTAAACAGGTAGTTTAAAGCAGTAGCTGCCAAAAAACTGCTGCAAGACGGGAAGCTCCGGATCGGATGGGTCAATTGCATAGTTCGACTGCGAGAGGTATCCTCGCGCTGCTACCGATGCCACGAATCGGGACACATCGCGAGGGAGTGCAAGAGCGCAGTCGACCGGTCAGCGCAATGCTATCGGTGCGGCCAAGAGGGCCACAAAGCAGTGGACTGCGAGGCCAAAGCAAAGACCTCGCATGAGGAAGGAGCACACATCAAAAATGACTAAGGTGCTTCAAATAAACCTCAACCACTGCGCTGTGGCCCAGGACATGCTGTCCCAGCTGGTCAGAGAGGAGAGAGCGGACGTAGCGATCATCAGCGAGGAGTTCCGGGATCTCGAGAAGTCGAACTGGGTAAGGGATGCCACGGGCAAGGCGGCCATCTGGGTATGTGGAAATATACACAGCTCCAGAAAGATGGTCGCCCCCCTTCCCAGCTTCACCTGGGTGGAGGTGGCGGGGGTACGTATGTACAGCTGCTACTTCCCGCCCAGCGATTCCACCGAGGACTTTGCGAGATCTCTGGATGCAGTCGTCACCAGTGCTCGGTCCTCACGGCTGCCGGTCGCAATCGGTGGGGACTTCAATGCTTGGGCGACGGACTGGGGCAGCGCCAAGACCAACGGCCGTGGTCGCGCACTCCTCGAGGCGTTCGCTCTACTGGGGCTGGAGATCGCCGAACACAGGGACAACCCCGACTTTCACCAAAGCCGGCAAGTCGTCCATAGTCGACCTCACCTTCATCGATCCTAGATTGACGGGGGGAGGGGGAATCGGCTGGAAAGTTAGCAATCATTACACGGGTAAAAAAAAAAAAAAAAACCGAGCTAGATCGATGTCTAACACATCGATCATTGCCGCCGTACCTCGCCTCTGGCATACCGGCGGTCGTCCTTGTCACGTCTTTTTTGCTATCTACTTGTCTTCCTTATCTTAGACTGTGACGGTTTTTTATTCCTTTTACTTTATTTTATCTTTTCTATTTTTGGGGAACTAGGGACTAGGACTTTCTATTTTTCCTACTTCTTTCTTTTCTCTTCCTTCTCTTTCTACTCTATTCTTCTTTTTTCCTAGTATCTTCCTTCTTCTCTCTTCCTTTTCTTTCTTCTTCTACCCTACTTTGGTTTCTTATTTTCTTCTGTCTATCTTCTTTTATAAAGAAGCAGTTCCTACCTAGCGTCCATTCATTCTCCCTACCATTCATACCCTTTCATACTATCTTTCAAACTTTATCTTTCATCTCCATTCTTTCTTCTTTCTCTCCATTGCCATTTTTCCTCTTTCATCGTCATTCATTCTCGTCAGTTATATTCTATCTAATAGAATGTGTTAGTTTACCTATTGTCTAGTATGATAAGCTATCTTGATTACCTCTGTATCTATTTCCTTTCCTATTCCTCCATTTGTTAGTTACAATGGAAATCTTTCTAACCTAACCACTTTCATTCCCTTCTCACTTATGCTTTTCCTTTTTCTCTCTCTTTTTCTCTTGTCTATCTACTTCCTGGAATATTGTCTATCCCTAACCTACTCACTCATTCTCTTCCCTTAACTCTTCTGTTTGCACCTCTTCCTCAGTTTCCACTATGTCTACGACTAAATCTCTTTCTAAAATTTCCGTAGCATCCTTTGCGAGTAAGATTTCTTTTGTCATCCTTGTCAGCCTCTCGGTCCCTTCCTTTGTTTCCAATAAGGCTTTTGTGTTTCTCATTCCTGCCTCTGTCTCCTGCATGTGTTTTAGTCTTATTTGTTCGTACTTCACGCATTTCCATATAACATGCTCCGGGGAGTCTGTCTCTCCGCAGCTGCATAGGTCTGATTCTACAAAGTTAAATCGCATTCTGAAAGTTTGAAAACTTCCACGTCCACTAAGAATTTGCATTAGATACTTACTCGGTTTAAGCCACGTCTTTTTCCTTCTTTCTTCCACGTTTGGCATTATCTCATATGTATGTCTGCCCTTAGAGAGTTATTCCACCTCGACTGCCACACCTTCCTCATTTCCTTGTCCAGTTCACACCTTGCGTTCTATTTTCTCTTCCATTCATTGCCTGGTAGAGGATTCACCGTCTGGTATGTGTAGCCCATGTATTTAAATTCCTTGTTCTTCCTTATGTAATACATTCCTATTCTTTTTTCACATTCCAGATCTATCGGCAAGTGACCCGTTATCATTGTGATCGACTCAGCCGAAGTGGTTCTATATGCTCCCGTTGTTTTCGTTAGAGCAAATCTTTGAGACATTATGAGCTTTTTCTTTTGGACATTATTTGCGAGTTTAAACCATCCTGCTGCTGCGTACGTTATAATTGGTATATATACCCCTTTGTATATTATTTCCAGAGAACGATAGCCCAAGCCCCACTCATCTCTAGCTAATCTCGCTAACCTTTGGAAAATTCCTCTGGTTTTCATTGAGATCTCCGTGACATGATGCTGCACACTTAGGCCTTCGCCAAATGAAACTCCCAGATATTTTACTGGTTCCTGTCTTTTAATTCTCTTGCCATTTATTTTAATTACTGGGTAACATTTTTCATGGAATGTTCCCTTGGCTAAGAGCATGCCACATTTATCTGGTGCATGTTTCATTTTGACCTTTTTGCTCCATCTCTCTATCATGTCAATTGCAGCTTGTCCTCTTATTTCTAGTTCTCTCCTGGAGTCTCCTTCTACTATCACTGCCTGGTCATCTGCATAGGCTATCGTCTCATGTCCTTCTCTTTCTAATGCGTGAAGTATTTCGTCGAATACTACGTTCTATAGGATCGGCCCCAGTAGTGAGCCCTGGGGACAACCCTTTGTCACATCTTTACTCGCAAAGTTGCCACCTTCGGAAATAATTACTTTCCTATTACAGAGGTAATCCTAATTATTTCATACAATCTCCAGGGGCATCTCATGTGTCTTAGTTTTTCCAGTACTCCCGGCCACCATACGTTATCAAATGCTCCCTTTATGTCAAGAAACATTATGATCACGTATTTCTTGTTGGATTGTTTCACTTTATTAACTACATAGACTATCGCATCTTCTGTGGATCTATTCTTCCTGAAGCCGTATTGTTTATCTGAAAGACTGGGTTCCACTACTTTTTCCAGTTTTCTGATTATCAGTCCTTCCAGTATTTTGCCTAATATAGATAAAAGGCATATTGGTCTATACGAGCTTAGGAGACTTGGATCTTTATCGATTCCTTTTTTTATAGTAATGACCTTTCCAACTTTCCACATGTTCGGAAGATGCCATACTTTAAACAGCTATTGTATATCTTTAACAGATCTTCGCCGACTACCTCTAGAGCACTTTTAATTATTGTCACATCGAAACAGTCTATTCCTGGAGCTTTACCTGGCTTCATTTTCTTTACCACTTGTACCATCTCTGTTATTGTAAACTCCTCCGTTTCTCTGTATTCGTCTGTATATCTATTGTTTTGCAGCCTCATATTCGCTTGCTCTTGTGTCTCTGAGTATATTTCATCGTCGGGGAACAGTCGGACTAGTATCTGTTTTGCTGTTTCTTCCCAAGTCATCATGTATCCACTATCTGTTAGAATGTTACTTGCGATGTCTCTAATCCTTGCCTTTTTGGCGGCCAGTTTGTACAGTAAGCTCCATGGATTGTCATTGCCTTGTCTAGTTACGAACTCTTCCCATTTATGAGTCTTTGTCGAGTCAATTTGTCTTGTATACTGTCTCTTGGCCGACTTATAAACCCTTTTCTTATATTCCCTTTGTTCTGGGTTTCTTTCCTTTTGAAATTGCCGTCTCAGTTTGTTTGTGTATTTTTTGGCCTGAGTCAGTTCTTCGTTCCACCATGGGACTTTCCTATTTGATTTATTCTTAGTTGGTATGGCTTTGTCACATGCCATCCTTATGCCACTGGTTATGTTTCTCAAGCCGGCGATCGTTGAGCCTGTATCGTGATAGTTCGGAAATGGTTTCCAGTTTTCTCTTAGAGTGTGTACAAATATACCCCAATTAGCCTTGCTGATCATGTAACGCCTCATATTTTCGCTGTTTCTGTATCTCCCGCTTACAGCTATTTCTCCTATCTCGAACGTTATAGTCCTGTGATCGCTGGAAGTCCAGTTCTTTTGAACTTTCCAGTTATGTATTCTTTCGATCATATTAGGTGAGGCTATTGTTACATCTACGTGTCCTTCTCCGACTTCACTTGCGACCGTTGCTATCCTATTAGGGTCATTTATCACACACAAATTATTCTGGATAATAAACTCTTCTAGCTTTTCTCCTTTTGCGTCTGTGTCTACTGGACCCCATAAGGCTGATCGGGCATTAGAATCGATACCAATAATAAAATTCTTTCCTTCCAGTGCATTAATAATTGTTATAATAATAATTCTTATTCCCATTCCGTAATCCATCACTTTATTCGACCTTGTATACGGCTCCTGTAACATTAAAGCTTGTATCCCATTTTCATACGCTTTTTGCCTGATTTCGCGTACTACCCTTCTCGATCGCCTGGCATTAAGTTGAGCCACAAATAACCTGTTCTTATTCTCCGTAATCCGTGTTATTGACTAGTCTTTCCAATGCCTTGCTATAGCATGGGCATTTTGTGTCTAGAACATTGTGTTCTGACTTTTTCTTGGCCTTTACACAGTTAATACACTTCTTCTGGCTATTCTTATTCGGGCACTTATCAAAGGAGTGACCTTTTTCGGCGCAATGAGAACAGTACACCTCGTTATGGCATACCTTACTTATGTGTCCGTAACCCTGGCACTTATAGCATCTGGAGACTAGCACGAAGTCCTGCACTTTACAAGATTGGTAGTCTACAAATATTCTCCTCTTTTCTAATATCTACCACCCAGTTCGTCCTAGTTCCCTCTTTCTTCCCGGTTCTAAATATCGGGGTTATCTGTCTTTTGGCCTCGTCTTGTGTGCATGGATTCTGTTCTGCTATAATTTCGACAATTTCTTTCTCATTTATGTTCTTAGGTAAGTCATAAATGATTAACCTCAGTCTCTGTTTTGTTGGTCTCGTCATTTCGAAGTTTGCCCTTAGTTCTTTCTTATTAAGAATCTTATGCAGAGATTCTTCATTCTCCGTTTCTATCAACAAGCCCTTATTAATTGTGCTGTGAGTAGAGCCTCAAGCAACGATAAACGTCGTGAAAGCTGGAGCAAGGTCACAAAGAGAGGTCGAACAGACGTAGAGAAATGCCACGAGAGAAACGTGCGGTGGCCACTTGCGATCAGTGCACTCAGACGGATTCGTCCGATGGGTATCAGTCTGATCGCGAACCTGCTCGTAGGAGATCCGATTCTCGTAGGGCGGATGAAGGCCGAAAAGAGAGTAGGAATCCTTCTACCAGCAGGCGTAGGAGTTCCCGGACGGATAATAGAGATGACCGTGGGGAAAGAGACTCCTACGAGGCCAGGCCAAGGTATCGTGAAGACGATAACCGAACGCACGATCGGACAGGGTGCGCACGAGAGCTGCGTATCTGGAACATGTCCTTTGATGGTGAGACCAAAAAGGAAGCGGAAGAGTTACTGAACCGTTTGCACGACTTCAGAAATGACAACGAGTTCTCAGATCGCAGGATGTTCAGTGCCCTGCCCAATGTGTTCTCAAAATCAGCTCTATTCTGGTATAGAATAGTTCAGCCATCTCTTCGAGATTGGCGTGATTTTAGATCGAGTTCCTAAATGAGTATGGCCGTATAATAGATGACAAAGATTTACTCATGGAACTTCGAACAAGAACACAAAATGAGGTAGAAAAGGCTACGACGTTCTTGAACTGATACAGAGCGATCGTAAATAAGTAAACAGGAGAAGATGGCCTACTCGCAGATGAGGCCAGATACCGTAGGTACATACCAGTACGACAAATCAGGAATTTTTCTGATTTGACAAGCTATGGTAAAGAGTACGAGCAGCATTTAACATGGGATACGAAATTCTCCAGTTCCAACGTTAAGCGTGAGAAGCTCGTACCAGAAGCTTTTCCGAAATAGAGTGGTGAAGCACGAGTTTCGGGTAAAATGGCGACTGTTACCGAAAAGAGTAAGGATGAGTCTTCTCATTCGGATAAACAGTCGTCTAAGAAAACTATTAAGAAGAAGAGCAAGAAAAGTGCGAAAAACTCGCCAAACTCTTCTTCGAGGGAATACGAAGCAGCCGCTGTGTACGGTACTTCCAACGTCGCTAATAGTTTTCAGAAACGATACGGCAAATCGAATAATGGAGTGAGTGCTCACAATTCGAAATCCGTATCGTACGTGCCTGTTTCTCAACAGTCACCTAGGCAACAAAAACAGAGCTCGGGCAAAAGAGAAAGACGTGCTTGGACGAATTCTCAACTGCTCCAGCAAAATGTTTTTGTCCCACAAATGGCACAAAACTTGGTGAGGTATGTGCAACCACAGGCGACGGCAGTAAACCCAACGAACCTGAGCACCAACTTTGTCGGCGTGTGTTTCACATGCCAAAAAGTCGGTCATAGGTCGTCGGATTGCCCGAGCCGAACATGCTACCGATGCGGAAACATTGGGCACTCCGCTGAGCAGTGCTCTACCGAATTGGTAGCAAAGGAGTGCCAGCTGTGTGGAACTAGTGGCGTTACACTCCAAACATGTCCTAATTGCGTCAGATTCCTCCAAAACGTGGGAAACCTGAACGCAGAGCACCCGAGCTGCCCCGGGCGCCCTGCACTGCAGTAAGTAAACCGCATGGTTTACAAGGGCAAGAGTTTAAGGTTGGAGAACCCTCTATACTCTTTAAGAGGTCTAGCAAATCATTTGCTGACTTCTCTAAAGTCCTTAACGAAGATCAAATCCCTCTTAGACCGAAGTTGGCGTTGAAAGTGAGTCTGAGTGTAAGGATCCTAAACGTGTCTGGGGATTCGACAGATGGAAAAGTTCTTAGAACACACCTGTCAATCCCACCCGAGCTTTGCAAGGTAAAACAGAACAAGGAACCTTATTAGACCAATATACTCTGGTAGCAGAGATATATGGTGAAGAAGGCGTAAAGAGATCGTTATCTCAGCTTCGCCCCTTAGCACTATCGGATTGTGAACGACTTTTGGTTGTTCGCTCATCGTTCACCCCGTTGCGACACACCTAGTACTCATTCGGATAAACAGTCGTCTAAGAAAACTATTAAGAAGAAGAGCAAGAAAAGTGCGAAAAACTCGCCAAACTCTTCTTCGAGGGAATACGAAGCAGCCGCTGTGTACGGTACTTCCAACGTCGCTAATAGTTTTCAGAAACGATACGGCAAATCGAATAATGGAGTGAGTGCTCACAATTCGAAATCCGTATCGTACGTGCCTGTTTCTCAACAGTCACCTAGGCAACAAAAACAGAGCTCGGGCAAAAGAGAAAGACGTGCTTGGACGAATTCTCAACTGCTCCAGCAAAATGTTTTTGTCCCACAAATGGCACAAAACTTGGTGAGGTATGTGCAACCACAGGCGACGGCAGTAAACCCAACGAACCTGAGCACCAACTTTGTCGGCGTGTGTTTCACATGCCAAAAAGTCGGTCATAGGTCGTCGGATTGCCCGAGCCGAACATGCTACCGATGCGGAAACATTGGGCACTCCGCTGAGCAGTGCTCTACCGAATTGGTAGCAAAGGAGTGCCAGCTGTGTGGAACTAGTGGCGTTACACTCCAAACATGTCCTAATTGCGTCAGATTCCTCCAAAACGTGGGAAACCTGAACGCAGAGCACCCGAGCTGCCCCGGGCGCCCTGCACTGCAGTAAGTAAACCGCATGGTTTACAAGGGCAAGAGTTTAAGGTTGGAGAACCCTCTATACTCTTTAAGAGGTCTAGCAAATCATTTGCTGACTTCTCTAAAGTCCTTAACGAAGATCAAATTCCCTCTTAGACCGAAGTTGGCGTTGAAAGTGAGTCTGAGTGTAAGGATCCTAAACGTTCTGGGGATTCGACAGATGGAAAAGTTCTTAGAACACAACCTGTCAATCCCACCCGAGCTTTGCAAGGTAAAACAGAACAAGGAACCTTATTAGACCAAATATACTCTGGTAGCAGAGATATATTGGTGAAGAAGGCGTAAAGAGATCGTTATCTCAGCCGCTTAGCACTATCGGAGTGAACGACTTTGGTTGTTGCTCATCGTCACCCCGTTGCGACACACCTAGTAAAAAGAACAAGAAGCCCTTGGTGGAGAAGGAAATTGTCCTCAACAACGAGCCCTTGGTGGAGAAGGTAGTAGTGGATGGTGTGCATGACATGAACCGTACAAACTCATTGCCGAGAAGTACAGTTCAGGGGGGGGGGGGCAGATGCCGTACCAAGTACGTCTAAACTGATGCACACAGCATCGATTCCTAACGACGATAGTCAAACCGATCAGATAATTGCTGGAATCCAATCGGATAACCGACTATTCTTTTTAGTACGACTCGATGGAAAGGACTTTAAAGCATTTTTCGATCCTGGCGCCATGGTCTCTCTTGTACGATCAGATGTTGTCGAATAGTACAAGTTTAAATGGAGACCTGTCAAGGTTATCGTGAAAGGTGTGGCTGGACCAGCACTTAAAGTCCTTGACCTTATCGACATTCTATTCTGTGTAGAAGGCCTTGATGGCAATATCCAACAGAGAATTGTAGAGAATATAAGCTACCTGGCGTATTGGCGAGAGTGATTGGTGACACTTCGTCAGAGATACAGCTCATGACATTGATTCGAGGATTTTATCTGAATGTGCTGGTATAATTGAGATACAGGACGACCAGCGGAAACAAGTCAACGAGTTAGTTGAAAGCCTACTCTTGCCCTCAGGAGACGTACACGGCTTTACGACGTTAACGGAGCACCACATAGTGGTTGAGCCTGGTGCAAGACCGGTTCTCGAATTTGCTCAGAGAGAGGTCAAAAAGATGTTTGACAAGGGCATTATTGAACCGAGTGCGAGTGATTCGTCAGCTGCTCCGGTCATCGTTCGCAAGGACGAAGGAAGTTATCGCTTCTGTATCGATTTTCGAGACCTTAATGCAGTCACAAAACGTGATTCTTATCCAATTCCTAATATGGATACCATATTGGATAAGCTGCATAATGCAAGGTACATATCGAAAATTCATCTTAAGAAAGCGTACTTCCAAATATCAATGGCCGAGGCGAACCGGCATTATACTGCATTTGCTGTACCAGGGTCGGGGTTGTGGCAGTTCACGAGAATGCCTTTTGGCCTCATGAATGCTCCTATGACCTTTGCACGGCTTATAGATGCAATTTTCGGACCTAAGGTGGAACCTCATGTGTGGTTATCTAGACGACTGATCGTTATTATCGAAACTTTTGAGGACCATCTAAAATGTCCAGTGTAACGTTCCTTGGGTACAAATTGGACGCGGACGGCATGAGGCCTGATAAGGAACGAGTCGCTCCAGTTCTTAACTACCCTACCCCTCGTAATGTCAAACAGCTGAGATCCTTCCTCGGGATGGTAGGCTGGTATTCTCGATTCATTAATCGAGAAGCTGACATTAAAGCTCCCTTTACCAAGTTACTGCGTAAAGACCAGGCTTGGGATTGGGGCGAGGAGCAGGAGGAGGCGTTTCGTCAGCTTAGAGTTGCGTTAGCTGAAGCGCCTGTATTAGCCCATCCAGACTTTTCTAAGCCATTTACCGTCCAAAGTGATGCTAGTGACTTAGCAATAGGTGCGGTGTTGACGCAATTGGACGACGAGGGTTTCGAACATCCGATTGTCTATGTCAGCCGATTATTAAATCGCGGCACAAAAATCTCAAGGAGCCGTCGGGTAGGTTAGCACGATGGATACTTTAAATGCAGCAATGGGACTTTGAAATAGTGCATAAGAAAGGAGCCTTGCACTGTGTCCCGGACGCTCTTTCTCGTGCCATCAACCCAGACCTCGACGAAGAAAAGATTGCCTCGTTCGAAGTAATTATGCCCTCGAAGATTTCCGGAGTGGAAAATTGAGGATGATATGCTATATCGTTTTACAAGAGGTAAACTCCTGGACTCTGTATCAGAACGAGAGGAAGGCTGGCGTCTTGTGCTACCCTTAGAGCAGAGGAACCGAGTTCTAGTAGATTCTCATTTCCACCCAGCTATAGGGTCACATGGGAATTGAAAAAACTTACGAACGCGCTGCAAGAGATTACTATTGGCCAGGTATCTACCACGATACCCACCAATTTGTCTTACGGTGTCTGATATGTCAGAAATATAAGATGTCTCAAGCAGGTCCTCAAGGCTTATGATTTAAATTTGCCGTACACTTTCCTAAGGTGCGTAAGGCATGTCTGCTAAACTGGCACCAAATAATGACAGACCCTTTGAAGTTAAAGAAGTACTATCTCCAGTAGTTCTGAGACTAGAAGAGTCTGGTCGGAAACGGACCGAGGTACACACATCCGATGTGAAAAGATATGTACCACCTCGGGTTGCCATGTAAAGCGGTAGGAAAGACGCATCGACGTACGTGAGAACAGTCAGCGAAGGCTAGGCTTGGTGACTGAATGACACGTCAATATCATACGAAGCACGAAGAATCATTGAAGCAGCCTCCAATTAAAGAAAAGAAGAGAAACGTACAGCGCGTAGTCGTGGATAGATTGTGCCGTTCTTTCGACTCAGCCTTCCCGAGATAAGTAGAGTCTAAGGGGAGGCCTTGTAACGGAAATCGTCACAATCTATTCACGACGAATAGAATATTTAAATTCGCGAATTGTAAGTCGTCGGAGCCTTTCGTATGTCAGGGCCAACCGACGACACTTATTTGTTTACAGAAATTAAGGGTACAATTACGCGCGCAATAGTACGTAGGGATGAGAGCGCGAGAGTGTGTGTGTGTGTTTCCCACTCTCATGCCTTTTTCGTAAAATTAGACGATTGCCTAATCAGTACGTCCCGATCCGACGATCGAGCCGGACGAACTTATCCGATACCGATCGATTTAGAGTTTACGGCTAAGTAAAGGCGCGTGAGGCGCACAAGCCGTCGGTATCCGGATCGTCCTTGCGAGGTGAGCCGGGAGTGACTTGGTGTGGCACAGAGCCGCCTTTCACCACCGCATCCGACGTTGGCCTCCGTTGCCCAGGAGGCCACAGGGTCAAGGATCGGCTGGGCCATCCGCGGGGCGCATCCCGGTGAGTTTCGCTTATATTACCGCGCGTCCCCCCCTACCCCGAGTGTATGATTGTGTGTACATCGGGAGTGTATTCGGGTACGCCGGTACCCGAATAGCGCAGATCGGGGCCGAGTCAACCGCAGGCGAGGATCTCGATCCGGTCGACTCCCGATACTTCCGCCCGCGCGAAAGTAACATTGTCGCGGCACGAGGCCTGGATGGCCAAATGTTCATACATGAAAATTAGTGATTTTATGAGGTTTATGAGGCATAACTTACACCAGTGGTCTTGGCCAATAATATAACCGCCGCCATTCGAAAGCTCTCGAAAAATGTGATCTTTTAAACGGTGTTAGATCAAAATCGATCGTGGCTTGGTCGCCTTTTTTTGATATTCAATATTTACGGTCGTTCTATCTCTTCGAGATTTTAAAATTAAGAATTGTAACCCAGGTAGATAAGTTCTAAAGATTATTTTGAACAAAAGTTGTTTGTAATGTTTTTTCAAAAAAATTAATAGATTTTGAGATAAATGGCTTTGAAAATAGAAATTTTTCTAAAAAATTGAAAAATTTCCATTTTTCATGGTGGAATAACTCTTAGGCAATTTATTTTTAACACCTAAAATTTTTTTTCTATGTTCTGGAAGATGTTTCAAGCCTGTTCTCAAATTTTGGAGCGATTTAAAATTTTCACCGAACCACTTGACCTGCAGTAGCCCATATATATAAATGTGTGTGTGTGTGTGTGTGTGCGTGCGTGTGCGTGTGCGTGTGTGTGTGTGTGTGTGTGTGTGTGTGTGTGTGTGTGTGTGTGTGTGTGTGTGTGTGTGTGTGTGTGTGTGTGTGTGTGTGTAGGGCGGAATATTTATTATTATATATATATATTAAAATTGTTCTTTCAAGAATAGAATATATATTTATTTTCACCGTGCGCAATAAAAAGTTGTGACTATAACTTGAAAGAATGTGTATTAGTTTATTTATTCTCGATAAAACTGATAAAATAAAATGTCACTAGCAACTGTTTCGTAATCCCACATCTTGGACTCACAGGAAAGTTCCGTTCCCGGTGGGGCAACACTCACTTTTCTGGAACGTGGTTTCCTAATTTCCCAAAGTTCCTTACATACTGGAGGTTTGAGTGCAAGCTCTGACTTACATTCTCATCGTAGTCTGGAAACCATTGTATCTCCAGATTAATGTCTACACAACTAGTAAAACGACGCCAAAGGCGTTCGCGGCACTCCGACTCTACGCAATTTGCGTTTAAACTTAAATATTTCAATCGGGCATACGTTGCCTTATTCGTCTCAAGTTTCTGCGTTTCCAGATGAATGTTCCTAACTATGCTTGATTCACGCATAAGCTGGGCCATTCGGGCTTCATAGCTGCTAGCCATTATTTTCTTTGACTAACAGCACCCGATGTATAACGTCGGAAGAAGTACTCTCAACCGGGATTCCAGATGAAATCCCTAGTCTTTCAAATATTTCGACAGTATCCAATTCTCAATTGGAAATTATTTTATTGGACTCACCACAATAAAATAATTATTACTTCCAAAGAATAAAACAAAATTTGGCAACGTATTAGTTACAATAAATTGTAAATTTACATCGACCAGTTAACCAACAAATATATTTCACTAATCAAAAAAAGATTGTCTTTTAGCGAAATTTATTTCATCCTTAAAAGGACACCGTCGGGTTCCTAAACCTTCCTCGCTGGCCGTCTTTTTTCCTACCCAGTGTAATCGGGGTGGAAAATGAATGGCCTTTTCGCCAGTTTGCACTTGGGTACAACATGTACCGAAATTTTGTATCTGTGTCGATTTATCCATGATTACTAGTTAAACTTGAGTTTTGAGTCTTATTTATACTTGTTTTGCAAAACTTTGCACCTTTCTCTTTTGAACAATATTCTTAGAAATTATTTGTTTTGATACCCAATTTCCAGAAATCTTCGTTATTTAGTTTTGATTTAACTTATAATAATGGTTATATATATATTAATTTTTCTTGGAATATATATTTTAAAAATCCTAAATTTATATAAAAATGTTTCAAATTTAATTCTATTTTATTTATAAAAAATTTTTGTTTTCTTTTCTTTATCCACAAAAATATTGTTAACTTTACAAAAAAATTAATCTTCTTCTCTATAATATATTTTCATATTTGATACATGAAATTTTCCTCTTTCAATTTTTGTTATGGGATCTACTAATAAATATGTATCATATCCTAGTTTTTTCGCTATAATATACGGACCTTGCGCAACAGGCATAACTTTTGCAGTAATTTTATTTTCATTTTCTGATATATTTAATGCTTTAATTAATACATGATCATTTATTTTGAATTCATAATGTTTCTTATTTTTATTCTTATTCTTCGCTCTATTAATTAAAAAATTATGCATATGTTTTCTTGCATTATTTAATTTTTCTTCATATGTTAATTCATTATTTTGTAAGTTTATATATTTATCCCATACACGAATTGGCTTCTTATTTAAAAATAATTCTATCGGTGTATAACCAGTTGTCTCATGTATTGTTTCATTTATTATTTTTTGTACATAATCTATTTCTTTTGCCCATCCAGTGTGTTTTTTCAAAATAGTACGGTAAATTCTCCCTATTTCACGATGAACCCTTTCAATAATATTACTTTGAGGATGTCTTATTGAAGAAAACATAGGTTTTATATCATTTTTTGTTAAATAATCTATCCATTTATTACTTGTAAATTGAGTACCATGATCTGATAAAACAGCCTTAGGTTTCATAAATTTTTCAATATATTGATCTATTTTTCTAATTACGGATAACGTATTTGCTTTTTTCAACGGATATAATGCAACATATTTACTAAATACATCTATCGTTGATAAAATATATTTTACTCCCCCTATAGAAGTAGGTAAAGGTCCGTAAAAATCAATCGATAATATTTCACCAGGATTTTCAACAAGAATTGGTTGAAATTTAGAGTGATACTTAATCGTAGAATATTTACTTTTTTGACATATATCACACGGTTTTATATATTCACTAACTTTTTTTCTTAATTTTGGAACATAAAAAAATTCTAAAACCATTTTATATATTTTTCTTGGTCCTACATGACCATAAAATTCATGTAATAAAATTATAAATCTTTTCATTATTTTTTCTGGAATTATAATTTTCAAATTATTTCGTGATATTTTACAAACATATTCATTTGATATAACATATTTTTTAGAATTTTTTGATTCTATTTCATTTATTATTTTATCAATATATTCATCCGATCTTTGTAATTTTTTCAAATTTTTAAAACTATCAATTAACTCTTTATCTATAGATTTTTTTATTATAGTTGCAATTATTATTTCTGTATCTTTTAAATCGTTTGATTCATTTATATCTAACCGACTAAAATAATCAGCTGCTTTATTTTTATGTCCAGGTAAATATTCTGGTATTATATTTAAATCTTGAATTGATAAATTCCATCTTCTTAAACGTGAATTTGTAAATTTACAATTTTGCAAGAATGATAAAGCTTCATGATCTGTTCTAACTATAATCTTAGACGCACCCCTTAAATACGTATCCAATTTATGTAATGCCCAGACTATTGCTAACATTTCTTTTTCTGTTGTAAAATAATTTACTTCACTACCTTTTAATGTACGACTAATATATGTTACTATTCGTTCTTCACCTTCTTCATCTAATTGTGATAAAATTCCGGCAATCGCGTAATCACTTGCATCCGTAGTTAATATATACGGTTTTTTCGGATTTACGAAATTTAATATTATCTTATCGTCAAATAATTCTTTTATTTTATCGAAAGCTTTTTGTTGCTCTTCCTTCCAATCATATCTTATATCCTTTTTTAGTAGTTTGAGAAGTGGAATAGTTTCTTTTGAATAATTTTTTGCAAATTTTGTGTAATAATTTAGAAACCCTAAGAAACTTTGTAATTCTTTAACATTTCTTGGCTCTTTAAAATTTTTTATAGTTTTAATTTTGTCTGGATTTAATTTAATCCCTTTACTGGTTATTATATTACCTAAAAATTTAATTTCTTGTTTAACTATATTTGATTTCGCAAAGTTTAATCTTAAATTACATTTTTCTAATCTATTAAAAAATATATCTAAATGTCGTAAATGATCTTCAAAATCTTTTGACATTATAAATATATCATCTACAAATGATAATATAAAATCTAAATCGTGTATAGCTATATCAAGACCTCTTAATAATGCTGCACTACTTATTTTTATACCAAATGGTACGACATTAAATTCATAAACCTTATTATCGCAAATAAAAGCAGTATATTTTTTACTTTCTTCCGTTAGCGCGATTTGCCAAAAACTATTTGATAAATCAAAATTAGACATAAAATCCCGATTTTTACATTGAATAAATATCTCTTCTACACCAGGTAGAGATTCATAATCATCTACGAGTTTATTATTTAATTTTCTTGCATACAAACATATTCTTATTGATCCGTCTTTTTTAGGTACAATTACACAAGGATTTATATATGGGCTTGTAGATCGTCGAATAATACCGAAATCTAACATTTTTTCTACTTCCTTTTTCACTCTTTCACGATATGCTATAGGTATAGGATATGGTTTTGAATAATATGTTATTTCATTACGTATTTTTAATTGATACTTGAAATCTAGAAGTTGTCCTGGGGTTCTTTGGAATACGGTTTTATATTTATATATTAAGTTTTTTAATTTATTTTTCTGTGTATTATTTAAAATTACACTAGAATTTATTTGATCATTGATTTCCTTTTCGGATATATCATAATCATAGTCTAAATTAGACGATTTATTGTTCCAATTGAATTCTAAATCTTTATTTTCTAGATCATCCTCAAATTCAATTGACATAGTTTCATACTCTTTTGAGTTTATTTGTATTTCATTAAATTTTATATTACCGATCTTTTCCCCAACTTCGTATATAATTTCATTATTAACCGTATCAATTAACATTTTTAAAATTTTTTGAGAATCATAACCTAATATACAAGGTCTTATTAATTTTGGTATTACTATAAATGTTAAATTTTCCATTAATCCACCTATATTTGTTTTAAGTAAAACTTGTTGCTTAATTCGTGTTGATTTTAAACCCGTTGCACCTTTAATAATTTTTCCTGATATTGGTAATGTAGGTTTATTTTTGAATTGATTTTTATTTTTATTATAAAATTCTTCTGATATGCAAGTTATTTCACTCCCAGTATCTATTAAGGCATTTATTTCTATTCCTCCAATTTTTATATTTATTTCAGGGCATTTCTCAATTATTTTTTCATTTTTAACATTTTCATTATTTGGTTCAATATCATAAATTAAATCTTCACGAGGATCTTGAAATATTGTATTTATTTCAATGTTTTTAGGTTCTTGAATTTTTTCAGTTGTATTTTGTGTTTTTTCCTTATCCGAGTTACAAAATACAACTCTTTTTAGTTTCCCGAATCGGTTTTATGGATTTGTATGCTTGAATCATTTTTTAAACTTACGTCTAGTACATCTATATTATTATAATCATTTTCATATTTTTTTTCATATATTGGTTTAATTATTTTTTTTATTGGTTTAACCGTTTCAATAGCATTTATCTCGGTTGAGTTTCTTTTATTTTCCCAAGATCTATTTTGTTTATTATATCTTTCAAAATTTTCTTTTTGTTTATATTTATCTTTATATTTATCATTTTCATTATATCTACTTGGTTGTTCAATTTTCTTTTGAGAATTATCATTTTTCTTTTCACGAATTTTATCTGCGTCAAAATCCGCTAGTATTTTAAATAAGTGACTTTTATTTTTTACTTGTTGTCCCAAAATTGCATATCGTATTGATTTTTCAAAATGTTCACTAATTTTATTTACTATTTCTGTTTCAGAAAAATCCATATCTAATTCTTTTATTAAACCAAATATATATGTAGCATATTCTACTCTTGACCATTTATTATATTCATTATATTGACCAAATTCTACCTTTCTTTTTGCAGATCTTTGTAAAGTTTGATTCCAATATCTATCTTTAAACACTTTAATAAATTGATTAAATGTTTCTATTTCTGATTCTTGTATGTACCACCATTCTTTTGCTGAATCAGTTAATGATTGTGATATGCTAGCACATATTTCATTAAAGTTTAAATTATAGTTATTAACATATTTTTCTAAATCGATTAAAAAACGCATTGGTCGTTCATAAGGCTGTCCCGAAAACTTTGGTAAATCAATTTTAATTTTAGGCATTGATTCAGTAGAATTAAATGTTTGATTATATTCAATTACTTTTTCATTTGATTCTTTAAAAGATTTTTCAAGATTTTGTATTCTCTTATCATATTCCAATTCCATTTCTTTTATTTTATTTGAAAAATAATTTTTTAATTCTAAATATAAATCATCATTTAAAACTAATACTTTTAATTCATTATTTTCTATTCTCAATTTTTTAACTTCATTATTCACCATTTTTAAATTATCAGATAACACTTCATTTTGTTCTATTAATTTTTGATTCAATAGATTAATATTTTCATTACATTCTTTTCTATAATTATCAATTACATCTATATTTTTATTTTGATTTATTCAATTTCTGTTTGTTTTTCATATATTAACTTTAATTCTTCTGTAACAGCCTCCTCCCAAGCATTACGTTTTTTATCGATTTCAGTTGTTTCTTCATTATTAAAAGAATTTTGCATATTTAACAAATATATACTTGATTTTCTTTTTGCCATTTTGAAAAATCTATATAATATAAATTCAATATCTATATATTAACAAACAAGTTTAAAATATTAATATTTAATAAAATTTTTATATAATTAATACTTTATGTTTGAATTTATTATTTAATCCAAATTTTATTTTTTCATTTAATGTTTGTTAAAATTTATATGCTTTAACAAATTTTTTTTTTATTTTTATAACTTATATATATACCCAATTTTAATTTTAGGCATTGATTCAGTAGAATTAAATGTTTGATATATTCAATTACTTTTTCATTTGATTCTTTAAAAGATTTTTCAAGATTTTGTATTCTCTTATCTATTCCAATTCCATTTCTTTTATTTTATTTGAAAAATAATTTTTTAATTCTAAATATAAATCATCATTTAAAACTAATACTTTTAATTCATTATTTTCTATTCTCAATTTTTTAACTTCATTATTCACCATTTTTAAATTATCAGATAACACTTCATTTTGTTCTATTAATTTTTGATTCAATAGATTAATATTTTTCATTACATTCTTTTCTATAATTATCAATTACATCTATATTTTTATTTTGATTTAATTCAATTTCTGTTTGTTTTTCATATATTAACTTTAATTCTTCTGTAACAGCCTCCTCCCAAGCATTACGTTTTTTATCGATTTCAGTTGTTTCTTCATTATTAAAAGAATTTTGCATATTTAACAAATATATACTTGATTTTCTTTTTGCCATTTTGAAAAATCTATATAATATAAATTCAATATCTATATATTAACAAACAAGTTTAAAATATTAATATTTAATAAAATTTTTATATAATTAATACTTTATGTTTGAATTTATTATTTAATCCAAATTTTATTTTTTCATTTAATGTTTTGTTAAAATTTATATGCTTTAACAAATTTTTTTTTTTATTTTTATAACTTATATATATACTATCCATATAATAATTATCAGATGTATCACCTATATATAACTATTAGTGCGAGTGAGAAACATTTGACTCTCGGTATATTAACAGAGAGCGCGGTCGCATAGTCGTAATCACTATTTTTCTATAAATTCAATATACTACGCTGCTAAACTCTTAGACAAACGCGCGAAAATTAATTATCTTAAATTTTCTTAGTTTAAGTTTTCATTTGAGTTTTAATTTATTTATATTATTTTATTTTTAAATTTTCGAATTTTTTAGTTAAATTATTTTTTATATAACTTTCAATTAATACAACTCTGGTTGCTAATTGTACATGTTTTCCTTGAATGAATTGAATATTTTGTTCCGTTATTTCTCGAAAACTTGTTAATTCATGTTTTAGAAATCTATTTTGTTTTTCTAAAAGATCATTTTTATCTTTGATTGATTCTAAATGATTTTCCAAAATGTGTACCTTTTTAACTAATTTATCATAATTTCCAGCAATAAATTCTAATCCTTCTTTATATTTTAATAATAATGATTCTTGATCTTCAATTTTTTCCGCGTTTTCCAATACTAAATCATTTAATTGATATGTTAACGCGTACAAATTATTGTCAAAAATTGACGAATCATATCGATTGATCATTGTAACTCTTTTTGAATTTGTTTAATTATTACTATTAATATTGGTATATCCTATGATTAATTGCAAATACGTAATTCTACTTTTAAATTACAGTAGAAAATTTTGTACGTGTAAAATAAAATTTATCTAAGCATATGTACTCAATTTTTACAAAATTTTTATTTTAGAAATATATTTATATGTAATTTGATTTTTATCAGTCCCTGTCCGAGCGCCATTTTGTGACGTGCCAACCTTTCTTTGGGTTTTACCGTTACTATAGATTTTGCTGCTTGTTATTAGATTAGATGTAAGTTAGATACGAAACCATCTTTGCATCTATATCTTGTTGCAGACTTATTAATCCGGGTTTTATGTGTAAATTGAGACACATTATATTAGCACACATTGGCTATTATAACTGGAGTGTGTATTTCAGTATATTAATTATATATATTTTGTATGTATTATACACATTTCTATCACCACGCATTGGGCCATAGAAATGGTAGTGTGTGATTTAATAATACTTAAATGAATAACTATAAATTTTATATATATATTTACAATATTTATTTATTTAATTTCATTACAAATCCTTATAATAAAAGGACTTGTACTAATAAAACTATGAAATCTAATGTAAATGCTACGAAGGCTTATCTATCAATGAATGTTGTATATAAATTTCCGTCCTTTATATACTATTTTTACCTCATTAGTACAAGTCCTTTTTAACCATTTTTCGTCATATTTTACATTAATTTCGTATTTTGATTTTTTATTTTAAATCATATTTTCTTTCTTGTTTCTATATACATGTAATATTATCTAAAATTCTAATTATTTACAAGAAATAATTGCATATTTATTTTCATATCCTATGCATTTTTGTAATTACTTTTATTTTATAATTTTTTTTATTAATTCTATAACCTCAATTATTTCTACATTTAAAAATAATCTTAAATTCATTTTTTAAACTTACAATCGTTTTTTATTCTACTTATAAATTTCACTTTGTCTTTTACACAATTACAAAATTAAATATATTATAATTTTTATTATTTTTAAATGTACAAATATCTTCGCATACTGATTTTGCATAAACATATAATTTTTGTAATTAATTTCTGTTTTGCCGTAAAATTAAAAATTAAATTCTTTTTTATACATTTTAAATTGAATATTAGTATTAATTTTATTGTGTGATAATATTCTATTTACAATTAATTATTCATTTAATTATAAAATATTTATTTTTAGTATAACTGCAATTGCATTTTTATATTTCTAAATTTGCGCTTTAAATCGTGACACGCTATAATTCTAAGAATTTACATGTTAGTCAATTTCAGCTGACAATATTCTTGTGGATATTTACATTTATATATAGTTCATTGATCTTTCTAAGAAATCTATTTTGATGCCCTATATCCTCTTATATAAAATTACGTATTTATGAAATAATATAATTATATGTAGTTGTATACGTCACAAAACAGTAAATTTTGTTGCTTAAAAGTTTTGACAAATCACACACTTAACACTCACACCAAATTAAATTAACCCATTAATGACCATAACGGTCTATCTTAGACAAACTTTTCGTAGCTACATTTTGGGTACTCGACAAAGCCGTATCTGGATCTTACATACGATTCTTTATGTTTTTGAGTATGCAGAATCGAAATTTGCCAATTTTTATTACAAAAAAGGATATGGCGGCTTTTTGCAAAAAACCGCAAAAAATTGTCAATCTATTTTTAAAAACACACACTAAAAAAAATAAATTCAGCACGTGATCGCGTCTCAGGTAGTGAACCCTCACCGGCGGAAAGAAGTACACCGGTGCACTGATAAAAACACTAATACCCGCAGTACGGGAATGTTTCAGCGCGACGAGAGCGGAGAAACCACGCATTGCTTACCCGACAAATGTATGCACGCTGAGACGAGCTAGGCCATGGTCGAGAGGTATCGTGGGCCAGGGACCGAGCCCACGTCGTCCCACGGTGTCTGGCGTACCCAATGACAATGTAAACTGTACGGAAGGCTAGGCGGTGTCCTAACCTCAACCGCCACACGTGCGCAGCAGACGACGACGGCGGAGATGACGTACAAATGCACGTGCACTCGAACACAGTTGCGCAACTAGTCGAGGAAGACAAGTTGGTACCCCTTCTTACATCCGTATACTGAGGAACACGACACCGACGGCGACGATTGTGCGACACCAAGCGAGGTGTGCAGGAAGGGCGAAATCACTCGAGCAACGAGAGTGGTGCGCGCGCGGAGAGTTCCAATAAGCGATCGTCGGTGAGATTATGGGAGAGAGTACACGGAGCGAGAACAGGGGGCCTCGTATACACAATGTATGCGTATTAAGGGGACCAGCCGGTGTTAAGGGATCAAAAATCGAAAATTTTTTTATTTCGGAAATTGATAAGAAACTATTTAAAAAAATGCGGTAGTATCGGCCAATTATTGATTTTTAATTTTTTTTAACCACAAATCGATTTTTAATAAAGTTGATAATTTTGTTAAATAATTTTTTTATTTTGATGTAATTTAATTTAATTTTATCGTGTGTATATGTATATGGGTGGTTCTCTGTGAAACCGAACATGAAACAAATAAATATTGCTAAATTGGGGGAATATGTTTTAGAGGTGTCCAGTAGTTCTTCTAAATTTTTTCAGTTTTTTTCAGGGCTATTATTTTAAGTTACAGAGAGTCAAAGTGGGCGTTTCAGCACTTTTTTGTATTATCGGCCCATTTTCATGAATTTGTAGTTCCCATAAAATGCATTTTTCACTATAAATATGAATATAATTTCTTTTACTAAATTTTCTGAATTTTGCATTAAAAATACTTTTAAAGTCATAATTATATACTGCCATACTCTTGTAAGGCATTTAAATTTTCAATTGTATAAATCAGTAATTCTGTTCTGGACACTGAAATCAAATACTGTCTAAAACATGTCTTTATAGTCAGAAACAGCCTATAAATTTTCAGAGTGAGTCTAAACCATTAAGACCACTTTTGATCAAAATATCTGGGAAAAGTGCCCGAAATATTAATAGAAATGTATATCTGTTGCCCTATAACGATGAATCTATTAGCATTATCATTGCAAAAAATTTTATGCAGTTACCTTGGAGTGATATAAAAGCATCTCAACTTTTTTTAGAATCAATCTCATCTCCTGTAAGCTGTTAAAAATACAAATACTAAACAACTATAAAAAAGTTATATATAAACATTTACCATGCTGCATTTTTAATTTTACAACCATTATAAAAATTTGTGAGGCAAGCCTCACTAGCCCAGACATAGATATATAGTATCAGGGGGGGAAATTGACAGAGCGGGGCGTACCTGAAACAAAAATATATATATATATATATTAGTAATATGTAAACAAGAACTTATGAATATAAATTAATATAATAGAAATGAATACAGTAAGAATTGAATATATGCATAGTATTATTACCTTAATACGTACTGGAATCATGGGGTCCAATAGTGGTCCAACGTTGACCACTCGTACTCTGGAGGACTCCTTTTGTAGCTCTCGCTGATGATCCTGGGTGTTCGCTCGAGCTCGTAGTTGGTTCCTGGTCCTCCTGTAAATAAAATAATCATAAGTAAAATAATATTAATGAATGTAGGATAGGTTAGGATAAATATAATAGATATATGGGATATAAGAAAATACATGTTTTGTATAGGAAGTTTGAGGTTAGGAATAGGTAAACATTGGTTTAAGAATATAGGCCCGAGCCATTCTCGTCACGGACGTTCACCGAAGGATAGGATAGAAAATAATTATGTTTTATATATCTATGTGGAGGAAAATGTAAGGAAGAAAAGGAGATGGGAAGAAATGGAAGGCAACACAAGAAACGATACCACCTACCGTACAAGCGAAGTCTACCTGTGTCCATCAATGCCGTCTGCACCTGTCCTCGTCCACGGGAGCCAACGTTGCGGTGATCCTGTCCAGGTACGGAGTTCCCCCGGCGAAGAGGTTGATCCCGTAGAACACCGATGAAACTCACGATTAAAAAAACTGCATACGGGTATACGCACACGTAAACAAACAACGTGTCTATATCTCCCGTCGAGCGTGAGAGTGGGGGAAGTCTTCTCGCTCTCGCGCAACTGCTCGACGCAAGATGGTGGTGCGCCGCGGGGGAACGGAGGAACGAGCGGGAACGATCCAGATAGACTCCCCGCATGTAAGAGAGAGAAAGAAGATATACTGATGCATTGGGGGAGGTGGAGAATTCGCCCGCTGCGGATCATTTTCGCAAGAGTTGTACCGCCACTAGGAAAGAGGTTGAAGAAGAGAGGAATAGGTGGCGGTACAGTAGTTGGCAGGAAATTCAAATCGGATGAACGGAGAACGGGATTGGAGAAGAACAACGGCAAAGAAGGATATGAGTAGTGCCGTGTAACGGAAAAACGGAAAAGGATATCGAGGAAGAAGAACGACCACTCACTCACCGCCGATACCTTGAAGGAGACGCATCGAGATATTTTGTTGAGAGATAGTAATTGATAGTTAATCGTGAGGAATAGATATTCGGAATCATAAGGAGGAATTGTCCTTAGCTGAAGGGATATTGGAGAAATTAATAATAAAAAAAAGGAATACAACCATCTTAAATTGGAAGTTCGGATATTTAAGGAGAAGGAATAGAACAGAGGAGGAGAATAAAGCAAAAGCGGTGAGTGGTTTGCACGTGGCCATTTTATATTTTCTTTCCGTAGTGAATCGGGTTCCTCACCGCGGTAGTTAATAATTTTCGGGATATTCGTAACCTTTTTTTTTGATTGGATTAAATCCGAATTAATATATATATATATATAATTTACGGTGTTTTATTAGAAGAGTGTGTCGGGAAGATCGGGCCCGTATAAAATAACATTATATTCGAAAATTGTTGTCGGGAATAAATTTATATAATTAAATTATAATAAATGTGTTAATGGAAGTGTTCATATATTCTCGTAGTAATTATTTTTAACACCATTGAGTCTTCTCATCCCCCTTTTCTGATAAGTGTCGTTCCCGCAACGACGGCACCATGAACCCGAGACCAGAGTCGGCGACAGCAGTGAGGAGGATAATATATATAAATATACGTATTATTAATATTGCTGATCAAGAAAATAGTATAAGGTAGAAGTATATTCCACGTGGTGTAATGCGCGGGATACTACATAACAAATTATGATACTAACCTGAAAGATAAATATAAATATTATTATTATAATAACTGAAGATACGTATTTAATGCAAAAAACATGTCAATAAATCAGATCTGAGATTATAATAACTAATATGATTAATTGACAATGGCAAGTTTGTGACAAATTCAATTAATGTACTGCTAAATAATAATAATAAAAATGTAAATTCTTTTATAGTAATCCTTCAGATAAATATTATAATTCTTGTAGTGATTGTAAAACTAAAATCCAGCATTATAAATGTTTAAAATAAATTTTTTATAACTGTATAATAGTATTTGTATTTTTAACAGCTTACAGGCGATTAGATTGATTGGAAAAACGTGAAGATGCTTTTCTACCACTTCAAGCTAGAATTTTTTTGTAATACACATGTTAACATATTAATCGTTCTAAGGCTACAAATATTGCTAGCATTTTTCCCAGATATAAAATCGGCTATTGTCGAAAAAAACTAGATAAAACTCACTTTTTGAGGATAGAATAACTTTTAATCAAACTATTTTTTGCATAAAAATTTTTTCTGTTCACCTTTGCCGCCTTTGAGCCTGCGTTCGCGAGATGGTGTTTGAACGACAGCCGCGCGTCTAGTGTGACCCCTAAATACTTCAACGTTTTCACCGACCGTATCCGTTCTTTACCTACCGTAAAGGTGGCGGTCCTCTCCTTTTTTGTGCGAGATGAGCACCTTCTCCGTTTTTTCCGCCGCCAGACTAAGTCCGTGGTCTCTCAACCAAGTGGCGATCACTTCTATAGAGACGTCTCCGAGATATTCGATCTCTTCGACCCTCTTTGCGACCACCACTAGCGCCACGTCGTCCGCGAAAGCTACCATCAAGACACCCTCCGGAAGTTGCTGCCTAAGCAGGCCGTCATAGACAGCGTTCCAGAGTAGGGGCCCAATGACAGAACCCTGCGGCACGCCTACCGTGATGTTGTGGGAGTGCACACCGTCGTCGGTGTCGTAGAGCAGAGTGCGGTCAGTCAGGTAACTCGAGGTGACCTCCCTGAGATAGAGTGGCACTTGGAAGTGCTGCAGGGACAGCATGATGTCGTCCCATCTGGCAGAGTTGAAGGCATTCCGGATGTCCAAGGTGCTGATGGCACACATCCGCCTTGCACTCCGACCAGCATTGATGGCGTTTGTGGCTATACGAACAACTCTGCCTACAGCGTCCATGGTCGATCGACCCTTCCAGAAGCCGAACTGGTTGTCGGAGAGGTCTCCGGCCCGACCGATGGCCGCTGCGAGCCTGGCACAGATCACCCGCTCCAGGAGCTTCCCAACTATATCCAGTAGACAGAGCGGGCGGTAAGATGATGGCTCCTCCGGGGGTTTGTTTCCCTTCGGTAGGAGTACCAGCCTCTGCGACTTCCACTGGGACGGGAAGCAACCTTCTCTTAGACATGCGTTGAATGCGTCCAGGAACAAGCCCGGAGCACTCATCGCCGCTGTCTTGACGGCCAGGCCAGGTATTCCGTCAGGCCCTGGGGTTTTACGTACGGAAATACCTTTAGCGGCCATCCTCAGTTCGGCTTCACTAATGTTTGGCGACTCGGCTGCACCGATGGTGGCCATCAGGCCCGTCTCTGCTGCCCTTTTCCGATGTTCTGGAAACAGGTGGCGGACTACTCCGTCCAGAAAAACTGGGTCGGTGGGTGCAACAGCGCCCCTGGGGTTGATCTTATTCATAGCCGTTTTATAAGGTCTGCCCCAGGGGTCGTGGTCCATCTCCTCACATTGCTCCCGCCAACACCTTCTCTTGGCAGCCTTGATGGCCACCTTGAGATCTCTCCGCTTTTGTTCGTATTCTGCGGAACAATCTTGGAATATATATACGGGTCATTCCAATACTTTTTTGTAAATCGGTCCGGGGGGGGGGTCACCAATCGGGGGGCAACCAATTAAGGACGTAGGTATGCGATTTTAAACATTCAAAAATAGGCTATTTTTCATCATTTTTTAACATTTTTCAAAGTAGCACCGAAATTCGAGAAATTAGTATTTTTTTATCCAGTCCACGGCAAAGTCTTTGTATTACTATAGACTTTTAATCTAGCTATATAGAATACAATTATTTTGTAAACAAAAATTTGGACGCAGCTAAATATAAACATTTGTTTTTTCAAATTTTGCACATTTTCTAAATGATACCAAATTAACAGTTTTTGATGTTTTTAAAAAAGCCCACGGCGGTTAGATTTGTATTGGTATAAGCTTTCTTTCTGTTCCAGGTTTACTACAAAAAGTTAATTTGGCTTAAAGTTATGCTTATTTAAATGTGACCTAAAATGCAAAAAAACACGTTTTTTGGTATTTTCTAATGCTCACAACGTCGGTCTACCTAATTTTTTTTTTACCAAAATTTGGGTGAAACTCGGTTATTGTAGGTAGAAAATGATCCCGTAGTTACTGCAATGGATATTTTACCTTGGTACACGTTTATTAACGTTTGAAAATATTTTTTTTTGCATTCTTGCGCAAGAGTTATCGGATTACTGCAAGGTCTAAAATGTCTTGTATTTTGAGAGTTATCACAGGTAACATCCATACTATAGGTAACTTTTAAAACTAATAGGAATATAGTTTAAAGAAATTTTTATTTTTATTTTTTTATAACAATTTTTGGCCTGTTTTTGCTATTTTACTCGTTTTTGTACATTTATCATTACAATGCGTCGAAAAACTTGTCATTTGTACAATAGGAAAAAGGTTTGTGATTGCGTGACAAACATTTTGTGTATTTACGTTTTTTAAATTGGCACAACAGATTTTGGGATTTTTGTACAAAAACTGATTTTATGGAATTGTAAAAAGTGTCAAAACTTAAACATATTACTGCAGGTTTAAAATAAACCTCGTATTTTATAATATCATGTCAATATTACAGGTGACTTTCAAAATTAACACGGTATTATAGTTAAAAGAAATTTTTATTCTTTCTAACAATCAATTAATCATAATTTTGTTTCAAGCATTATTTACTGATGTTTTCATAATTATTTATAACTTTTAAATTAAATAATATTTAAAGTATATTGTTTGTACGAATCTTTTAGCACGTGCCTTCTGTATTATTATTAATATTATATGTATCCCATGATGGTGTGCTTAATATAAAAATATCAAATAAACAATAATAAATAAGCTTTAGTTTAAAACTAATAATTGAGGCTTGAATTAATCCAGGCTGACACCGCATTCCGCTTCCGTTTCTTATTCTTTTCAGCCCGATTTTCATATCGACAAGTACTTATCTATTTTAAACGATCTATTTGAAATGTTATAAATAATGCGTGTAATTCTATGTATTAGATTAAAAGTAGGTACCATAATGTTTGTCACGCAATCACAAACCTTTTTCCTATTGTACAAATGACAAGTTTTTCGACGCATTGTAATGATAAATGTACAAAAACGAGTAAAATAGCAAAAACAGGCCAAAAATTGTTATAAAAAAATATTTAGCTGCGTCCAAATTTTAGTTCCCAAAATAATTGTATTCTATATATCTAGATTAAAAGTCTATATTAATACCAAGACTTTGCCGTGGACTGGATAAAAAAATACTAATTTCTCGAATTTTGGTACTACTTTGAAAAATGTTAAAAAATGATGAAAAATAGCCTATTTTTGAATGTTTAAAAACACATACCTACGTCCTTACTTGATTTAGAAGGCTACAATTTTGGCTCCCTTACTTTTTTTTTATAGTATAGTAACATACTAAATTTTTAGCTCGATTGGTTGACCCCCCCCCCCCCCCGGACCGATTTACAAAAAAGTATTGGAATGACCCATATATATATTTTAAATTTGTTTTTTCAAGAATAGATGATGTAGTATTGGGTGGTGGCAGCAATAAAAACAACACCTCACAAACACTTCGCTTTGTTTAATATAAAAATAATAAAATACTAAAAGTACAAGATAATAAAGTCGAGATCTCGCGGTGGCGCCAAAACGATCAACTCAGATCGGTAGCTGAGGAGAGAGTGAGTCCTCCGACGGACACCGTGCTCTTCTATTGTCTTAAGGTGGTGGGGGAAAATCGATAGAAGGGCCGATCGCAATTCCAACACTCCCTCCCGATCGGACCTGCAATCACTTACTGTTTCCTAAAAGAAATACAAATCACACATATTAAGCATAATATATACGCATCTCTTTATCCATTCATTATCTTGAAGGTTAGTTTATTATGTAAATCAAAAGCCAAAGGCTTCGTAAATATATCAGCAAGTTGTTCTTTAGACTTAACCCACATCACTTTAACAAAACCCATTTTAACACATTCTCTCACATAATGTTCTTTAATTTCAATCATATGTCGCAACTTATTGTTACCTGTCATTTGAATGGTTGCACCAGCCGCCTTATTGTCGCACCACAGAATCATAGGTTTGAAGTCATCAATTAGAATCAATTTGAGAGCATTTGACAACAAAATTTTATATTGACACGCCTCGCTCATTGCTATATACTCAGCTTGACAGTTAGATAATGCGACATGTAATTAATTGTGTGTCTTTCAAGACACCGCATCTCCAAATAATTTAATTACGAAACCACTAGTTGTCAAACTATTTCTACAATCGGCAAAACTTGCATCAGAATAGGTTTGAATATCATCAGTATTGCCAGTATATTTTAGACCCAAGGACGCACTTCCCTTTAAATATCTAAAAATCCTTTTTATCATTTCCCAATCGTCCTCATTCGGATTTATTCGATGCTTACCGACAATATTTACTGCATAAGTGATATCAGGACGCGTCACATTTGCTAGATACAATAATGAACCCACGGCTTCTCTATAGGGAACATTCAGTTTGAATTCGTCACTTTTGCATTCCGATTCCGTCTCATTCTCTTCGCGATCGCGTCTCTTACGATTTGCTACCTGGTTTGCGATCATCGGAGTCCTTTGCGGATGCATCTCACCAAACCCAAATCTCTGTAACAATTTTAATATATAGCTTTCTTGTGACAATGTCAACGTTTTATTCACTCTATCCCGTATAATCTTAATTCCCAGAAAGCACTTCGGTTCTTCCAGATCAGTCATTTCAAATTCTGATTTCAATTTAGTTTTCACCTCGCTTAGTCGGACATGATCGTTGCTAGCAATTGAGGGGCCGGAAACGAAAAGGGCGCGTGAACCGAAAATCCTGCATAACTATTGTCCACGGAGTCGATTTTTCACGTCAATAAAATTAAATTTTTTTCTTTTGGGTTTTGTAGAGGACATAATTCCACACATTTTTTGTATTTAAACAATATTAAAAATATTTTTTGTTTTCGAGTTATAACCGAAAAACGCGATTTTTGCGATAATTATTTTTTAATACGTTTTTCACTTCAACTCGCCACCATTTTCTTTCTATTCAATATTTTGTTCTGAAATTTTTATAGAAGTTTCTCCTAAGATATCCGCGAGTAATAGACTTGATAAAAAGTGTTAATATTGATTAGAAAAAATGTGATGATTTTTTAAAAAGAAAAAATGAAATTTATGTTCGTTTACCTTCAGCGAGAAAAGTTGAGTGACGAAGTTTTAAATTTCGGGATTGTAATAATCGGGTATTAAAACTAAATAGTTAAGGAAGTTTTTTGGAAATTTTCAGACTTACAAGTATTAAGGAAGCTGAATAATAGCGATTTTTCAATAAGCTCGGAACCGCGCGCCATGCCTCTAACTGAGCCGCCCGAGCGTTCGACTCGCTC
Organism: Theocolax elegans; assembly: GCA_026168455.1. NCBI lineage: Eukaryota > Metazoa > Arthropoda > Insecta > Hymenoptera > Cerocephalidae > Theocolax > Theocolax elegans. The sequence continues at coordinate 3,688,185 of CM047429.1, forward strand.
TCTTATTTATCTCTCTTATTTTTTTTTATGTGAAGATATTATCATTGAAGAAACTTGGTTTACTTGTACTTAAACACCATTTTTTGAAGGAGTGTCCATTTGATTTATGTTAGGCAAAAGATAAAATTATATAAAGTATATAAAAATTTATCGAAAATTAGCGATAATAAGAAACCATAAGTATTCGTTGTTTGTAAGTATAAAAAAGAATATTCGAGAGACTAACTGTATTTTAAATATAATATTTGCTTTTTTTAAGCCATTGTGCACTTGAAAATGTACATAAAAATTATAAATGATGTGTTAGCGTGAAAGATTGTAGATTAAAAAATGTGGAGAGCGAGTCGAACGCCCGGGCAGCTCAGTTAGAGGCATGGCGCGCGGTTCCGAGCTTATGGAAAAATCGCTATTATTCAGCTTCCTTAATACTTGTAAGTCTGAAAATTTCCAACAAACTTCCTTAACTATTTAGTTTTAATACCCGATTATTACAATCCCGAAATTTAAAACTTCGTCACTCAACTTTTCTCGCTGAAGGTAAACGTACATAAATTTCATTTTTTCTTTTTAAAAAATCATCACATTTTTTCTAATCAATATTAAGACTTTTTATCAAGTCTATTACTCGCGGATATCTTAGGAGAAACTTCTATAAAAATTTCAGAACAAAATATTGAATAGAAAGAAAATGGTGGCGAGTTGAAGTGAAAAACGTATTAAAAAATAATTATCGCAAAAATCGCGTTTTTCGGTTATAACTCGAAAACAAAAAATATTTTTAATATTGTTTAAATACAAAAAATGTGTGGAATTATGTTCTCTACAAAACCCAAAAGAAAAAAATTTAATTTTATTGACGTGAAAAATCGACTCCGTGGACAATACTTATCCAGGATTTTCGGCTCACGCGCCCTTTTCGTTTCCGGCCCCTCAATTAACATGTCATCAACATACAAAAACTGAAAAACAATATTTTATTCGCCTCTCGCCAAGTAAATAAACATGGTTCGCTATCATGAGTATGTAAACCTATTTTATTAGCGGCTTCTGTAAACCTTTCATTCCAACGTTTCGGACTGGTTTTTAAACCATACAGCGCTTTCTTCAATTTACAGACCTTCTCTCGCTTCTCTTTGCTCGTCACATTCATGCCTTCTGGCAATTCCATGTATATCTCTTCGCTTATAGTTCCGTTCAAGAAAGCGGTTTTCACGTCCATTTGATATACGTCCAAATCATATTTATTAATGATAGCTAGAACCGATCTTATCAAGGTTAATCTCGAAACAGGTGCGTATGTTTCAACCAAATCATATTCATTTTTATCCTTGAAGCCTCTTATAACAAGTCTCGCTTTATATTTACACGTCCCTTCCTTTTCCATCTTTTTCTTCAAGACCCACCTAGAATCTATTATATTCGGTTTATTTTCGCCTCTCATAATTTCAGATCGTTTTACTAGTTCCCATACTTCATTTTTGTTCATTGAGTCCAATTCACTCTGAATTGTAGACAACCAATTTTCTTTGTCATTTGAACTCATCGCCTCTCTATACGATTGTGGGTCACAGTTCTATTTCGCTTTCTTTCGCTTGCAATTTCCTCGGGCGACCTCTCTTTCTCTTTTCTACTCCCTCCTTTCTTATTATTTCCTCAGATTCTCTCGATGCATCTTTCTCATAATTCAAGAACCACTTCTCGTTGTTTACCTTTTCAAAATTATTGTCCCAGTCTTGTATTTGATTCTTTGTGAATCTGTCACCAAAAACAATTTTTTCATTGAATCTCACATCTCGAATTTCATAAAATCTATTCTCATCTGGTTTGAACAAGACACAATCGGTGGCTTTGTATCCACAAGAAAATTTGGGATTGCAATCTGTCTAAACTTGGGACCTATTTTCCTCTGAATCTTTACATAAGCCATGCAACCAAAACGCCTTAATTGTTTTAAATTCACGGTATAAATTGTGTTGAATTTTTCCAAAGGAGTAACCATCTCATTTGACTTGTGCGGAGTTCTATTGTAAGCATAAACAGCAGCACCCAAAAACCAAGTCCCTCATATTTTCTGGAAATTTAGAATCAAACATTAGCGCTCTTACTTTCTTCTGAATAGTCTGATTGAATCTCTCAGCCACTCCATTGTGCTGAGGAGTATCAGAACATACCAACTACAATTCAGCTCCGAGTGTTTCGAGTACTTTAATTGTATCGCCTCCCGTAAATTCTGTGCTCTGATCTGATCTTAAATAACAGACTTTCGCGTCTCGTCCAAGTAAATTTCTCGAAGTTTTAACAAACTGATCAAGACACGATCCTGTATCATTTTAAATTTCATGGAATATGCCTGAGCTAATCGGGAATAATCATCGACAAATACAGAAATAAAGCGATACCCCTTTGGGTGTGATTTCGGACTTATCGGGCCCATTATGTCCGAATGAATCATTTATAATTGAGCAGATGCTCTCATCCTCGTCTCATTGAAAGGCAATCTGTTCATTTTAGTCATTCTACACACTTCGCATTCAAGCACGGAATTATCAAATTTCACATCACTCAATTTCTTAAAATCAGGAAATCTCTTCTGCAAGTTTCTCAGATAATTTAAAAAAAAAGGCATGACCCATTCTCACATGCCATAACATTGACTTATTCGATTGGACAGGTAAATCTGTGTCGCAATTAATTTCCTTTTCACATCTCAATTTTTCATCAGTGTTTACAGTTATTTCGTTAGGGTTATGCAGTTTTCTATCTGCCACTGTTATTTCAAAGCTTGAACCGACTTTCAATGCGTCACTTTTATTTCAAAGCTTGAACCGACTTTCAACACGTCACTTTTATTTCAAAGCTTGAAGCGACTTTCAACACGTCACTTTTATTTCAAAGCTTGAACCGACTTTCAACACGTCACTTTTATTTCTTAATTTCTGACTGGGATTCGATTCCTTGGATTTCATTTAATTTTACATCAGGAGTCTGTTTAATTTTGCTTCTGGTTAGAAGGTACACATTGGTGTACATTTGAATTTTTCCGAACTTGATTTTGAACTATCGCTTCGCTTTTCTATTTCGATTTCAACCAACCAATATGGTTTCTCGTATATTCCAGTCAGAAAGGTTTTATTCGAAATGGGATCAAATATATCTACTCTCTTATTATCCAAATAAATGCCTAGTCCCTTGTCTACAATTTTTCTTAAGGATAGCAAATTTTCCGAAAGTGATTATCACATTATTTAAGGTTAGAATTCTATTATTTCCCGTTTTAATATCTACGCATCCCGCTCCCTCCGATTTTAAGCTTGCCTCTGGAATTTTGTTTGCGCTTCTCTCACATTTCTCTCATCACTTCCAAATTGTCTTTTGTAACCAAGAGTTCGATTTTCTTGGTTAAATCTCGCATACCTTATAATACCGCGTCCTCTTCCACGTCTCTCGTTGCTCGCATCTCTTGTGCTGGGATTTGGGCAATTCTCGGCCTTATGGTCCCGTGATAATTGCCTACAATTGTAGCACAATTTTTCTCCCGAGTTTTTCCTGGGACATTCACGACTAATATGCCCATATGCGTGACACTCGTAGCAACGCATCCCTTCTATTTGTGCGGCAGCCAGAGCTACTCTAGGCTCCACACTAGTGCTCACTGTCGCACCTCCGCTTCCCTTCCTCATCGCTTCATGCTGTAAAAGAAATGTTTTTAATTGATTATAGTTTAGATCCTTACCCGTCGCGGTTTTGTTCACAAAATTAAGTTCGTGAATCTGTGGCACTTCTCGTACTATTGCATTATAAAAGGCATCACGAATCTCAGATTCAACAAACGGCTGAGTATGAGGAATATTATTATGTGTTCTTATTATCTCATGAAATTTATCAACGAAAACTGACACTCTCTCTTTACGTTTGAACACCAACGAATACAACTGTTTCCTTAAGTTAACAGACGATAAACTACATTCACATCTCTTAATTTCCTTAATTTTTTCCAGCATCTCTTTCGGGTTTTTAATATCAATTAATTTGGCATGATAATTTTGATCGATATGATTTATTAAAATATCTCTGACTTTAAACTGATCTCGCGTTAACATTTCTCTTTCCGTCGCGTCTCGTTTTTCAGAGTTTTCATCAATAATGTACATTAAATCCAAGGCAATTAATTCCGAAGTAAAGTAATCCATAAACAGTTCGTATTTCATTTGTACCGATAATTTATAATCTCTCTTTGTACACGAATCTCTCATATTCAGTAATTTAATCGCGTCTTTACACTCACTCATGTCATTCGATTTGTTAAAATTTTTAGTTTCCGAATTATTTTCTTTCTCTACTTCTGATCTAATTAATTTTATTATATCCGCTTTCGATATAACGTCATGCCCCGAATTTTCGGTTGAGTTATGTGCAATTTCTTTAAAATCATTTTCATTCTTATCATAAAACTCATCTCTTACCTCTTTCATTTCCCTTAACATCTCTCGTCCTTCACGAATGCATCCTCTCATCTCCCAACACATTCGTCTCATCTCATCGTTGAGGTTGCGCTTCTCATCAATATTTTCTCTCAAGTTGTTTTGTTGTGATATGTCGCGTCCCGTCATTGAATTAAAGAAATTGTTTATGTCCGTGACCACCATGTCTACCCGGATCCTCAAATTCGCAACAGGTTGCATTTTCTCCTCAATAACTTGAGTGACTCTTTCCATCACATTTCTCGTCTCATCCATCTCATCTGAAAAATCATCTCTTTTAATATTAGGCAATTTAGTTTTGTTTTTAATTCGCATGCTTATGTTGCATTTTTTCATCAGCAATAATCAACGGCGCATTTTTATTCAACACATTCGCTTCTCTGAAATTTCGCTTCTCGTTTATTATCGAATCTCGTTTATCGCTCATCTCAGAGTCCGTTTCGCATTCAATATCTCTGCCCATCTCTTTACCCTTCACGTCCACGTCTCTCAGGTCGACCTCAAACGCATCATCGTTCAACTCATCGCTTGTAATACCCATCTCTTTCGCATCATTCAAATCCCATTCAATCATTTCAGATTTTACTAAATTGCCTAATTCGGTAGAGGGGTAAGTAATTAGCTGGTTTTTGACCGGAATGGTCAGTACTTCCCTTTTATTGCGCCTAGCCTTGATTGCTTCAGATACCACTCGAATCTGATCTCCTGATAGGTGATCCATATCTGAAAAACATGTATCGCAATCAGCTGATGGTTCAACCTCTTGAACACAAAGCTGTTAAACCATCAGCGAATGTAGCCAACTAACACTTGAACACAAAGTGTAGCCAACTACATCCCCACTAATGCACTGCGAGAACGTACCACGCCTGCAGCACATCAGCAGACCAGCTGTGCCGATGAATGCAACTTTTAAAACACTTTAATAATTATTATTTATTATGTACACAGGGTACATGTGAATCCGGATTCTGTTGTGAAAATTATTTATTTTCCAGAAGGTCTAGACCAATCTTATGCCCGGGGAAACTCTTCTCATGTCAATTCTCATTTTACAAAGCGCATCACTTTGTTAACGTTAACTTTTACTTAATATCCTTTTAAAGTTGCTTAGACATTTGTTGGACCGATATTGTATCGCATGCGGTACGAGAAAGAGGAAAAAGAAAAGAAAAGAAAAGGAAGATCAGCTGAACCGAATTTAGCGCGCAAGATCCTGCCTATCTAGCCTTTCGTCTACCACACTTCGCGCTTCTTTGCCTCGAGAACGCCCCGCTCCGCGCTCACCTAGTCTCGCTCGTTTCCCTACTACGTAAGTACGCGTCTCCGCTCTCTTCCCCACTTCGCGCGCGCCCGAACTCGCGCTTCTCCCGTCCACGCCCTTCTCCCGTACTCGCCCTTCTCTCTCTTTCTCGCGTGTTCCCGAGCTCGTTCGGCCGCTCCCGCCTCGCGCTCTCCTTCTCACTCGCCCTCACGCTCTCCTTCTCACTCGCGCTCTCGTTCTCGTTCTCCTTCTCACTCGCACTCTCACTCTGCTATTCCTATTTCGTCGCTCACGTATTCCCGCCGCATGCAATACCCGGTACAAACAAATGCCGCGCTCTGACCTTTCCAAGGTCCTGTTCCACGAATTTTTCGAACAAAAGACAAACGTGTCTATGAACATTTTTCTCATCACACTCACAATTTTTCGCATCTAGGCTTTTCTCATCGCATCCACACAAGATTAATAATAGATTAATAAATAAATTAATAAAATTAATAAACCATGAATACCGGCCGGTGAATTTGCATACCATGTTAGTCTAAGATCGCATCGCACAACGATATCGTTTTAAACACAAATCACCGCGTCGCTATCAAATCGATTTTCACTTCACTTTATTAAGAATTTTCACATACCCTTGGTGATGCTGCTCGTCGTCTTCTCTCCTTTTTCCGACATTCTGGCTATTCACGCCTCTTACCAAAATAAGAACCTTTTCAGAATTCCCCGCGCAAATGAAAGCGGTGGTGGGCCCATAACCTGATGTAGTATTGGGTGGTGGCAGCAATAAAAACAACACCTCACAAACACTTCACTTTGTTTAATATAAAAATAATAAAATACTAAAAGTACAAGATAATAAAGTCGAGATCTCGCGGTGGCGCCAAAACGATCAACTCAGATCGGTAGCTGAGGAGAGAGTGAGTCCTCCGACGGACACCGTGCTCTTCTATTGTCTTAAGGTGGTGGGGGAAAATCGATAGAAGGGCCGATCGCAATTCCAACAATAGATAATATATGTATTTTTTCCGTGCGCAAAAAAAAATTGTGAATATAACTTGAAAGAATGTGTATTAGTTTACTTATTCTTGATAAAACTCATAAAATAAAAACGGACCTAAAATTTAATGTACAGTTTTTAAAAAAAAATGCACAATTTTTCAAAGATAAAATAAATATTAATCAAGTATAACATTGTAACGGGGCGATCCTAGCCGATGCTCCTCGTCGAGCACCGCTGTCGAGGCCTGGACTTACCTGCGCGACCTACGTGCCGCGCAGCCGTGTCCCTCGCTGCCGTGTCCCTCGATGCCGCGATATCGCGCACGGACGTTAGCCGTGGTGCAAACACGATATCCCGGTGATGCGCCGCTAACAACGATAACGATTCTCCACCGCGAGGAGAATCGCCGGAACCGAGTCACACTCGGGACAGGAGGAAAGAGGATATACTTTCCGGGTGCTCGTGCCTGTTGAAGTACACGAGGCTCGGCCGCTCAGAATGCGCGCCAACTAGAAGGTTGGCGCGCCCGCGGAGGCGGCTGGGTAAGCAGGATAGGGATACGAGGTCTCGAGAATAACTACACGAGAGTTTAATAATTAATAAACTAAGCGTATATTCTAGGTAAAAAAAATAAGTATTAGTGATATTTACATAATATTAGCGCTCGGTTGCGCTACAAACTACAACAAGAAAAAGGTGATACGGTCGACCTCGGGGTCGTACGCCATAGCGCGGCGAGTTCGCGGTGCGCGGGAAATATGCGTTGATCGACAACCATCTCGTGTTGCCTAACCGATTTACCGCGTGCGTGAGGAGGCCGAGTAGCGGATCGCGCCTTTTACTTTTAGTGCTCGCTGCACTGTGCTGAGCTTATTACGGGGTAGCCCAGCACGACGGAAAATCAAAGCAAATTACTTTGCGCAAGGATGCGCCGGCGAGTTGATGAATTCCTCGCTCGCTCGTATCGGGAATGGCTGGACTTCCTCGAGCGTCGGGGAAGAGGCACGGCGTCGGTGTATCGTCCCGAGGATAATACCCTCGGCTCGGGCAGTGGGGCAACACACGTGCACAGTAATCTCGCACTTGATCTCGCGCCCGTTATAACATACACTTTTCCAAATATCTATATGTGAAATATACAATAAGTTAAAAATTAAATACATTAATTATTGCATTTTTAAGATAATTCTATTATAAACAGTAATGGCAAAAGAAAATTCAAATTTTAACAGTGGCAATATAAAATACGAATTATATTTGAAAAGTTTTTCGTAAAATTATTAATTTTGTAGCATTTAATTTAAATATTATTTAAATCAAAATTTAAAAATTGTATGGATATATAAGTGAGTAGATTATGTATATTTATAGAAAACAATATTTAAAATAAACAAGTATGTATTTATTAGAAAGAGAAGGTTTTCTAAGGAATGAATTTGATTATAATAATCAAGATAAATATATGGGCTCTGTAACTAAAGGAAAAAATAAATTGGATATAATTATGGATTAAAACGGAAATTTTGAAAGAGGGTGCAAATTACGAATTACGGGAGAAATGGAAGAAACAGGTTTTGATTTATATGCCACTAAAATTATATAAATAGTTCTATAAAATTAATAAAAATTAATAAAAAAATTTATTTATTTAAGAAGAAAGTTTTATTACTCTAAAAGTACAAAATATTAATGCCATAGAACTTTTGGCGTTGATCCTTCGTCATTAAATGAATTAATAAATTTAGGAGGTGAAGTTGTATTTAGATCCATTTAAAATATTCCAAAATTTTCATAAGTAGTTACTAAATACTACAATTTAGTAAGTATATGCACTTTACTATTTTTGGTAAGTTAATTTTTCATTAACATTTATAATTATTAAAATATAAATTTAAGCTGTATAGGAATTCATATAGTTTAAAATTTACAGTTAACATTTAATGTCTCTATTTTTTTTATTATTATTATTCTGATTTCATTATACTAAATTTTGGTAAAAACTTTTAATTATAAATTATAATCGTATTTAAAAAAAAATTAAATTTTTTGTATAAAACTCAATGCATTATAACAGTACCTCCAAGGTGTTGTGTGAATCGGTTTAATTTCTAAGGTGTCCATGGTAGTGAAAAAGTAATACAATTTAAAACATTATTTAAAATAAATTTATTACGAAAAACCTTTTTCGAAATCAAAAATAGGGGGTTTGCGCGAAGCGCGCAGGGGGGTGAAGCCCCCCTAGTATATATATACGAGTGATTTCACGCCAATTGATCAGGTCAAGAAATAAAAATCATTAAAATTAGTTGGAAACTGTTAAAAAACATTCTAACGGAGTGGGTACTGGGGAATATAAGGCCCCGGTTAGGCCCAATCGGTCCCAACTTACCAAACTAAGTATAACAGTCCTACGATGCGGCCGGGAATCACTTCGATTCCCGTGCAGTGCCGTTAACAACGCCAAACACTTTGTTTGGCTTTAAAACCGTGTATGTTGGGCCCTATGCCCAAAGTTGCCAACTAGAGTATACGCCGAAGAGGGCAGTATTTGTCGGAAAGGATTATCACCGGGAAATATATATTAACAAGCGAGATATTTCGTTAGGCGGCGAGATAGACAATCTCGCCGAGTCAATTTATTCAATAAATAAATTAATATTAACAATTTCGACAACACCGATTGAGGTCGAGTCGTACCGTCAACTATCTCCGAGTTAAGCGCGAAAAGAACCAATAAAAAATCACTATCGGCCGCGTAATAAGCAACCGATCCGGGAACAATCGGTTACTTGATCCGTTGGCTCTGACGTCATGCCGTGTGACGTATGTAGCTCTGACGTAGGAACTGCCTACGTCACGCGCCCCTTCTCTCGCGAAATGGCTCCCGCGAACCATCGACCTGACTAACCGGGCGGTATTTGTCACGAGAGGGGGAAGTAAGAAGGAACGTTTTCTCACCTGGACCGTACCAGGTATAATTTGGGTAAACGAATACGAGACACGCAAGTCTGGAAGTGGTGCACCACGTACCACTATATAACTTCCTCGACTCTACCATTCTTTCTCTCTCCAATGGCTGGAACGCCTATGGACTCCGTCCTCCTCTACGGCTGCAACGACCAGTGGGGGCGTGCAGTTTTGCCCGGCATAGTTGGAGGTGATGGGGAGAACACTCCTATGCCAGAGATTAGTATAAGAGATTGCCGATGAGCATGGGACCAAGCGATCCACCTATTTTGTCCAAGAAAGTGGCGCCGCTCGCGGCTACTGGCGAAGCTTACCCATAATTTAAGAGCTGTGGTGGGGAAATCCGAGTAAGGAGGGAATCGCTGAAACGATTTTAAAATGTCTTTCAGCAAATACTTGGTTTGGTCAAGTGGATTAAGTCTTCGCTTCATCGACGTCGTCATTATGGAAACTTGGGTTCAAGTCTCCGTAAATTTATTTTTTTTCTATTTAAAAATATTTATTAAATTGTTGTTAAAGGTTTATTTTTATTCTATTTAATTAATTAGCCTTAAAATATATTTTTTAAATATATACTAAAATAAAATGGCACATAGAAATTATGTTTATATTAAAAACATTATTTACTATATTAATAAATCTTTAAAAATTATAAATTATTTATTATTTGTTTTTTACATTATGTTATACAATTTTTTTTATTTGAAATGTATATTTACGTTAATAAATGTAGTTAAACAATAATAAAATGTTTGTTAATAATACAATGTTTATTTATAAAATGTTTGATGAGTTTTACAAATTATACTTAAGATGTTTAAAAATTATTTAACATTTTAAAACATAATCATTAAAATGACAAATGTTACATATTATAAACCATAAGATATACTTTCAAATGATATTTTTACGCGCGCCCCGAAAAAGCGTTTTCTTTTGTTTTATAAGTGGTTATTGTTTACATCGACGCGCGATGCTCGCGCGTAAAATAATATAGTTGTTTTGATCATTGTTGAGAATGTGTGATCACCTTGCTTTGTCGTTAATCGCGGATGTAACATAGTATTTTCTTAATATTTTATTCTTTTAATAATATCGAGTGTGAGTTTGTGTTACGTGTTCGTGTTTTCGAGAGAAAACAAGCTAATCTCGCACATAGCAGTTTTAAAACAGGGTAAGTATTGTTTTTTAAGGTTAATATTTACGTCTTCCAAAACGTAAAATATTATATCAATACGTTCTTGCAAATAATTTCACTGTTTATTCGTTTGTCGTGCTTTAATATTATATTTGTTGCAGTTGCCGAAAACAGTCAAGAATGAGTAGGAATAGGGACTTCGATAGGTGCCAATATTTTAGATGTAAAAATAGGAAGCATAAAGGAGACAAATTGTTTAGATTTCCCGCAGAAGCTGGCCGACAAAACATACGGGTTGAAAATTCAGGTACAAGAAGTTTGGAAAATTTGGTTTTTGCACACCTACCGAATCCGATTTTTCTTTTTATTTATATATATTTAAATGTGCAAATGTGTCGAATATCGGGCATTAAATTCAAGGCAATTTTTCATTGTTTTATTAAAAAAAGTGAAATGAAAATTCAAATTGATTTTATTTACTAAATGTATGACACGTTTTCTTTTTTAATAAATTGTATCAATCAAAAGAAGAAGTTCTAACGTGGAACTTTCAAAACTTCAAGTAGTATAAATGAAAAGCACAAAAGCCATTAAGTACCAAAGACCGGGCGGGACTTCGCGGAGCGCCCGAATCTCGCGTTTTACCCTTTGCGTCCGACCGCCGCCGTACATTTTATACGTTTCATCATTTATACGTTAACCCCTACGTTAGAAAATAATAATCTGAAGACATACATCGAAAGGTTTTTTTCTCAGCTTTCGAATGGTGTCTTTATTTGTTTTACTTAAAATGCGTTTTAGTGGTCCTCTTCAGGTGCTTAATATTGAATATAATGTTACAGTCCAAGTGAGCTTCGTCGAATAACTTTCTAATTTTAGATTAACTTTATAATTTTATATTATAATTTTATTTAACTTTATAATTTAAGATCATTTAACTATATTCTCAAACTACATTGCAGTTATCGATATTATTATTATTCGTGAGATACTTAAAACGATAATAATTTTGTCATCGAAATTAGATTTTGATAAATTTCATTTTGTAACTGATATGATTGAATTCCGTATAGGATCAATTTTTGCTAGATGAGTACAGTATAATTGTTCCTATTATTTATTGTTAGTAATGTTCGTATTTACATTTTTAACTAAAAATCTTGCGCGTATACCGAGTACAACTCGACTAAAATGCACCCACTTAAAAATCAAAATAGAACATCTACAAATTATTTAATCAAACGATTTCTAAAATACTGAGTTGCACGAAAAATTCTATATTTATATACATTCGGATTTTAGTATTATCAACACAACAGTTCACATAAATATTATAATTCAAGACACGTAATACATTAATTTGTCTTTTTTTAATCGATCGAATATTCTAACTCAATAAATAAATCAATTAATTTTTCTGACAAGTATTCAAGATCTCCTAGAGAAAGCATTCCTATGGGTTACTATAGTTTTAAACGCGCAGTATTTAACGACAATAGTGCGTAATATGTGTAATTATTTCAATTAAAATTGATAAGATGTATAGGCTGATAGTTTATATGTATAACAATGGAATAAAATAATAATTAATGTCGCGTATAAGCAATAGGATATTTTAGAAATAATAATATAATCGAGAGACAATATACAATAAGGATTTATACAAAATATACAAAAATTATTAATTTCACCTAATTAATTTAACATACTCGAAAACATAGTTAAATAAATTTAATTAGGTAACTCACGGCTTCGTTATATGGCGACAGCGACTGTACAATCTGCAGGACTTTGTGCTGTTCATTTTAAAGATGAAAATTTTATTAATAATGAAAAGAAACGTTTGTGCCGAGATCGTGGACCGATTCATTGGCAAACAGTGCAAAATCTGGAGCAGATTGTACAAAAACAAGTTGATGTGCAGGGTATTCAGGTAGAAACCGTTAATATACCAGCGCAATCTTTAGATCAAGACAATATAATAGATGTCTCAAATGAAAACATCTCTGCGAATAATGTTCCTAATGAGGCATCTATTTCTATTGGATTGATAAATGATAACGAGATTCAAAATAACGTGCCTCAATGTACTTACCCTTCTGGTAAAGAGATTTTTTTTAATATCGCGGAAGTTGATGCAGATATATCGTATTTAAATTCAGAAGCTCCTAAAAGTATGCCTAATATGGAATCTCAGTGTCAGAAAAAAACTACTTTATCTTCAAAAAAACGTCACAGAAGGTATTTGCTTAACGCAATTAATGTATATAAATCAAAATGTACTTCTTTTGAATTGAAAGTAAAGCAGTTGCAAAGACTGTTAAAAAATGAAAAAAATAAAAATAGTCGTTTGCAGAAGCGCCTCGATAAGGAACTCGAAAATAAAATTAAAAATATCGATGACTTCCTACAAGATAAAGATATGACTCCAGTTTCACAAACGATGATTAAACTGCAATTGCACAAAAAGAAATCAGCTTACACAAATGATGAAAAAGATTTGTGTAAGAAGATTTACTTTTATTCCGCAGCAGCTTATTCGCGTTTGCGTAATGCAGGTCTATTGTTACCTTCGGAGTCTATTTTAACAGAACTTATTATAAAATTGCGTGAAATAGGAGCAGATCTTCGTTTGACAGTATGCGATCAAGGTAGTTCCAATAGAAAGTTGTTTAGTAATTTACACATAAGTTGTTCGAAGCCTTATTTTGAGGTTAATAAAGAGAAAATTTTTGCATGTTTCGATTGGCCGCATCTTATGAAACGATTGGTTGCTCAATTAAGATCCCATGACTTTATTTATAATCAAGAAGAGATAATAATATCTTTTCAAGATTTAATAAAAACATGGGAGTTGGATCGATCTCATGGCACATCAAATGTATTAGGACATTTAACTGAAGCACATTTTAATCCTAATAATTTTGAAGTCATGAAAGTAAAATTAGCTTTGCAGCTTTTAAGTCGACGAATGGCTTCTGCTATTAAAACCGCTGGTGAAGATCCTCACGGTTTACAAACAAAAACGTGGAAAAAGTCGGCAAGTTTTGTAGAAAAATTAGATGTTGTGATTGATGCTTGTAATTGTTATTATTTGAAAAATGTTAATCAGCAGAAGAAGCCATTGTCGAAAAAACATCCTCAAATTCAAGAGCTTTTAAATGATTTTGTTTCTTGGTCAAAAAATTGGACTGTAAAATCGAACGGTAAAAGTTAAAAACCACCATGTTTTGTCGGAATTCCTTTGACTGTAACAGTTTTACTTGATTTGTATAATGATATTCAAAAAATATTTCCTGATTTTCAATTGGCAACGGCTTTGTTCAATCAAGATTCTTTAGAGCACACTCACTCAAAATTACGAGGAAGGGATGGTTTCAATGCAAATCCTACTTGCAGAATGTATAGATTAACAGTCAGACATATTTTATCGACTGATTTTATTGAAACCAGTAAAAAGGGAAATGTTTTAATTGAAGAAGCCCACTCCCTGCTCGACACGAGTAAAATTGTAAATACGTCGAAATGCTTACCGTTGATTGCCAAAGCAGATGCACAATTACTTGAATACGATTCAAAAGAAATGACGGAAATTGAAGAACTTCTAGAAGCTGCTGAAATGATGGACGTTTACTTACCGATTGATCCAACCGGTATAACAGATTTACAAGCAAAATCATTCTATGAACAGAATGCTGTTGCATACTTGGCAGGATATGTTGCTCGTAAATCTGTTGCGAAAAGTGGATGCTCTGACTGTGAGAAAGCTTTTATAAAAAATCCAGAAGATTCTAATAGTACTTGCGAAGTGTAGATTCAACATAGAAAATATCCACATTCAGATCTGAAACTTTCGCAAGTGTCGTTTTTAAAGAGACCAACGGAAGAATTGATGCAGGTTGTCCATTGTCAATTAGAAGTTTTTAATATTCATTACGAAAGTATATGGCATCAAAGAAAATTATTACATCAATTAACAGAAATCACAGTGGAATATACTCGTCAAAAAATTCATACTTGGTTCGACGAAGAGAAAAAATGTTTCAGTCATAGATTAGATGCTTTGAAATTTTTGTTATTAGTTAAAATTTTTGCGAAAACTCGAGAGCATAATCACAGCAGAAAATCGATGACAAAAACATTTATTCTCTAAAAATCAGAAAATAAAAAATGTTACAAATTTGTAAGATATTTATTTTGTTTTAAATGTATTATTGTTATAATCAAATATAATTATAATGTTCTTTTTCCTACATAAAAAACTATGAGTTTTAACAATTTTAGCCATAACTTTTATAATAGTAAGTTTCAATATATTTTTATTCTTAATTTATTATACATATGATTAAATTTGCAAAATGTAAGTGAAAGAGTAATATAAATATATTTTTTATGTATATAATTTTTTACTCGTTTCAGTAATGTACAGGAAGGCTTCAGAGAAAAACGGGCGTAACTCTATTATAAGTTGTTATGGAAACTTTTTTTTCAATTTTTCAATGTACTCATTAAATGTTTATATTTCATTGTTGCTTAGATAGTGTTCAATATATTAACTAAAGTTCAAAACATTTTTGTTAATCCATTTCTGTTTTGTTAATGCATTTGTCTACTCGCATTTTCTTGAGATACGCCCTTTTCCCTCAGTCTTCTTTATATATATATATACGTTGTGTGTGTATATATATATAATAATTAATTGAAGACCCAAAAATAATTTTACTATCTCAAATTTAACAATTATTTTAATAACGTTATAACAAAATTGTTCTGTAAAGTACATTTATTTCTTCTTTTAATTACTGTAAATAATGAGTATCTTTTTTACCGTTTTGTATTACATGCAATAATTATCAGTGTAAAATTATTTTTGCATTCAATTAAATAATATATTCTTTCCCTGATATACACGCAACAGAAATTCCCTAGTAGAAACATTTAACGATTTGTTACTTAACTTTTTTAATTTCTTCCGCTTAAAGCTATTCTATTGTCAATAATTTTACATTCGGTTAAAATCATTAACTTTCTACTCGGGACCCCGTGGTAAAATAGGGCTCCTGGCGAAGGTACCACGATTTTATTAAAAAATATGGAAATCCATCGATCAACAGTACTCACACATTTTTATTTCTTATTTTTAATCATTTTTTATAGCGTAATAAATTGTTTTTATTGTTTTCAAATGAAGAGATCGATGAACTTATTTTTTAATAAAATAAACAAAACCTAACGCACTATCGACAGTACCTCTGCGGTAGTGTGGAAACCTGTCTTTCAATGTGTATACAATTAAAAATGTTATAGTTGTAAATCTAGTTTACAATAATAAATTATTCTATTTTATTATATGATTTTTCAATTTTCTTAACCCTATCACTAATGAAATTAAACATGTTATATTAGTAAAGTGTCTTTAAACAGTTCACAGTAAAGTAAAAAACATGTTATAAATAATTTGCATTTATTTAAGTCCGGTATATTACATCTGTCTATTTTAATTCACCAGTTAAATGTTCATTTAATAAACTCTGACATGTATAAATGTATAATTTATTTTGATTTATATATTTTCATTTTCAATCGATAGAGTATTTAAATTTATTAATTATCAATTTTAATATAAGTAGTAATTATTTATATCTATTTCAGTATATTAATATTTATTTTTGATAAATTATAGAGCATGTACCACATTTATTTTTTACATTTAAAATTTCATTTGATGTAAATAATTTTTTTATTTCTTTTTACGTCATTCTTTTAATTATAATTTTTAAACAATTCAATATAAGAAATATTTGCTATAAAAAAAAATTCTAATATGACGATTTGAACCCACAGCCAAAAGATTTGTATAACAATGCATACGCCTGAAGCCACTCGACTACGTAGCGAATTCATAATACATATACGTGAAAGCAGTATATCGTCGTTCCCCGATAAGAAGGTGCTACCTCGGAATCCGATTATAAAAGGTGCTACCTCGGAATCCGGTTGTAAAAGGTGCTACCTCGGAGCCCGGTTATAAAAGGTGTTACCTCGGAGTCCGGTTATAAAAGGTGCTACCTCGGAGTCCGGTTTTAAAAGCTGCTACCTTGGAGTCCGGTTATAAAAGGTGCTAACTCGGAGTCCGGTTATAAAAGGTGATAACTCAAGAACGAATTTTTCGTCTATGATTTTAAGTTGGTACTACTGCCGGTTTAGCTCAGCAATAATATTGACAATTGTTTTTTGGCAATTTTGTAAAAGATTATTTTTATTTATCTATTATTTAACGTTGTACTCTTATTTTTAATGCGGAATTTAACAATATATCGTAAAACTTAATACCGTAACATAATGTTTATAATATTTATAATTAAAACAAAATAGATGAAATATACACTTTAGTCAATTGTTGGTTTTAAATAACTCAATTTTTATAATACATTTCAACACAACTGCCGAAGGTTCTGTTTTACGGAGTGAGATTTTTTCGCTAGAGTTAAACAAGGGAGAGAAATGGAATAAGGTACAAAATGATTCGAATACAACCGCCAAAATTGAATAGTTGACATGCTTTAAAATTGTTTAAGAGGTATCAGTGTTAAATTACATTTGTCAAATTAAAATTAAAATTGCGAAAAATGGCAGTTTGCGAGAAATTATTAAAATTTACGCATTTAGCTTATATTTTTATCATTTAAACATACTTAATTATTATTTACCATGTATTTTCTGCAGTTACTACTCCTCATAATTAGTTTTTTAACTTTTGCAGTAGTATAATTTATAATTTTATAATTTATCAATGATTATCTACTGAATCTATATATGAAATTATCAAAGTTTAGTACATATATATGTCGACGTAATTTTCTTATTTTCGAGATTAAAATATAAAAAGAAACAGTTTAAAATATATTCAAACAAAATAATAACTTTACCTGAATTATGTTTATTTAAATTTTTTGATGATATACGCATAGGTACTACTAAATAATAATAAATAACTAATAGATAAATAAAAATAATCTTTTATAAAATTGCCAAAAACAATTGTCAATCTTATTGCTGAGCTTACACTTGCAGTAGTACCAACTTAAAATCATAGACTGAAATTTCGCTCCTGAGTTATCACCTTTTATAACCGGACTCCGAGTTAGCACCTTTTATAACCGGACTCCAAGGTAGCACCTTTTATAACCGGACTCCGAGGTAGCACCTTTTATAACCGGACTCCGAGGTAGCACCTTTTACAACCGGGCTCCGAGGTAGCACCTTTTATAACCGGATTCCGAGGTAGCACCTTTTATAACCGGATTCCGAGGTAGCACCTTCTTATCGGGGAACGACGATATGATCATATACCTGACTTGGGGTAATAATAGATATATATTTATAATCATTAAAAGAATTATTCAGTAAATGTATATATATATATATAGAAGTACATTAAAAGTTAATATAGTTGAAATTATGAAAATATATGCAATTCGCTGTAAGTGGAAATTAAATTATCGCTTTTGTTCATCTGAATTTCCCCATCTTACACATATCGCCGTTTGAACATTCCCACTATCATCCCGTACCCCCTCCATTCAGTTTTCGAACTATGTGTAAGCTTCGGATAGACTCCATGGGGCGCCGCCGTTGTCGTTTTCGTCCCGGGTTCATAACATTGCATCGGCAATCTCTTATACTAATCTCTGCCTATGCACCCACTCAATAATACTTCTCCAATACTTTCTCGCTCTTGCCGATAAAATACCCGGCTTCGTTAGCACTCGATTACATCGTGCGCGCGCTATCTCGATACTATCAGCTGGGCACGCATGACTCTCGCGGGTTCGTGCGCGCGCAGTCCTCTCTATACTCTTTTTCGTTACTCACCTGATCGGTAACTCGCTTACCGTTATAAAATATAATAAGAAAAGAGCCAAATTTTTAGAGGTTGATTCCAAGACGCTGCAGAGCTACAGCAATTCAAAGTAAATGATTTTTTTTAAAATTGATGATTTCACCATATTTATTAATTTTTATCTCAAAAACTTTTAACTTTTTCTGATACATCAAGTCAGTCTCAAAAAAAAGTATTTTTCAACAGCTTGAAAATAAAGCTGGTTAGACTGAAGGACTCAGTCTCTAACACAAGTTATGGTCGTTTTAATAGTCAAAAACAATTAAATAATTTCTTAATAAATTATATTAAAGTAATATGAAGCCTCTACGCTCGCTTGAATCTTTGCTTATAGTTACAAAGCACTTTTTCGGGAAATAATGTAAATAAAGTATTTTGACTCCCTTTTAACTAGGATACATTGGAAAACAAGGACGTACTCTACAAGGGTGATAAATCGATTTACCCTTTGAGGAATATATCGTCCCTTACGGTTTTTTCAATGTTTAACAGGGTTTACACAATTATTTTCCAAATTAGACCACACCAATCAAAAATTCATTGAAAAATACACTAACCCGGCAACATGTAATTCCAGGGCCGCACCCTCAACACAAAATTAACAATAAAAGTGAATTTTGACTAATCTACCCTTAAATCAAGATGGTGGTAAGTACTCGTCTTTGCACAATTTATTCGGGGCTTAAAAGAACACAAATTATAGATATTTTAATCAGCTATCGAATATTATTCATTGGAAATCATGGCCGTACCCTACAAGGCTGTTAACCCTTTCAGGGGCGGTGGGACGTATAAGACCCACGTATTTTTATGCCGTTTTTTACGTATGACTTCACTGTTTATAAACACTTTTTGTTGCTTTTACTTGTCTCTTTGAAACTTTTATTCAGACCAAAACAATTTATCTATTTTATTGTGAAATATGTGAAAAATTTAAATATTTTGCATAAATAATCTGGATGTAAACAAAATGATATAGGAATCCTAGATAATATATAGCAAAAGTCTGTATTACGTAACGTTTTCAAGATAAATTAGTTGGGTTTAAAATATACTAGACAGGCTTTTTTCTGCTAAAAATTTTGTAAAATGCGTAAAAAAATGAAAATTTTGAGGATGTTAAAATCCCTAGTGATGGAGACTCTGATGATGACATTGAAAATAGTGAAGATGATGATGACGTTCCACTCAGTATGCGGCTTGCGAATATGGATGAAATGTGGGGAAAAAAGATCCTATTTCAATACCCCATGTACTCAACCGACCGGTCCAAAAAACTTGTCAGAAAATATTAAATGTCCAGGAGATATTATGTCCCAGGAGGGTTTTTATGTTTATTTTCAGAAAATAATATTCAATTGATTGCTGAACAAAGTAATTTTTATTGCCAACAGAAGAGGATGAAATTCGAAAGAATTACTACTGATGAAGTGAAACAATTTTTAGGTATAAACTTGATGATGGGTCTAAAAAAACCAACGTCTTGTCGAGATTATTGATCTCTGAATATGCAGCAAAATAATACTAACATTAGTTCTGTTATGCCTGTGAAGCGGTTTTCTTTCATACTATCTAATTTACATGTAAATGACAATTGTAAAGAACCGAAAAAAATGAACCTGGTTATGATAAGTTGTATAAAATTAGGCCATATTTGAATACTCTTTCCAATACATATAAATATTATTATGATCCATCTATGAATCAGTCAATCGATGAAAGCATGATCAAGTTCAAGGGTAGAAGTTCAATGAAACAATATATGGCAATGAAACCAATTCAAAGAGGATATAAAGTTTGGACTAGAGCTGATGAGAAAGGATATTTATGCGAATTTCAAATTTATACGGGAAAGGTGAATAATCAAACAGAAAATCTTCCTGGCGAAAGAGTAGTAAAAGATTTGAGGCGTGATTTAGTAAACAAATATTATCACATTATTTCAACAATTATTTCTCTACTGTAGATTTGATGACCAGTTTACTCAATGATGGAATTATAGCATGCGGAACAGTAAGAAGCTATAGGAAAGAATTGCCTAAAATTCAGCAAGATATCCAGTAGCAAAAAGCCAGTAAATTTTTTATTGAACTATCACGACCCATCGATAATTTCAGAGGTCTATAGAAGACAAAAAGATGGTTCTTTGAAATTGGTGACTTGCCCACAAATGGTTAAAGATTACAACAAGTGTACAGGATTTGTCGCTTGTACATTCTTTTATAATTTACAATAAAAAATTTCCAGAAAAACAATTACTACTAAAAAATTTTAGATTGGCAGGAGCTGATTTTTTAATAGGGGTGCCAAATTATCGAACGAAAAAAAGACCGCCTGCAAAATCTCCTCTAAAAAAATCGAAACTTATTACGACTACTGAAACGATTAAAAAATCACAAGTACCCCATTTTTCTGCTGCTTTAGAAAGTAGAAGAAGGTGTCGTCACTGCAGTACGAAGGAACTTGAAACACGGACATTATTTTACTGTAAGACATGCAATATTCCGTTGTGCATTCAACTAGAGTCAAATTATTTGAAGAGTACCACAAAGTAAAGTAAATAAAATTATTGTAAAAAAGAAAAAGCAAAAATAATAACAAAAAACAAAAAAAAACAAAACAAAAAAAACAAACAAAAAATAACAAAAAAATGTAAAAAAAGGAATTAGTTCTCCACGCTGCGTCCACGTCCACGTCCACGCCGTTAGTTCTGGGTTATGCTAAGAGGGAATATTCTTATTCTGGCATTCGAATCACAATCAACAAACTTGAATGTTTGGTGCTTATTGACGAATCAATGAGTAATATAAGAAATTTTTGAAAAATAGTCGTGAATTAGAATTACCATTTTTTGTTTTAAGATTCTGATATCAAATACAATTTCAACAATCTCGAAAATCCTCTCGTTAGTATTTTCTTCTTGATGAATTGTAAAAATAAATAAAACTATTGTAAAAGTATCGTATGTAAAAATATTGGAACCGTCATTTTAAATTTTGGAATTCTGACATCAAATTCGTAATCAGCGACCTCGAAAACCCTCTTATAGAGTATTTTTTTATTGATGAATAGAAAAACTGAAAAATTTTGTAAAAATATTCGCCTTTATGGATCCGCTATTTTGAATTTTGAAATTGTAACATCAGATAAATGAACAAAATGTAAAATTTCGTAAAAATATCCGCCATATTGGACCCGCCATTTTGCAAAAACCTATAAAACACTTATAGTTTTTAAAATTCATCTAGAGGAAAAATGTGCCCCTGAAAGGGTTAAATCGATTTACCGGTGGTATATATATACAGTTGTGTGCATAAGTTTCTGGCCAAAAAAAAAAAATTACAGCCAATTTTTTAAGTTTTATATCTCCGTGAAAAATTAATATTTTTTAAAAATCCCGACGCCGTTTTAAAGAGCAAACCAAAATCTTTTAAGCCACGTTAGGGTTTTTTAAAAAAATTAAAAATTGCGTTTTTTACGGCAAAAAAAGCAAACTTCGTTTTTTAGTTTTTTTTGGCCAAGAAAAATCGTCTATATTTTTAAAACTATTTAACGGATTTTAAAAAACCCTAATGGAAAAGAAAGCTTGTTTTATCCTCTTTCAAATGAGCGCAACCGCGTCCATTTCTGTTGAACCATTAAAAAGTTATAACATTTTTTGTGAAAAAATTCACTTCTTTTTCAAGTTTAATTATCTAGGAATCTATGCATCGTAGAAAAAAACTCAAAAGAGAAAAAATGTTTGTTTTTTTATGTAAAATAAGAATTTATTAAAAATTTTTCATATAAAGAAAAAAATTTTTTTTTATTTTATCCTGTGTAGCGCTGTGGAATTATTTCCGCGAATTCAAATGAACTTGAAAGTAATAATAAGTTTACATTCTTTTAATATTATTCTGTCAATAATTTGTTATTTACCTATCAGTATTGTATTATTAAAATGCCGAAGCGCACACAGTTACAGATCCGTAAAGCTATTATAAAATTACATGAAGATGGAAAAGTTTCTCGCGAAATATCTTTTTTGCTTTTAATTAGTAAATCTACAGTGAATAATATTATTAAAAAGTGGAAAGAAACAAATAGTTTAGACGATACAGTAGTATTTGGACGACCTAGGAAAACTACAAAGCGCGTAGATAAATTAATTAGAAGGAAAGCAGTTGCGGATGTAAAAAAAATGCAAGCATTATAGAACGTGAATTGCGCGAAGAGAATATAGCTGAAATGCGCAAATGAGCGCAACCGCGTCTATTTCTGTTGAACCATTAAAAAGTTATAACATTTTTTGTGAAAAAATTCACTTCTTTTTCAAGTTTAATTATCTAGGAATCTATGCATCGTAGAAAAAAACTCAAAGGAGAAAAAATGTTTGTTTTTTTATGTAAAATAAGAATCTATTAAAAATTTTTCATATAAAGAAAAAAAATTTTTTTTTTATTTTAACCAACATTTTTTGTCACATTTTGTATCTAAATTAAATACAAAATAAAATAAAAATTTAGTTTTATTATATGAGAGTCGGTAGCACCAACAATTTAATATTTAGTTGACATGCCCTTTACAGCGATCACAGCAGCACATCGTTGAGGCATTGATTCTATCAAAATTCTAATTGTATCTTGTTCAATGTTTTTCCATTCACTCTGCACTTTTTCCCACAACATTCTCACATTTGTACAATTTATTGTTCCCACTTTTTTTCTTCAGCACTTCCCAGAAATGTTCAATAGGGTTCAAGTCAGGAGACTGACTTGGCCACTCAAGGACGCGAATTTTTTTTGTTTTAAAAAACGTTTTCAGAAGCTTAGCTGTATGTTTTGGATCATTGTCTGCTGGAAGATCCATTCGCGTGGCATATTCTGAGATACATAGGGAAGCATGTTTTGTAAATATTACCGGTCATATTTTGTTCAATTTGTACTATCGGACCGACGCCTTTCCATGAAAATCCTCCCCAGAGCTTTATATTTCCTCCGCCGTGCTTTACTGTTGGTACTTGATACCGAGTGTCAAATCTTGTATTTTTTGGTCGACGAACATACCTTCTGCCGTCATTGCCGAAAAAATTTATTTTAGTTTCATCCGAAAAAGACACTTTTTTCCAATCTTCTGCTTTCCAGCTTTTATGCTCTTTAGCAAATTTTAATCTTACTTTTCTATTTTTTTTACTTATTAAAGGCTTTCTAACGCCGATTCGTCCAAATAAACCAAATTCATTAAGCCTACGAGAAACTGTACTGCGGCTTATTTCAGCTATATTCTCTTCGCGCAATTCACGTTCTATAATGCTTGCATTTTTTTTACATCCGCAACTGCTTTCCTTCTAATTAATTTATCTACGCGCTTTGTAGTTTTCCTAGGTCGTCCAAATACTACTGTATCGTCTAAACTATTTGTTTCTTTCCACTTTTTAATAATATTATTCACTGTAGATTTACTAATTAAAAGCAAAAAAGATATTTCGCGAGAAACTTTTCCATCTTCATGTAATTTTATAATAGCTTTACGGATCTGTAACTGTGTGCGCTTCGGCATTTTAATAATACAATACTGATAGGTAAATAACAAATTATTGACAGAATAATATTAAAAGAATGTAAACTTATTATTACTTTCAAGTTCATTTGAATTCGCGGAAATAATTCCACAGCGCTACACAGGATAAAATAAAAAAAAATTTTTTTCTTTATATGAAAAATTTTTAATAAATTCTTATTTTACATAAAAAAACAAACATTTTTTCTCTTTTGAGTTTTTTTCTACGATGCATAGATTCCTAGATAATTAAACTTGAAAAAGAAGTGAATTTTTTCACAAAAAATGTTATAACTTTTTAATGGTTCAACAGAAATGGACGCGGTTGCGCTCATTTGAAAGAGGATAAAACAAGCTTTCTTTTCCATTAGGGTTTTTTAAAATCCGTTAAATAGTTTTAAAAATATAGACGATTTTTCTTGGCCAAAAAAAACTAAAAAACGAAGTTTGCTTTTTTTGCCGTAAAAAACGCAATTTTTAATTTTTTTAAAAAACCCTAACGTGGCTTAAAAGATTTTGGTTTGCTCTTTTAAACGGCGTTGGGTTTTTTAAAAAATATTAATTTTTCACGGAGATATAAAACTTAAAAATTGGCTGTAATTTTTTTTTGGCCAGAAACTTATGCACACAACTGTATATATATATATATATACCACGGGCGCTTCGCGCGCTGACCCCCTATTTTTAATTTCGAAAAAGGTTTTTCGTAATAAATTTATTTAAAATAATGTTTTAAATTGTATTATTTTTCACTACCATGGACACCTTAGAAATTAGACAGATTCACACAACACCTTGGAGGTACTGTTATAGTGCATTGGGTTTTATACCAAAAATTTAATTTTTTTTAAATACGATAATAATTTATAAATAAAAGTTTTTACCAAACTTTAGTGTAATGAAATCATAATAAAAATAATAAAAATAATAGAGACATATGAAATGTTAACTGTAAATTTTAAACTACATGAATTCTTATAAAACTTAAATTTCTATTTTAATAATTATAAATGTTAATGAAAAATTAACTTACCATTAATTTACTTACTTGACCTGATTAGCACCGGTTTGGGAGCATAAAAAGAGCGACGTTAAAATAATAAAAAAAAAAAAAAAACTTACCAAAAATATTAAAGTGCATATACTTAATTGTAGTATTTAGTAAAAACTTATTAAAATTTTGGATTACTTTAAACGGATCTAAATAGAACTTTATCTCCTAAAATTAATTTATTTAATGACGAAGTATCATCGCCAAAAGCTCTATGTCATTAATATTTTGTACTATTAGAGTAATAAATCTTTCTTTTTAAATAAATAAATTTTGT
Source organism: Theocolax elegans (assembly GCA_026168455.1). Taxonomy (NCBI): domain Eukaryota; kingdom Metazoa; phylum Arthropoda; class Insecta; order Hymenoptera; family Cerocephalidae; genus Theocolax; species Theocolax elegans. The sequence goes on from CM047429.1 coordinate 3,713,810, forward strand.
ATTAATTTTAAAAAACTACTTATATCATTTTAGTGGCATATAAATAAAAACCTGTTTCTTCCATTTCTCCCGTAATTCGTATTTTGCACCCTCTTTCAAAATTTGCGTTTTAATCCATAATTATATACAATTTATTTTTCCCTTTACTTACAAAGCCCATATATTTATTTTGATTATTATAAACAAATTCATTCCTTAAATAACCTTATGTTTCTATTAAATACATACTTGTTTATTTAAAATATTGTTTTATATAAATTGTAACGGGGTGGGTACTGGAGATATGTAAGGCCCACGGTTAGGCCCAATTTGTCCCAACTTACCAACCTTAAGTGTGGAGTCCCACGGGAATCGCTTTCATTCCCGTGCAATGCCGTTAACAACGTCAAACACCTCGTTTGACTTAGATACCGTGTGTTGGGCCCTATGCCCAAAATTGCCAACTAGGATAAACACCGGAGAGGGCGGTATTCGTAGGATAGGACGTTAACCGGTAAAATACTATCAACAATCGATATTATTCGTTAATCGGCGAGAAAGGTTGTCTCGCCGAGTCAATTTATTAAATTACCAATTAAATAATAATAAATTAAGAATAAATTAACGTTAACATTTGACGGGGAGTGGTACCGATGACTACCCCCGAGGTCAGCGCGAAACAAGTTAGTTAAAATCTGTTTAACTGTCGAGTTACGAGCAACCGATCCGGATATGATCGGCTGCTTAACCTGATGGCATACGTCACACCGTGTGACGTATGTATCTCTGACGTAGAGAGCTTTGACGTAGAAGCTTCCTACGTCACGCGCGCCTTCTCTCGTGAATTGCTTCCCGCGAACCACCGACCTGTCTATCCGTGCGGGTATTGTCACGAGAGGGGGAAAAGGAGGAACGCTTCCTCACCTGGACCGTACCAGGTAAATCGGGACGCAAAATCTTAAGTAGACACGCGGGTCTAAACGTGGTGCACCACTTACCGCTTGTCTAAATATCGCGCCTCGGCGGGAAACGACTGGGCAAAGGAGAGATAGCTTGTCCTCGCGTTTATCTCTCTCTCTCTCTCTTTCTCTCACTCCTACGGTCGGGAAGGCGGTCGACTCTTGGCTTCCTTTTCTCACTGCCCGTGAGACGTTCTGCTCTGCACGCCGACGTGGAGGTTGGCGGGGAGAAAATCTCACACCCACACTCTAAATGCACCAGTCCTTAATCTCTTATTTCCCGATAAAAATCTCTCGGCCGTTGTCAACACGATGTTGTTGCCGATCGCGCGCGAACTCTCTCATACTCCCAGCTGGGCGCGCACAATTCTCGCGCGTTCGTGCGCGCGCCGCGCTGTATATTCTCATTCGCGTTGCTTACCTGATCGGTAACTCGCTTACCGTTACAAAATATACATAATCTACTCACTTATATATCCATACAATTTTGAAATTTTTATTTAAAAAATATTTAAATTAAATGCTCCTAAATTAATAATTTTTGAAAATCTTTTCAAATGTAATTCGTATTTTATATTGCCACTGTTAAAATTTAAATTTTCTTTTGCCATTACTGTTTATAATAGTATTATCTTAAAAATACAATAATTAATGTATTTAATTTTTAACCTATTGTATATATCACATATGGATATTTGGAAAAGTGTATGTTATACTTGATTAATATTTATTTTATTTTCGAAAAATTGTGCATCTTTATTTAAAGCATTACATTAAATTTTAGGTCCGTTTTTAGTATTGTGTACACGTTTAAAAATTTTATGAGTTTTATCAGGAATGAGTAAACTAATACACATTCTTTCAGGTTATATTCACAACTTTTTTTTGCGCACTTAAAAAATACATATATTATCTAAATAAGGATACGTTTTCTAATATAAAAATATATAAAAGGCTAGAATTGTAGCGTTCCATGCTTCGTTTTATGCGAGATATGCGCTTATAAATTTATTCTTCAAAGAAAATTAATTTGTCAATAATCGTATACATCTCACCAATTATTAGAGGCAGCAATACAAATCCAGGTTTAAAAGAAAAATCAGATTATGTAGTTTGGATTTAAAAAAAAAGAAGTTTATTTATGATAATTTGTCGCTAAGTTGTGAAGGAAACAAGAATGGTAAGATTTTTTAGGTTAAAAGGAGTATGTAATTTAAGGGCAAGATTTTCATTAAAATGCCTTACCATTCTTGTTTTCTTCATAACTTGACGTCATATTATCGAAAATAAACTTCTTTCTTTAATCAAAACTACTCGATCTGATGTTTCTTTCAAACCTGAATTCGAATTGCTATCTCCAGTAACTGATGAGATATATGCGATTAATGTCAAATTAATTTTCTTTGAAAAATTGAAACGAACCATGGGACGCTATAATTCTGGCTTTTTTATATATTTTTATATTAGGAAACATATCCTAGAGTTAGGATCAAATCCAGTTACCTCTTCTTGTGAGTGGAACAGAATTTTAAAAGTCAATACAAAAAATTAGCTTATAAAATATCTAAACAATTTTTTTAATTTTTGACTTCTTTTGGAGCCAGTTCTTTCTGTATTGACTTTTTCAAATTCTGTTACAATTATTTCGTTCTTAACTACTTTAATTTGCGTAAAAATAAGCCCAACTAGACCCTGATCCATGTAAATTAAATATTTAATAGAGATATGATGCTACAATCAGTAAAACGCAGTCTATGGTACCGTACGTCCCAAGTAAAAAAATAATATACAATTTGTATACGAATTGTATACTATTTATTTTATACAAATTGTATACAAAATTGAACTTATACAATGTGTATAAAATCTGTATACAATTTATACAATTTTTTTATTACTTAAATATTAGAATATACAAACACATCGAAATGGATACAAACATCAGTACTAAGTGTATAAAAAATATAATTGAGCGTTTGGAAACAGGAGCTGTTAACGATAAAAAATTTAGACGGCACGACTGAGAGGTTACGGACACCAGAACCATCGACGATGAGGAGATCAGCGCGTTGAAGAATTGCTGCTGCCACTGTCACCGACAATCTTGGTAAAATGTCCAAACGCCATTTCCTTTTCATCAAAGTTGTTGCATACTGCGGATTCTTCAACATCGATTTGGACATCGTGAAGGTTAGACAGAGTCTGACCGAATGTTTTGCTTTTAGGTTGTCATGTCGATTTTCAACTTTTTCATGAAAAGAATATTGAGCACTGACTTGACAACCAAAGAACAAAACATACAATCAGGGCCTGTCTAACCTTTACGATGTCCAAATCGATGTTGAAGAGTCCGCAGTAAGCAACAACTTTGATGAAAAGGAAATGGCGTTCGGACGTTTTACCAAGATCGTCGGTGACAGTGGCAGCAGCAATTCTTCGACACGCTGATCTCCTCATCGTCGATGGTTCTGGTGTCCGTAACCTCTCGATCGTGCCGTCTAAATTTTTTATCGTTAACAGCTCCTGTTTCCAAACGCTCAATTATATTTTTTATACACTTACAAGGGAAGTACATGACCTCCGGGAAACGGATCTCATTCTAACTTTGGTATGTCTTTTATAATATAAAAATATGAAGAAAGCCATGTTATCTCTTGCCAATGGCCACTTTTACGGAAGTTATTCGACATTCAATAATAATAGCAGTAAAAATTACTTCCAATTCGGTCGCTTATAACTCGGAAACAAATAAAGATAAACAATCAAACCAGAAACCAGAAAAAAGTTGAGTTCAAGTAGATATGGTTTGAGAAAAAAGAAGCTCAAATTGCTTAATTTGAAGCAAAGTTATGAAGAAAATAAGAAATTGAAGATTATTAGGCCAAAAGAAACAATAAATTTTTCATATTAAATTTTGGTTAAAATTTCTTTAATTTTTTATTTTCTTCATAACTTTGCTTCAAATTAAGCAATTTAAGCTTCTTTTTTTCAAACCATATCTACTTGAACTCAACTTTTTTCTGGTTTTTGGTTCGATTGTTTATCTTTATTTGTTTCCGAGTTATAAGCGATCGGATTGGAAGTAATTTTTACTGCTATTATTTTTGGATGTCGAATAACTTCCGTAAAAGTGGCCATTGGCAAAGATAACTTGGCTTTCTTCATATTTTTATATTATAAATACATACCAAAGTTAGGATGAGATCCGTTTCCCGGAGGTCATGTACTTCCCTTGTTAGTACTGATGTTTGTATCCACTTCGATGTGTTTGTATATTCTAATATTTAAGTAATAAAAAAATTGTATAAATTGTATACAGATTTTATACACATTGTATAAGTTCAATTTTGTATACATTTTGTATAAAATAAGTAGTATACAATTCGTATACAAATGTATATTATTTTTTTACTTGGGATATAACTGCGACAAAAATAATTTTGATGTCTCATCCGGCTTAAAATGTTAATTTAAGTAAATATTTTTATGACCGAAAAATATAAACAATGTAGAATTTTTCCATTAATTAGAGATTTAAAGAAATAATCATAATTTTTTACAGGCTTAACACAGGCTGGTCCCCTCAAAACGAGAACATTAGTGCACTTGTCTTAAAAAATATTGTGTGCACCAAGAGCTTAAGTGGACTTTGGTACCTCGTGTGTTGAGTACTCGGCTTCGACGAGGAAAATGCATTTGTTTTCGTCTGGTGCTAGCTCGCCTGCACCTCGTACTGCGAATTATATATATAATATAATTCAAAATAAATTGTTTCATTGAATAAAATTATATCAATTAAATAAATGGACAAAATCAGTTTACGCCGAGGTTCACTTCAACCTAGTTTTCCCTACACGTAATCAGAAATAAAACCTTGGTACTTAAGTTGCATTTTATCCGTCTTAACGACAACGTAATTTATCTCTGAATTACAGGATGTCAAATTTTTACATTTTTTAAAAAAATTAAAGGAACAATTTCATACTTTACACCATGCCCTGACCTTACGGCAAAAAAACGCCAAATTTTTAAGCTGGAAATATTGTCCTAGAGTTATTTCTTGATGGTATTTTGTAACTTGTCCTGTCAATATAACATTTTAGCAGAACATGATTGTTTTTTAAAAATAACGTTCACGGCTAATTTTTGGTTTCCACGGATAATTTACGGATAATTTTCGGCAAATTATCCACGAGTTTTTTTTTTCATTTCAGAAAAGTTGTCCTGCCAACTTGAAGGACGTCATTAAACAGGTGGCTGAAGTAACTTTACCGAATGTAATTAATAAAATTACACCTCCTTCATCGAAAGGTGTTGTGAGTTTTTCTGAAGTTACAAAAAATTTCAATAAAAATAAGGTACAGGTCTCACGAGGTCCTACTGTGTAGGTTTCCCTAAACTTTAGTTTCACGGTGGTTCCACTTTCCGATTTTGTAAATATAAAAGGTCTCAAGACACTAAAAATGCATTAATTAGGACAATAATCCCTTCTGAAGTAAATCTAAAAATGGAAGGACTTACGAAGGTAGAGGGAAACTGTACCGATTGAGGCAAAATCGGTGAATTTCGATAAAATGCGGAAACGGCTGTCTGAGTCTGGTATAGGTCTTGGAGTAAAAAAAAAATTCTAAATTTATTTCTAGTATTTTAATTCATAGGGTGTAGGTTGGGAAGAAAGCGGAAGATATTCTGGCCGAATATTTTAATTCTAATATGAATGGAGTTCGAAATTCTGACGTTAAAGTTATACATATACATATTTCCTGCTTTTGAGGGTAAGATTTATACTAAGGTGGTAATGGAAATCCTAGCTGATATTAAGTCTCATTTGCGTGATCAGGAGCGGGTATATCTCGGTTTCTTGTTGCATAGATTTTCTGATCGTGTCAAAATAAAACACTCTTTTAAATTATTAAGTTTTGATCGCTTACCGAGTGATTTCAGATTGCACACAGCGCACTGTGGCATTTGTGCAAGGGACCATGAAATAAAAGATTGTTCGAATAGAAGTTCTGTCTGCTGTTATAATTGTAAGGTTCAGGGTGTATACACAATACTTCCCATACTGCTTTGGGTGGGAAATAATGTACTATATTAAAAACGATATAAATTTGTTCTATTCGTCCACGCAGTTGGTTCAAAAGGAGGCGTTTTTATCGATTTTTAGTGAACTAACCATTTAATTTATTTAATTGGCGACGTTTCGATGGAAGTCCTCCATCCTCATCAGGCTATACCTTTATTGAAACAATCATTTGTTACACCAGCATTTTACAATTTTGCATATATATATATATCTAAATATAATTACTCACTATTTGGTCAAATTAATGCACATATGTGGCTTTTCTCATAATTTCCATAGTATCTCTAATGTGTCGCTCTATAATCAAAAGCAAAAGCAAGTAGCAAAACATCAGTGTTAAAATTTGCACAAAGATTGAGGTTATGTAACTTATTTTACCTTTCTTCTCTGAATCGTACTTATATAACATCATAGAATTTATTTAATAAATAAATAAATAAATAAATAAATAAATAATTTAATAGAACACACAACACCAATTAAGCAAAAAGCAGTCAATATCAATAAAATTTATCAGAAAACAAAATTTGCTAGTCATTATCACAGATAGTTGGTAAAGCTATAATTCAAATTTTTGCGACCCGTCATTATACACTTGGGTCAAATAAACAAAAATCCATAAAAAGCATAACTCATTTTTTATCTCGGAAACCATTGAGTTTAGAGGAAAAGTTCATGGAACAAAAAAGTCTTAGAATTAATCGAAAAACACGCCTGAATTTTTTCAGAATTTTCCGAGGCGAGTTTTGAATTTTCGGGAAATGCAAAAAATCTATTTTTTCAATATCATCTCCAAAAATACTGAAAAAATCGAGGCTTGTTCCTTGATGAATTCTAAGACTTTTTTGTTTTATAAACTTATTGTATAAACTCAATTGTTTTCGAGATAAAAAATGTTCTACTCTTAGCATGACCCAGAGACAACGACGAGGACGTAGTAGAATTTTGTCTCCTTTGGGGTGCTTGATTTGAGTGAGTCCCCTTACCTCTCACTGCAATACGAATTTTTCAGTGTTTTGTTTTTAACATTCAACACAAATCGATAAATCACATTTTTCGCAGATAATTTTCGTTCTTACGGGACAATAAGAACAAAGTTTGAGTTTTGTTTGTTGGACATATTGTGTTTCTCTCTTTTCTATTGTCCCTCCGTCATGTAATTTTTAGCTATTGAAAGTGCAAAATCTTTTTTTCCAACCCTTTTTTTCTCATCATTGACAGCATTGAATAGTACAGTAGCATTTACAATCGAAGCTAGAATTAGTCTTAAAAAAACTACCCACGTCCAATTTTTTTAACAAATTCTCGGAAGCAAATTGTTGCAATGTCCGTCGTGGACATCATTGCCACCCATAAAACTGTTATAGACGCTAATAGCCCTCGGAAAGGGTATTTCAACTTTTTTTCCTTCTTGCTTACTATATCTCTTTGAAAATGATAATGGAGTTACCCCTGCAGCAGTAGAAATAATCAAAACTGGTTTTGAATCCATCACAGTGATGTAATTTATACCACTGTTCTTATCGTGCTTCACGGCATACTCACCTCTTTGAGCTTTTTTATTTAGAACATTTTTATTTTTTACTCTATCTTCTCATAGTACCTGTACATTTAAGGTTAAGCTTCTTCAAATGCACAGCGAGATCTAAGCTTGTGAAATAATTATCAAAATATAGATGGAACATACATATTTTTCCCGGCGGTATTACACGAAAAAACTGTTCTAGTAAATTCATGACAACGCGAGAACCTAATGCACACTTACTAAATTTACTTCCCGTTGCAGAATTTTTTCCGCAGTATAAGTGAAGACCTAATACAAAACCATCGGAAGTACAAAGACCCCAGAATTTGAGACCAAATCGTATGGGTTTTCCTCGAATGAATTGTTTTAGTGACGTCCTCGCCTAAGAATTAGCCATCATTTCATCGATGGAAAGAACGTTCTCCACACACCGAACTTCATAATATTAATTTGAAATCGGTTTAATAGTGAACGGACACGCCAAGCATTGTCAGTTGGATTTTTATCTTTTGTTTTTGAATATTTTAATTTTGATTTGATCTCTTCAAACTTTTTACGTGGCATAGCAGAAGAAACAACGTTACAAGATAAAAAGGGATCACTTGACCAGTAGTCCCTCTGAGATTTCCTTTTGTTGAATGAAGTCAAAATGATTATTCCCACAAACAGTTATTCCCAAAACAGTTCTACTGGCTCCATTTCTTGTATTTTATTTTTTACCGAGTCTTTCAATAAAATTTTGTTTTCCAAACTATCATTATACTTTTTTTCTCCTTCCATCCACTGGAGTACATGCGTTCTTTCTAATTTAGTTTGAGTTTCAGTATATGTTTTACAAGCTTCTGTGTACGTTATATTAGAAATTTCATCATCCGAATTAGTATCGAAATCTGATCCATCAGAACCAGAATTGTCAGGATTTGGAACGGTAACTATATCATCGTAAGTGTTCTTTGAAGTATCAATTTCGTACATTTCATGGGAGCGAATGGAACGTCTTTTACGTTTTTGCGACATGGTTATATAAAATAATAAAAATATCTAATGAAAATAATTACTACAGTTTTCAATGCTTCTTGTAAAATCTCAACTTTAGAAATGGAAAATAATCTTTTCGATTCGATTTACTGTATGGTCTCAAAATAACAAGAGACTAGAAAGTTATAAAAATGAGCTTACATACAATTTTCTGAATTGCTTTTTTGATATGTGTATATTAGTATACGCTATACAAACTGCACTTGTATACACATAAAAAGGCAAAACATTAGTATATTATTGTTAAATGGCTGTTCTTTATTCTGTGTCAAAATTTATCGATTTGTGTTGAATGTTTAAAAACAAAACACTGAAAAATTCGTATTGCAGTGAGAGGTAAGGGGACTCACTCAAATCAAGCACCCCAAAGGAGATAAAATTCTACTACGTCCTCGTCGTTGTCTCTGGGTCATGCTAAGAGTAGAACATTTTTTATCTCGAAAACAATTGAGTTTATACAATAAGTTTATACAATAAGTAGTCGTGATCACCCCTGATCATATTTATAAGATCTTTGCGGTAACATTGCTAAAAAAATCGCAAACTTGATTTTTTGCAAAATTTTTCACGTTTTTTATTGTTTAATTGACTATAACTTTTTTATAACGCTATCAATCGCAATTTCAAAAAAAGATTCTGAAAGAGCTTTAATTTTCCATCAAAATACGTGTGACTATCGAAAAAAACGCGTTAAAAATCGACAGAAAAATTGAGCATTTTGGTCGTTAAAGGGTTAATGCTCAGTCACTCAAAGCTTATGCCTTTTCGATACTTTTTTGAGGGAAATATCTGACATTATTTGTGCATCAGAAACGTGGTTAAATAGTAACATCTCAGATACCTTTATATTTATATTTTATATTAGTTTATATCATCCGATCTTTAAAAATTGAAATATTGGCTAAATCCCTCTGTACTGATGTATCTGGTTATTATCATAAAGTGCCTGAATTTTTATGTTTGGAGGTCAATATGGGTTGTGACAAACTTCTATTGGTTTCAGTTTACAGACCACCTCAAGCGCTTTCATACTTTCGAGGATACTTATTATTAGCAGAATTTTCTAAGTATACTAATCTTATAAATATGGCTGATTTTAATATTGATCCTTGAGGAAATCTTTATGAATCTTACCCCCATAAAGAACATATAGACTCAACTAACTTGTTTTTAATTTCACATGAACCTACGCATCATTTAGAAAGATCCATGGCCATTTTAATATTTTCATCGGTTGAAAAGGGGTTAATTTTTCATAATAATAAAAACAACGATAGCCTATGTTCAAGTACTCAAGGAGTTAAAAATTTTAAGCTGCAACAGGTTTTTCTAGTCCTACTACAACCAGTTATAAAAAAGTAAGGCTAGCTTAAGTATTAACCTGGCAAGAACCTAGGGTTAATTACAGGATACTTAGGGGTTGAAAATAATCTGAAATGGTATTAACGGGATGTAATAATCAATTTTTACCGACCGAGTAATGGCACACGCATTTTGTTAATTAATCATTAAATACGTGAATAAATGTAAAACCAAGACATCATTGCCCTCCGTATTGGTATCTTCTGCAATTCAGCAAAGCGCAAAGTATGTACGCGCAATAATTAACGACAATGATTGGAAGGAAATTTTATAACCTAATATCCGCTATGTGAAAATTTCCTTCCAATACCATTTTAATACGAATTAAAATATCTGTTTGACTTTTTGCAGAAAAATAGATTATACAGGTACACAGGGCAATGATTTCATCATTTCCTTTTATTCAAAATATGTATTAGTTTATTAAATATAATTGTTTCATATGGCTCGGTAGGTAACTACCCTGCCAGCACAAAACGTCTTAAATACGTTATCAGACGTTTTTAAAACGTTTAAAACGCTTAAAAACGTTTTAAAAACGTCTTCGAGGCGGACAGTGCTATTAGGGTAATTGAGTATTGCATCCCCTCAAATTATATTTGAAAGTACTTTCTCGTAACTAACGAGAAAATGTCGAATTTAAGTTATAACTTACTTTTCACTGCCGTTTTAATTTTTTCATCATTTGAAAAGGGGTTAATTTTTCATAATAATATAATCGGCCATAACCTATGTTCAATTACTCAAGGAGTTAAACATTTTGAGCTGCAACAAACAATTTTCTAGTCCTATTACAACCAGAGTTGGCCTAACTTGGTGTTAAAATGAGTTCGTCAGTGGTTAAAAATGATTAAAATCGGTAGTAAATTAGTAATAAAGTAGTTAAAAATTCCTGTATGTTTTTTTGCAATTCTGCTCATATGACCAGTCCAGATTAATGGATCCTTGTAATGTATGGAGTTAATAAATAATAATAATAATAAAATTGTTAAAAGAACTAAGACAACTTTGATGTAAAAAAGAAACAGAACTGACTTTTATCAATATTAAATCCACGATCATATTCACAATTACCTTACCACTATGCCAATGACTTCTATTTATTCCTATAAAAATCAAGACAAAGTAACTTATTTATTTTCAAACTGTATGTCACTGAAGCTTAATAATTATTATTAATAACAAATAATGATTTGAAAATTAACTATTAAATTAAGTTACTTTGCCCATTATAATAATAAATCGAAATAATATTTGTAAGCGGTTACAGTGGGATTGTGTGAGATGATTGATTCTAATGCAGAAGATTATGGGATCAAATCTTATTAGCATTAATTCTTTTTTCCATTTTTTAAATTTATAATTATGTTATATACTTCGCAATTTTCTAGTACTTATAATTTGTTTAACTATTTGTTATGCTGTTTTTTAGGAGTAATTTAATATTGACTTAACATTAATTTAACATAAATTTGATAATGATTCATTATTACATTTTGGAAAAAACTTTTTATTGATTCAATAGAAATTTCAGAGAGTATCAATACTAATTACGTATTTATTTTGTATTGATTTCAATGCTAAATTATTATATTATAATTATTGAATCAATAATTATATTTTTAACAGGAATAAATAACAAAACTGTAGAGTACTAGGGCACCAGTTGATTAACCTCATTTCTATATATAAGGATAAGAGCGTTCATATATTTTAGATGAATTAATAATATACCTTAATTATAAATACTTCTTTAATTGAAGTATAAACATTTTTAACAGCTATTTATTACTTTCTTCTGCTATAAAATACTTTAAACCAAAGTAAAGGAGTCCGCCAATAAGTATAAAGACGTTCCAAGACGTATAAATCATGCCTTATCTTTTACTTTGACTAGCGATATTTCATTTGCAAAAAAAATGATTTTCGGGAAATGAAAGGAAAAGCCAAAATTAACCGACAAAGTTTCATTTTTAACATTGCAAGTATATCTATATATACAAATTTTGAATGTATATAGATATACTTCAAATGCTTTCCGTTGGCGTTCTCCTTTATACTCAGAAATTGGTTTGCTTTCATACAAACAATATAGAAAAGAAGAATAAACTAAAATGTGATGAAAGTTATGTGATGAAAATTATAACATGGTTTATAAATATCATTGTTTTATCATTTGAGATAGGCTGCTAGCACATAAATTTATTAATAATAAATTAGTAATTAAAAATTAATCTGTTAACTGTATGATAAAACTTTGAAATGATATAATATAACAAATGACTGCATAAGCTAGAAACATAAATTTTTGTTTTTCTACAGTTAAATATAGTAAATAATATATTACAACACTTCTTACATATTGACTATTTTGTCTTATTCGTTGATTTTTACAATTAAATAAAATAAATAGTTATTTACTATGATATAAAATCTCATTGTATTCAAGTTTAAAAATTTTTTTCAAATGTAACACACGTATATCCACAAATAATGTAGATATATATAATTAATGCAAATAAATTAAAATGATCATGAAACCACATAAGTTTAGATATTTCATTAACTTGATTAAAAATAGTTCTTCATTTATTCAATGAATAATAAATCAATAATACATGGAAAATAAAGTGAAATGTAACTCACTGCTTTCAACTATATGAATGTTATTTTAATACCACTGAAATTCAGTTTAAATAAATTGACAATTTGTAAATATAACAAAGTATGCATCAAAACATAAATAAAAATAATAAGAAATAATGGTACCTGTTATTACATACTAAACAAAAAAAATAATTAACAGGAATAGAACAGAAATAGATGTTAGAATTGGTTATGCCCATAAACTTATATACTATGGACTGTGCGCGCTGTGGGAGGAGGTGAAGACCGCCCTTACCCCAGCCCGCCGACCTACGGAATTTAAAAAAAAAAAAATGCTATCCGATGTATTTTTAATTGTACTTTCTAAAAAAACAAGAAATTTTAATTGTACCCCCACCGTTTTTGAGAAAAAAAATGACAAAGTATTGCAATATTAAAACACCGATACCTCACCTTACAATCGTTCCTTCGTCCTAATTAGGGTGTAAAAAAATTGTACCTTTTTCGTACTTAATTGTACCACCCTCACTTTTCCGAAAAAATAACGGTATAACGCAAAAATATTAAAAAAGCAATATCGTCTGATTGACAGTCCGTTTACAGCTACTGCGCATGCGCGGCCAACGGAAGTGCGAGATTTGCATGCACACGAGATTTTCAACCGCACGAGATTTTAAAATCGTAAAAAAGGGAAAAAATGCATGGCAGGCATTGATAAAATATCCATCGTCGCATTATTATTATTAATTACCAGAATTTGTGGAAAAAGTAATTGTACCTTCCAAATCATTGATATTTAACTCTACTACTATGAGTAAATAAAAAAATGTACATTATCTGTACGTAATAGTACAATCGTCAAACTTTGTATTTATTAATGGGAATCAATTAGAAACAATAGTAAATAATTAGCTGAACGAACGGGCGCACTATGCGCATGTGCGGTTGTGACGCCTATGAACTCAAGCGTTTTAAAAACGCGAAAAAAGCAAGTAACGCTCGGTTATTTGACCTTGTAACCCCGTTTTTTGGTTATAATCCTAAAGAAGATGCATTATTATAAGGCTTTTATAGTTTTTTCATAAAAAAAGTCAAAAGTGTTTATTATTTATGAGGGTTATGTGGGTATTTGAGACTTATATATAGACAGTCGTCTATAACTCTTTCGGGTTGAAAAATTGAGAAGTAAGTACGGCCCCGTCTTAGTCAATAACCTGAGGGATAGTTTATTTTTAAAAACATAAAGCAAATCAATAATAAAGAGTTCAGATAAATACCTTTCCATATAATTATATATATATATATATAAATAATATTATATACGTAATTTAATATATATATATATATACATTTGGATATAGGGGGTTATGGAGCCTCGTATGTTAAATTCCAATAACCCTATCCCTTTCCCACTCATTGTTAATATGGCAGGTTTATGGAGCCGGGGCTCCATAATCTTTTCTGTCTCTTTTTATCGTACTAAAGTACGTATCTTCCTTCTCTGTCATGGGCTTCATAAACCCCGAAATTTAAAATTATATGTATGTATGCATAGATAGGGTGGACCATATTTTTATTGTTGATTTGCTTTATGTTTTTAAAAATAAACTATCCCTCAGGTTATTGACTAAGACGGGGCCGTACTTACTTCTCAATTTTTCAACCCAAAACGAGTTATAGACGACTGTCTACATAACTCTCAAATACCCACATAAGCCTCATAAATAATAAACACTTTTGTTGTTACTTGCTTTTTTCGCGATTTTAAGACGCCTGCCTTCATAGGCCCGCTGGTAATTATTTAATTATTTTTGCTCAAATTTAATGTGTAAACCAACAAACTAATGATGGTACAATTAAGAACAAATGAAAAAGAATATTTAATACGTCTGTTAATTGTTAAACAGCTGTTGTGCACGCTGCTTTCAACGTTTCCACCTGTAACCTGACAATAACTTTTTTTTTCTCAAAACCTCAGGTGGTACAATTGAATTTTCTGTAAAGTCTATGAAAGATAAATGAATATACATCGTTGACTATTTTTTATAACATCTTTCGAGCATTTTTTGATCTATTCATGACTTTTAAATAACGCGCCATAAGCATGCGTTTCTCGTATTTCCGGTGACCGCGCATGCGCGGTGACTGGAAATATATTTGCATTATGTCAGTACAATTTTTTTGATTTTTTATTTATTGTATTATATTATTTCGCAAAAGTAACGGTGGTACAATTAAGTATAAAAAAGGTACAATTTTTCTGCACCTTTCCTTTAACGTTAAAACCACTTTAAAAGGAGCTATTGGCGGATTAATATTCTAGTACTTTAGGATTTTTTTTCTAAAAAACTACGGGGGTACAATTGAAAATTTTTTTTTTGTTGAAAAGTACAATTAAAAATACGTCGATTAGCATTTTTTTTTTATTATATTTCGAAGGGTCGTCGGGCTGGGGTAGGGTCGGTGAGGTGAAGACTGAAATAAAGCGAGAGAGCAATAGTGAAGGCGCCTTTTCATAGGGTGAATAATTCGCTTCGAATAGCGAACAACGAACGACACTTACCCCAGCCCGCAAAGATTATTTATGTGCAATAAAAAAAGAGATTATCGACGTATTTTTAATTGCATTTTTTGAAATAAATGCTATTTTCAATTGAACCCTCATAGTTTTTTAGTAATAAATTAATAAAACAAGTCATCGGGCGTAACTTCAATTGAGCCACCGTTAATTTCCTAAAAAATCATATATTGATTTAAAAATTTGAAAAAATACATTTTTGATAAATCAGCTGTGCGTTACCATCATACAGCGCATGCACATACAGATTCTTCCGCGGATAATGGTTCAACATTCTGCTGAACGACTCATGCTAATATTACCCTGTTGAAAAAACCTTATAAAATCCGATAAAATAATGGCTCATTGTATCAGGGTGTCGATAAAAATTTTATAGTAATATATAGGGCGATTTCTTTTTTATCGGTACCTATAATGAATTACCCACAGCTACGAATCACAAGTTCCGAAATTTAGTTTTATAAGTTTTACCTGGTAAAAGATATCCCTGCTAAAAATAATCGATTGAAATCGATAGACATGGAAAGATTTTGCATATAAATCGATTCAAATTGATTAATTTTAATCGATTTGTATGCAAAATCTTTCCATGTCTATCGATTTCAATCGATTATTTTTAGCAGGGATATCAGTTTCTATGAGACTATTAAACTTATAGGCTTTTATAGATATGCTCATATAATTATTTATAGAAATCTATTCACTTTACCAATATGAATTCAGAATCGACATATATCATAATAAATTGATTGAAAAAATATAAGCCTGTATAGATGTTTTACTACATGAATTACACAAGTACATCCAAAAAAATATTAATCGGGTTCTATAATAAAACAAATGACTTTGAAAAGGTTGTAATTCATACAAATTTCCCGATAAAAAATTTAATAAGCACTTCATGGAATTACTGTATATGTTTATGTCTTTTTTTGCTCTCTAATGGTAGCTTTATAATTCGAGTCTATAAGGTATCTCGGGTGCAAAAACCTCATACCATACTATACAATAAATGCCTATATAGTATTTTATAAGATAAACCTCACAAAAGAAAAAAACATTTTATAGTACAATATGTTGATCAACAAAATAAATGGGCGGTTCGTTTACCGGATCGTATGTATGTATACCAAATGGTCATGTATCCGGTTTTCGAATATTTGACGTCTTCTGTGCATTGAATGAATAAGGTTCTATAAGGATTTTCACTATATTGTCCACTAACAGCTATCGGTGTCTACCGTTAAATTCCATAATTTTAAAGCAATCATTACAGTTCTTTTATAAGGTTTTACGAGGATCGACGCATGTATTGGGCATACGACCTATCCGTTTATTACCGGCTGCGCCAGTAATAATAAATCTTAATCAAATCGCTAGTCCCATTCTACCAGGCAATTCCATATTTATTATTTATAACAAATAGGCATGAATCCGGTTTCCAAATGTTTGACGTCTTTATAAGGTTTTACGAGATTCGACGCATGTAAGGGGCAGACGGCCTATCGGGTTGTTATATCGGGTGCGCCAACAATAATACGAATTACATAAGTATACTTAATACAGCGATACTCGTGTGACACTTTCATGTATTCTTAGTTTTGTAACCTTTAGTTATAAATGTTTTTCATTGTTATTCTTCATGCATATAAAGATATAAGTTTCTATGAGACTATTAAACTTATAGGCTTTTATAGATATGCTCATATAATTATTTATAGAAATTAAGATGTTTTACTACATGAATTACACAAGTACATCCAAAAAATATTAATCGGGTTCTATAATAAAACAAATGACTTTGAAAAGGTTGTAATTCATACAAATTTCCCGATAAAAAATTTAATAAGCACTTCATGGAATTACTGTATATGTTTATGTCTTTTTTTGCTCTCTAATGGTAGCTTTATAATTCGAGTCTATAAGGTATCTCGGGTGCAAAAACCTCATACCATACTATACAATAAATGCCTATATAGTATTTTATAAGATAAACCTCACAAAAGAAAAAAACATTTTATAGTACAATATGTTGATCAACAAAATAAATGGGCGGTTCGTTTACCGGATCGTATGTATGTATACCAAATGGTCATGTATCCGGTTTTCGAATATTTGACGTCTTCTGTGCATTGAATGAATAAGGTTCTATAAGGATTTTCACTATATTGTCCACTAACAGCTATCGGTGTCTACCGTTAAATTCCATAATTTTAAAGCAATCATTACAGTTCTTTTATAAGGTTTTACGAGGATCGACGCATGTATTGGGCATACGACCTATCCGTTTATTACCGGCTGCGCCAGTAATAATAAATCTTAATCAAATCGCTAGTCCCATTCTACCAGGCAATTCCATATTTATTATTTATAACAAATAGGCATGAATCCGGTTTCCAAATGTTTGACGTCTTTATAAGGTTTTACGAGATTCGACGCATGTAAGGGGCAGACGGCCTATCGGGTTGTTATATCGGGTGCGCCAACAATAATACGAATTACATAAGTATACTTAATACAGCGATACTCGTGTGACACTTTCATGTATTCTTAGTTTTGTAACCTTTAGTTATAAATGTTTTTCATTGTTATTCTTCATGCATATAAAGATATAAGTTTCTATGATATACTAATAATAAACATGAAAGAAATATTAAATTTATTTTATATAAACTTATCCAATATAATAATTCTTTCCTTTTCAGGCATAAATAGAACTCAATTACATGTTAATTTTCAGTATATTTTCAAATACAAAGAATATTCTTCCTCCAAGGACAAAACAGATCTGGAAAACAAATAATTTTAATTCAATTTGAATGTGCTCTAAATTATAAAACTAATTATTAGCAATAATTAATAGCTCTGCGTGAGTAATATTTTACATATACTCATAATTTTAAATTTCGGGGTTTATGGCGCCCATGACAGAGAGGGAAGATACGTACTATAGTACGAGGAAGAGAGACCTTCGGATTATGACGCCAGGGCTCCATAACCCGTCCACCCCCAACCAGTGATGAGAAGCAGACAGAAGATCCAAATTTAATAACATGTCGGGCGTCATAAACCCCTATTAGGAAGTTTATATATATATACATATATATATATATATATGGGTGGTTCTCTGTGACATCGAAGATGAAAAAAATAAATATTGCTATAACTGTGGGAATATGTTTTAGAGGTATCCAGTATTTCTCCTGAATTTTTTCAGATTTTTTCTGGGCCATTATTTTAAGTTACAGAGAGTCAAAGTCGACATTTTAGCACTTTTTTGCATTATATGCCCATTTTCATGAATTTTTAGCTCCCAGGGGATGCATTTTTCACTAAAAACATAAGTATGACTTTTTTTGTAAAATTTTCCGAACTTTTCATTAAAAATACTTTTAAAGACACAAATGTATGCTGTCACACTCTTGTAAGCCATTTAAACCTTAAATAGTGAAAATCAGCAATTCTGCTCCGGACTCTGGTAACCTAATACTGTCTAAAAGATGTCTTTTTATAGTCACAAACTGCCTAAAAATTTCCAGAATGGGTCTAAATCATTAAGATCACTTATGGTCAAAATATCCGGGAAAAGTGCCCGAAATATTAATAGAAATGTATATTTGTTGCCTTATAACGATGAATCTATTAGCATGATCATTGCAAAAAAATTTGTGCACTTACCTTGGAGTGGTAGAAAAGTATCTTCACTTGTTTCAGTATTCATCTAATCCCCTGTAAGCTGCTAAAAATACAAATATTATTATACAAATGTAAAAAAATAATTTTTAAACATTTATAATGCTGAATTTTTAGTTTTACATCCCTTACAAGAATTATAATACTAATCTGAAGGATTACTATAAATATATAAAAATCATTATTACAATAACTGAATATACGTATTTAATACAAAAGATATATAAATAAATCAGATATATAATTATAATGAAAAATATGATAACGTGACAGTGACAAGTTTGTGAAATCTAAACAATGTTTTGCTGAATAATAATAATAATAATGTTGATACTTTTATAGTAATCCTTCAGATTAGTATTATAATTCTTGTAAGGGATGTAAAACTAAAAATTCAGCATTATAAATGTTTAAAAATTATTTTTTTACATTTGTATAATAATATTTGTATTTTTAGCAGCTTACAGGGGATTAGATGGATACTGAAACAAGTGAAGATACTTTTCTACCACTCCAAGGTAAGTGCACAATTTTTTTTGCAATGATCATGCTAATAGATTCATCGTTATAAGGCAACAAATATACATTTCTATTAATATTTCGGGCACTTTTCCCGGATATTTTGACCATAAGTGATCTTAATGATTTAGACCCACTCTGGAAATTTTTAGGCAGTTTCTGACTATAAAAAGACATCTTTTAGACAGTATTAGGTTACCAGAGACCGGAGCAGAATTGCTGATTTTCACTATTTAAGGTTTAAATGGCTTACAAGAGTGTGACAGCATACATTTATGTCTTTAAAAGTATTTTTAATGAAAAGTTCGGAAAATTTTACAAAAAAAGTCATACTTATGTTTTTAGTGAAAAATGCATCCCCTGGGAGCTAAAAATTCATGAAAATGGGCATATAATGCAAAAAAAGTGCTAAAATGTCAACTTTGACTCTCTGTAACTTAAAATAATGGCCCAGAAAAAATCTGAAAAAATTCAGGAGAACTACTGGATACCTCTAAAACATATTCCTACAGTTATAGCAATATTTATTTTTTTCATCTTCGATGTCACAGAGAACCACCCATATATATATATATATATATATTGTGACGGAAATCGTCACACAATCTTTTTGCGGCGAATAATTAAACTCACGTTAAATGTAAGTCGTCGGAGCCTTTGGTATGTCAAGGCCAACCGACGACATTTGTTTACGTCGATCAAGTGTACAATTTACGCGCGCAATGGTACGTAGGGATGAGAGCGCGAGTGTGTGTGTGTTTCCCCACTCTCATCCCTTTTTCGAAAATTAGGAGATACCTATTCAGTACGTCCCGATTCGCCGTTCGAGGCGGACAAACTATCCGGGGTAATCGTTATAGTGTTTACGGCTGAACCAAGGCGCGTGAGGCGCAAAAGCCGTCGATACCCGAATCGTCCTCGCGAGGTGAGCCGCGAGTGATTTGGTGAGTGTGAACAAGGACGGGAAGTTGTGAGTGAGTGCGGACGCGGTTCGCGAGGCACTCGCCGCGGCACAGGGCCGCCTTCCACCACCGCAGCCGACGTCGTCCTCCGTTGCCCAGGAGGACAAAAGGGACACGGATCGGCTGGGCCATCCGCGGGGCGTACCCCGGTAAGTGTATTATATACTACCGCGCGTTCCCCCCATTACCCCGAGCCGGTTGACTCGCGATACTTCCGCCCGCGCGAAACAACCTTTGTCGCGGCACGAGGCCTGGATGGCCAAATTGTTAATTACTTAAATAAATGTTATATTTATTTTGATTTTAATTAATCGAGTTTGTTATTGTTCTCCCCGCTCCCGCCGACATCCTATTAATTAAAAGTAATCGTCTCGAGGCAAGGAGGATTGCCCGAATCCTCCACACCGATCGTCTCAGCGAACTCGCGTTCCTGGCGACAGCCCGCAGTTCGGATGAATAAATAATTCTTATACTATTCACTGATTCAAATAAACTCTGTAAAATAATTCAGAATGTATAACGGCATTTATATATGTATTCTTTGATTAGTGTACAAAAGTTTAGTCTTCATTATTTTTTAAAAATAAAAGAAATTAACCGAACTTTTAGAACAAATATTTCAATATTCAATATTCCTATATATTTAACTACTTTAGTAATGGTTATAGAAATAACTGTCAGACTCGAGTGACACTTGCAGGTATTCTTAGTTTTGTTAATTAATTATAAATGTTATTCATTGCTATTTTTCATGAAAGTATAGAACGAAGTTGTCTACAGTAAGCTACTAATAAACAACAAAGAAATATTAAATGTAATTTTAAATAAACTTCTCCAATATAATAATTCTTATATGACGACTGATGCAAGTAAACTTTGTAAAATATTTGTATACATATGTATGTATTTTTTAATTAGTATACTTTTGTTAGATAAGTTTTGCTTCGTTATTCTTCAAATAGTTAAATATAGTAACCTGACTATTAGAAAAAATATTTCGATTATACAATATTTCTATGTATTCTTAGTTTTGTGTACTTTAGTTTCAAATGTTTTTCATTAATATTCTTCATGCATATAATGATAGAAGTTTCATTACAAACTACTAATAAACCTCAAAGAAAAATTAAATATTTCTATATTTAAGTGATTTATTAATGGTTATAGAAATAACTGTCATACTCGAGTGACACTTATGCAGGTATTCTTAATTTTGTGCCCTTTAATTATAAATATTTTTCATTGTTATTCTTCATGAAAGTAAAGATAGTGGTTTTCTACAGTAAGCTAGTAATAAACACCAAAAAGAAATATTAAATTTAATTTTCAATAAAGTAATCCAATTTTGTTAATCTTTTGTATGATTCGATGATTCATGTTAACATTTAAAATAATTCAGAATTTGTTACGGAATTAGTATGTATTCTATATTTAACATTCTCTCCCTGTTGAAAAAACCTCATATAAAACTATAAAAAAATTTTTTTTATCGTACTTCATGTGGCTTTTGCACCCGGAGTTTGCGATAGAATGCTATAACATTATTTAATAGGAATCGGAAAGAATAAGCTTATAACTATAGGCTTCATAATGAACACCTCATAAAATGCGATAAAAATAAATTTGTTTATAAGGTTTTATAGGAATAAACGTATAACATAAAAGAGCATAAAAAAGTTTATCGGAATTTAAATATTTTGTATTTATATTTACCGGGCATTATAAGGATTTGCCACTTTTCACGTACTTATATATCAATGCTATTTCACTCTAAAACTTATAGTATTGTATAATGAAAAACCCGAACATGAATGAATTATCTATAGTTCTATTTCAGGTAATACAAAATGATATATTCTTAACAAGTGGATCTATCGGGATTTTAACAGTTATTGTCTTAAAGAGAATACAAAAATATGAGGTTAAATAGGACGTTTCACTATAACGCCAAGTAACGGCTACATGACCTTAGCAGCATATTTCAATATTATATAAAAACTTACCTGGTACCTTTATAGGGATTTATGACGATCGACGTATGAAATGGGCGGCTTGCCTAACGTATCGTACTTGGCTTTGCCAGTCAAAAAAGTAATCGCTATTGAATCGCTTATGACATTTTATGAGGTATTGCTGTATTTACTGTTTACAAGGAAGCATTATTTATCCGAATCTACCGGTATATTCTAATATTGTCAAGCAACCTATGTGGTTCGTTTATAGGGTTTAATCAGTATTATATCACATAAATGAGCGGTTTGATTACAGGATCTTATCGGTTACGCCTGTCGTAGAAGCAACCGCTATTGAATTTCTATTTACAACGAATAGGCATGTATCTGGATTACAAATAATTAATGATTTTTCCCCGCGTAAAAAAATTAAAGTTTATATGAACTTTATATAAACTTTAGGTTTGGCTAAACTTGATATGGGGTTGGCCAACGAGACTGAGCCGAACTTGTGTAACTGACTGTTCAAGTTTGGCAAAAGTGTATCACAAGTTCATCTGAAATTGATATAAAGTTTTTATAAGGTTTTGTTACAATTACTGACAACTAAAATAAAGTTTATACTAAATTTAGCCGAACTCAATACCAACGTGATATCAAGTTCAAGTATATAAAGTAATATAATGTTGATATCAACATACCCAAAGAAAAATTTTAAAAATCTTCTTTAACTGACATCAGTAAGTATACATCGGTTAGAAAAATGGATATTTGAGATATAACCAAAAAATTCGAACCCGCCACTGAAAAGTGTTGTCCATTTCGTTAGTCTTGAAGACATAACCTGAAAGAAGAAAAATAAAAAAACCACAAAGTATCTATTTTTACATATTAATATATTAATTAAAACATAATTAAAAATATAAAATTTTCATTTCAAATAGAAAAAACTTATCTGATGCAGAAGTCCAAAACAAATTTTCTTGTGTCGTATTTTCTATGCTGACATCGTTGTCCGGATTACGCCTTACGTACACCTATCGCGCAACGATGCTCTGTCAACTCGTTTACACACTAAACGACGACGCATGATTATTACAATTGCACAAACAATCGTTCAGATTCGCAAAATATAACCTGGTCCGCTGATCCTTTTGCGCTGCTCTCGCGAGTGAACTGACGCTAGGGTTAGTTGCCAAAACAACATTGTTTTGTTTTTTTATTCATCGGCTAATTTATTGATATCTAACCGATTTGTCACTACCGTTGCGAATGCGGCGCGAGAAGGACCAACAGATCAGGTTATTTTTTCAAATCTGACAGTTTAATAACTGCAATTGTAATAATCGTGAGTCGCCGTTTAGTGTATAAACGAGTTAACAGAGCATCGTTGCGCGATCGGTGTACGTATTAAGGCGTAATCCGGACAACGATGTCAGGATAGAAAATACGACACATAAAGATTCATTTTGAACCGCTGCATCAGATAAGTTTTTTCTATTTAAATTAAAAATTTGATGTATTTAATTATGTTTTAATTAATATTTTAATATGTAAACATAGATACTTTGTGGTTTTTTTAATTTCCTTCTTTCAGGTTATCAGTCTTCAAGACTAACGAAATGGACAACACTTTTCAGTGGCAGGTTCGAATTTTTTGGTTACATCTCAAATATCCATTTTTCTAACCGATGTATGCTTAATGATGTCAGTTAAAGAAGATTTAAAAAAATTTTTTTTGGGTATGTTAATATCAACTTTATATTACTTTATATACTTGAACTTGATATCACGTTGATATTGATCGAGTTCGGTTAAACTTACAAGGAGAGGTCACTCCCTCTGGAAAACGGATCCTAACCAAACTCTAGGATATAATTTCTACTATAAAATCATGCAGAAAGCCGGAGTTTTAGTGTTCTATGCGCATTTTTACGATAGATGTAAGCAATTAATGAAAAATCTCGCCGAAAAAACCGTTGTGTTTGAACGCTTATAACTCAGAAACAATTAAAGATGTACATATAAACTAAATTTTAAAAGAAAGCTGAGGTCAAGTAGATACGTTTTGAAACAAATGAAGCTCAAATATTTTAATATAGTCAAAAGTTATGGGAGAAATAAGAATTAGCCAAAATTTTATCGAAAATTTAAAGTTACAATTTAATGATTTTTTAGTCGAAAATTTCGTCTAATTCTTATTTCTCCCATAACTTTTGACCACATTAAAATATTTGAGCTTCCTTTTTTTCAAAACATATCTACTTGACCTCAGCTTTCTTTTAAAATTTAGTTTATATGTACATCTTTAATTGTTTCTGAGTTATAAGCGTTCAAACTCAACGGTTTTTTCGGCGAGATTTTTCATTAATTGCTTACAACTATCGTAAAAATGTGCATTGGACACTAAAACTCCGGCTTTCTGCATAATTTTATAGTGGATATTATATCCTAGAGTTTGGTAAGGATCCGTTTTCCAGAGGGTGTGACCTCTCCTTGTTAGTATAAACTTTATTTTATTTGTCAGTAACTGTAACAAAACAGAATTAAATTAAAAATATAATTTTTCTCGCCCAGGCAAAAGTTATTAAATTAATATTGAATTTTGTCGGTCTTGCTGAGCTAACGTCTAACAACTCTAAGAACTCCCAGTTGCTCGCTCGAAAAGACACGACAATTCGCCGCGTATCAATCCCGAGGACAACATTATGAAGGCCACAAGCCGCCAGACATAAACCAAAAGAAGAAGCAAATAAAATACTAAGTAATAAAATTGAAAATATTTTAATAAGAAAGAAAGAAATTTTAAGTCTATGTGTTTCGTCTTGGGACCCTCTGCCAAAACTCATCAGTGGGGCATAGACGGTCCCTGCCCCAGACACACAAGACAATATTATTGAATCAAAATAATGATAAACTTAAAATTTTGGTATCGTAAGAACGGATGAACGGAGCCTATATAAGTACACATAAGGTGGAAAATCCTCGGGAAAATCCTCGGGATTGATACGCGGCGAATTGTCGTGCCTTTTCGAGCGAGCAACTTGGAGTTCTTAGAGTCGTTAGACGTTAGCTCAGCAAGACCTACAAAATTCAATATTAATTTAAAAACTTTTGCCTGGGCGAGAAAAATTATATTTTTAATAATAACAGGACTTTGGTTTAAAATTATGTCCATAGTTCATACTCTGATGTTAGGGGGCACTTTTCCATCCACAATCAGATTTTCCACCTTATGTGTACTTATATAGGCTCCGTTCATCCGTTGATCAAGACCGGGAGAGGATTTGGCGTTCATGGAGGATAAAGAGAGGTGAAATTCTTCTATGGAGAAAGGGGAATCCAAGTATGATGAAGAAAGACGGGAGGGTTCTTTGAGATTAAAAAGAGGAATTTGATGGATGTTAAAAACGTCTGTATTAGGACAGTGGTTATTGATAAAGCAGAAGGAATTATTAATTGTTTCGATATTGTTAATAGAAGATGAGGATGAGGTAGAGTTAGTGTTTTTAAATTTTTTTATGGAGGACTGGAGTTGATGTTGAAGGTTTTTTCGACAAAGAATCTAAAGTTGGAGGTTTTGATTTTTTTAAGTTGTTTTTTAGTATGGTTTTTAGTGGATTTAAGATGGGAGAGGGATTCATAAGTTGGGTTATTTAGCAGGTTTTTGGCGGCTGTAAGACGGTTTTTTGTGAGAGATGAGCATTCATTATTCCACCAAATGGCTTTGGTAGGTTTTTCTTTAAATGTGTGGGATAGTGAGATTGGGTGGGAAGCCGATATATCTTGGAGGTTTGGAAAGAAGGGTAGGAAAGAATAGGGGATATTGCAGTTGGTTTTTCCGAGATATCTGTTTTTAGAGAGGATTTTGACAGAGTAGATGCCTAGATTTACAAGAGAGTTATATCTATGTGTAGGTTGAAGGTTAAGAAAATGTTGATGATTAATTTGGAGAAAGAAATCTATGAATGAAGTGTAGAGTTGCCAGGAGATGTTATTATGGTTGAGTTTGTGAGTGAGTGAAAGAGGAAGGGAGAAGGGCTTGATGTCAATATGACATTCAACAGGAAAGTGGTCACTAGACATACGGTCTGGGTATAGATTCCATGAAGAAAGGTGAATGAGGTTGCTGGAAATGAAAGAGAGGTCGAGAGGAGATGAAACTATGGAATTGTTAGGGGAATTAGAGTAATAAGTATGAGAGCCGTTATTTAAGGGAATAAGATTAAAGTTGAGTAGGGAGTCTTGAAGGTTATTAGCGGAAGCGCAAATTTTATGAGAGCCTCAGGATGTGTGGTGTGCATTGAAGTCTCCTTCAAAGAAGGAGAATTTATAATGAGAAGAGATGTTAAGTAGGTTATTCCAGTCATTTACAGATGTAGTGGAATGAGGATGGCGATAAATGGAGACAATCAGGATTTCTTCATTAGATTGATGAGATGTAATAGGGATAGAGATGGCTTGAGTTTTGAGGAAGTTATCTTTATGAAAGATGTCAGGGATATGTCTGAAAGGAATATTATTTTTTATTAAAATGGCGAGTCCGCCGTGATTTGAAAGTGGACGATCTTTTCGGATAGTGGTAAAATTAGGAATATGGATTGTGTGGGAGTCATTGAGCCAAGTTTCTTGAAGGAGAACGATGTCAAACTTGTCTATGATGCTTCTAAGGGAAGAAATTTTGTTTAGGAGGCTGTAGCAGTTCCATTGAAGAATTTTTAAAAAAGGAGAGTGAGTCATGATATGGTATAAAGTTGTGGAAAGAGTAAGGTGAGGGGTGAGAGGGTGTAGTTATATAGTAAATATGGAACGAGTGGATTAGGATTGCATATCTATGTCAGTGGAATGGATTTCTGTGGAAGAATTAGAGGAAATTTTGAGATTGTTAATGTAGTTAGAGTATCCTGGATTTGAGGAAAGAAGGTGGAAGATTTGATATAGGTGTTCAAATGAGAGAGTGGTGTCGTCGATTTGGCGACCATTATCTTGTTGTAGGAGGTAAATTGAATTGGGAGTAGGAGAAGAAGGGGTTAGAGGGGGAGGGGAAGGAGGTTGGGAGTATGATTGAGAAAGGTTTGGAGTGTAGTATTTTGATTGGAGGATGTTTGAGATTTTTAAGGGAGTGTTGAATTGGTTAAGAATAATTTGATGTTCTTGATTGAGAGGATTGTTGGGGGGGTTAGGAGAAGGTGAACGTGAAGGGTCAGGAGATTTGTTTTGGTATGTATAATTGGTTTTAGGGAGAGAGGGTGAAGAAGGGGGATTTAATTTAACAGCGTTGGCGTATGAGTTAGGGATGTTATTTTTAGGACGATAATCTTGAGGAGAGGGGGAGGAGGAGATTTCGTTTAGGGAAATTGAGTCTGAGAGGTCGGGGAATTCTGAGAAGCGGAATCTTTTGTGTGTTTTTTTGTTTAATTCGGATTTTATTTCACTTATGGTTTTTTGTTTACGAATAGAAAGGTCGAGGATTTTTTGTTCGAGGAGTTTCGTTTTGCATTGATGGAAGGTAGGTAAATGATTTCCATTACAGTTAAGGCAGTTTGGGGATTCTATTTTGGAAGGGTCACATTGGTTACTGGGATGGGAAGAATCGCCACAATGAAGGCATCTGGACTTAGATTTGCAGACAGTTTTTGAATGACCATAGCGGTAGCAGTTAGTGCAAAAGCGGATATTGGGAATATACTGATCGACTGGATAGTGGACTTTGTAAAGAAAGGCAAATTGAGGAAGGACTTGACCTCTAAACGTGATTTGTATGGTTTTGGAACATAGGTTGGAGAGCCATTTTCATTAATAATTTTCCTGCGGAAGCGGAGAATGGAGATAATTTTTAAAAAAGAAATCGGGGAGTAGAGCTCAAGGTTATTCATGATTTCGTCGTCAGAGATGTCTGTGGGGATGTTTTTGATAACTACTTTTTTGTATATGAAGGAGGAGGGGACAAAAGTTTCAAGGTTGTCGGAATTGAGAAGAGGATGTTGTAGGAGGTTATTGGCGATTTGACGGTTATGGGTAATAATAGTGACTTTGTCACGGCCGGACTTTTTAAACTCGTCAAAGGAGTGGTTCGGATAGAGAGGGACAGTTTTTTGGGCTATTGATATAGGAGAAAGAAAATTACTGTTATTATTATTGGATGTTTGTAGCTTCACGATAATTTTGTAAGGGGGAGGAATATCGTCTGGATATGAGCGTATTTGAGGGAGAGATTGTTGGGAATTGCGGAGGGAGGATTGAGAGGATTGAGAGAGCGGGTTTAAAGGAGTGGAGGTAACTGAGAAAGTATAAGGAATGTTGGGGAGAGATTCAAGAAGTGATGGAATAGAGGGGTGGGTGGTAGCGGTATTTTGTTTTTTACTTTGATCATGTTTTGATGGGGACATTTTATTGGGGGTAGGACAGGATGAGGAAGAGGGTGGGCGTTTAAGGGATGTTTCGTGGTTAGGGAAGAGGGGAGGAAGGGACGAAGCTAAAGTGTTGGGGTCTAACATGTTAAGGAGAGCCTAAGGCTCCCCTCAAGAGTAAGAGAGATAGATAAATGAAAGTGGGGTTATAACGGATTGAATATCAAATTTATTATCACTTAGAAATTAAAAGGTAAAACTAATTATAAGGATAGTTAAAGAAGATGATGAGATACCTATTCCGTAGAAGTTGCAGAATTAGGAAGGCAGGATCAGGTGAATAATACAGCAAATCGGTGAGCGATCAAAACTACGTTGCGATTTGGCGCCCCGGTAGCCATCTTTCTCCGGTTTTAGTATTACAATAAACACGGAATAGTCGATTACATTTTTGGCGCGAAATTTGTATTTTTCAATTGTCTTTGGTGTTACTAAGAACGCATAGAAATATTGTACAATTGAAATATTTTTTCTAAAAATAGGTTAATATGTTTTCATATTAGAAAAATAATTAAGTATAAACTTTATTACAAGAGAATGCTAAATAAAGAATACATATTAATTCCGTAACAAATTCTGAATTATTTTAAATGTTAACATGAATCATCGAATCCTATAAAAGATTAACAAAATTGGATTACTTTATTGAAAATTAAATTTAATATTTCTTTTTGGTGTTTATTACTAGCTTACTGTAGAAAACCACTATCTTTACTTTCATGAAGAATAACATTGAAAAATATTTATAATTAAAGGGCACAAAATTAAGAATACCTGCATAAGTGTCACTCGAGTCTGACAGTTATTTCTACAACCATTACTAAAGTAGTTAAATATATAGGAATATTGAATATTGAAATATTTGTTCTAAAAGATCGGTTAATATTTTTTTTGTTTTTAAAAAATAATGAAGAATAAACTTTTGTACACTAATGAAAGAATACATATAAATGCCGTTACACATTCTGAATTATTTTACAGAGTTTACTTGAATCAGTGAATTGTATAAGAATTATTATATTAGTTTATATAAAATAAATTTAATAATTCTTTGATTTTTATTAGTAGCTTTATAATAGAAAACTTTTACCTTTACTTGCATGAAGATTAACAATAAAAAACATATATAACTAAATAATTCAAAATTAAGATTACATGCAACTGTCTAGAGTTTGGCTGTTATCTTATAAACATTACTAATTAACTTAAACGTAGACGTAGGATAAACTTTGAATATTTTTTTTACAGGTTAGGTTAATATTTTTCCATATTTCAATAATTAAAAAGAAAAACTTATTTTACAAGAATATACTAATTGAATTACTTTTTAACAAGAGCATAGTGTATATATATATATATATATATATATATATATATATATTGCTATTAATTAGTTTTATAATTTAGAGCACATTCAAATTGAATTAAAATTATTTGTTTTCCAGATCTGTTTTGTCCTTGGAGGAAGAATATTCTTTGTATTTGAAAATATACTGAAAATTAACATGTAATTGAGTTCGATATGATGCCTGAAAAGGCAAGAATTATTATATTGGATAAGTTTGTATAAAATAAATTTAATATTTCATTCATGTTTATTAGTAGTATATCATAGAAACTTCTATCTTTATATGCATGAAGAATAACAATGAAAAACATTTATAACTAAAGGTTACAAAACTAAGAATACATGAAAGTGTCACACGAGTATCGCTGTACTAACAAGGGAAGTACATGACCTCCGGGAAACGGATCTCATCCTAACTTTGGTATGTTTTTTATAATATAAAAATATGAAGAAAGCCAAGTTATCTCTTGCCAATAGCCACTTTTACGGGAGTTATTCGACATTCAATAATAATAGCAGTAAAAATTACTTCCAATTCGGTCGCTTATAACTCGGAAACAAATAAAGATAAATAATCAAATCACAAACCAGTAAAAAGTTGAGTTCAAGTAGATATGGTTTGAAAAAAAAGAAGCTCAAATTGCTTAATTTGAAGCAAAGTTATGAAGAAAATAAAAAATTGAAGAAATTTTAACCAAAATTTAATATGAAAAATTTATTGTTTCTTTTGGCCTAATAATCTTCAATTTCTTATTTTCTTCATAACTTTGCTTCAAATTAAGCAATTTGAGCTTCTTTTTTTTCAAACCATATCTACTTGAACTCAACTTTCTTCTGGTTTTTGGTTCGATTGTTTATCTTTATTTGTTTCCGAGTTATAATTTTTACTGCTATTATTATTGGATGTCGAATAACTTCCGTAAAAGTGGCCATTGGCAAGAGATAACTTGGCTTTTTTCATATTTTTATATTATAAAAGACATACCAAACTTAGGATGAGATCCGTTTCCCGGAGGTCATGTACTTCCCTTGTAAGTATACTTATGTAATTCGTATTATTGTTGGCGCAGCCGATACAACCCGATAAGCCGTCTGCCCCTTACATGCGTCGAATCTCGTAAAACCTTATAAAGACGTCAAACATTCGGAAACCGGATACATGCCTATTGGTTATAAATAATAAATACGGAATTGCTTAGTAGAATGGGATTAGCGATTTGATTAAGAATTATTATTACTGGCGCAGCCGGTAGTAACGGATAGGTCGTATGCCCAATACATGCGTCGATCCTCGTAAAACCTTATAAAAGAACTGTAATGATTGCTTTAAAATTATGGAATTTAACGGTAGACACCGATAGCTGTTAGTGGACAATATAGTGAAAATCCTTATAGAACCTTATTCATTCAATGCACAGAAGACATCAAATATTCGAAAACTGGATATATGTCTATTTGTTATAAATAATAAATACCGAATTTCCTGGTAGAATGTGAATAGCGTTTTGATTAAGATATGATATTGCTGGGGCAGCCGGTAGTACCCGATAGGTCGTATAGCCAATACATGCGTCGATCCTCGTAAAACCTTATAAAAGAATTGTAATGATTGCTTTAAAATTATTATTATAAGGTTATGTTACAATTACTGACAAATAAAATAAAGTTTATACTAAGTTTAACCGAACTCAATATCAACGTGATATCAAGTTCAAGTATATAAAGTAATATAATGTTGATATCAACATTCCCAAAGAAAATTTTTAAAAATCTTCTTTAACTGACATCATTAAGTATACATCGGTTAGAAAAATGGATATTTGAAATGTAACCAAAAAATTCGAACGAAGGTTATGTCTTCAAGACTAACGAAATGGACAACACTTTTCAGTGGCGGGTTCGAATTTTTTGGTTATATCTCAAATAGCCATTTTTCTAACCGATGTATACTTAATGATGTCAGTTAAAGAAGATTTTTAAAAATTTTCTTTGGGAATGTTGATATCAATATTATATTACTTTATATACTTGAACTTTGATATCACGTAGGTATTGAGTTCGACTAAATTTAGTATAAACTTTATTTTAGTTGTTAGTAATTGTAACAAAACCTTATAAAAACTTTATATCAATTTCAGATGAACTTGTGATACACTATCACCAAACTTGAACAGTCAGTTACACAAGTTCGGCTCAGTTTCGTTGGCCAACCCCATATCAAGTTTAGCCAAACCTAAAGTTTATATAAAGTTCATATAAACTTTAATTTTATTACGCGGAGAAAAATCATTAATTATTTGTAATCCAGATACATGCCTATTCGTTGTAAATAGAAAATACAGCAATACCTCATAAAATACGATAAACGATTCAATAGCGGTTGCTTCTACGACAGGCGTAACCGATAAGATCCTATAATCAAACCGCTCATTTATGTGATAATACTATTAAACCCTATAAACGAACCACATAGGTTGTTTGACAATATTAGAATATACCGGTAGATTCGGATAAATAATGCTCTACTTTATAGTGAAATTTCCTATTCAACCCGATAAATTGCAATCATGCAAAATCATTAATTATTTGTAATCCAGATACATGTCTATTCGTTGTAAATAGTAAATACAGCAATACCTCATAAAATGCGATAAGCGATTCAATAGCGGTTACTTTTTCGACTGGCAAAGCCAGGTACGTTGCGTTAGGCAAGCCGCCCGTTTCATGCGTCGATCGTCATATATCCCTATAAAGGTACCAGGTAAGTTGTTATATAATATTGAAATATGCTGGTAAGGTCATATAGCCGTTACTTGGCGTTATAGTGAAACGCCCTATTTAACCTTATATTTTTGTATTCTCTATAAGACAATAACTGTTAAAATCCCGATAGAAATCCACTTGTTAAGAATATATCATTTTGTATTACCTGAAATAGAACTATAGATAATTCATTCATGTTCGGGTTTTTCATCATAAATTACTATAAGCTTTAGAGTGAAATAGCATTGATATATAAGTACGTGAAAAGTGGCAAATCCTTATTATAATGCCCGGTAAATATAAATACAAAATATTTAAATTCCGATAAACTATTTTATGCTCTTTTATGTTATACGTTTATTCCTATAAAACCTTATAAACAAATTATATTCATTATCTTATTGTAACTGTTTGTGAATGTATCAGATAGAAGATAGTAAATAATGCAATAGAAAATACTAAAATCAGTATAGAAGTAATATTCATTCATTTGTACGATATTAATTTCTCCATAATTTATTACAACGTAAATATCTCTATATTGTATTGGTTTAAAAAAAAATACAAAAAATAATTGTACACCAATAAAAAGAGACATTTACGTTTTAATACATATGTAGATATTAATGTATGCACAAATGAATATTATTATAAATATTATATTGTTTATTTATTGATGTAAGATAAGCCAGGGCTAATAATTATGAAATAAATTTTGTGTAGTACAGTATTTGAGTAAATGTACTAAATTTTTCAGCAGAAAACTTGATGATTCCATTTTGATTTCAGTATTTTCTGTTGCAGTACGTTTTTATAAAGTAAGATAAGAATTGTTAATGTGTAATTGAAATTACATCATGCTTGCAAATTTTTACACTTTTGTAGAAGGTCTTTTTGATATTTAATAATTGGAATTATGAAATATAATGTACTTGAAATGTTAATTATTACTTAATTAATTATTACTTAATTGTTAGTTATTACTTCCATACTGATTTTAGTATTTTCTATTGCATGATTTACTATCTTCTATCTGCTACATTCACAAACAGTTACAATAAGATAATGAAAACATATTTGTAGACGTTTCAAAAAGTCTAGTTAAATTAATATGAAATTGCATGTGAATATGTAGCATTGTGAATAGACTGAGAAATGATTGATCATGAAAGTTAAGCAGCATTGACCGCGGTTAATAAGTGTATGGGTTAATAACTAACATAAACAGAAAAATGTGTAATACCCAGGCGGAAAATTATTTTTCCAGAAAGAGCTAAGAAAAGCTAATAAATTTATAATCAATTTATAGTATGCAAATTTTGGACTCTATTAATAGTTAGTAAGAATTTATAACTTTTATTAGCTATTCTTAGCTTTTGCTATATTTTATTAGCTTTTAGGTTTTTTTCAAAAGCAAAAGAAAGGTGCGAGTTTAAAAAAGCTAATAACTACTAATAACTTTTTAAAATTATTATATACAGTAAATAAGTATTTAGAATTTTTATGAATATTTACCAAAAGCAATCTTTTATTAATAGCTTTTGTTTTTTTGCATACATCACTTAGAAACAGCTAAAAACAGTTAAATATAGGAAAATGCAACAGTTACTATTAGTGTCATTTTATCGTTTTTCACGATATTTTCGAAATACAAAAATCTAATAAAACCTAATAAAGCTTAGAAATATTTACGAAATTTTAAAAATAACTAATAAAATCTTATAAACATTACCAAATATTTTAATAAAAAATAAGACTCAATTGATCTCCATGAACTCAAATTTATAAATACTTCAGTATACTGATGTAAGTATGTAAGACTTACTAGTGTACAGGACTCCCTTCGGGAAGGTCCTCGTTTCTTTTGGATATATGTTAAGTGGAGGGTTGTGCCATGTTGCGTGCGATGTTGATGGAGATTGTGTGTTTCACCTAATATGTTGATTTAATATCACTGCGCTTTTTTATTGCCTCGATAAGGGACGGCTTAAAAACGTCCAAAACGTCGGCAATCAATAAAAATTTGAGTTGAGTGAGTTCTCATGTAAGATTTTGTAATAGGGTTGAGTACACATTTAAAAATTTTATGAGTTTTACCAGGAATTAGTAAATTAATAGACATGCTTTCAAGTTATATATTCACAACTTTTTTTTGCGCACGGAAAAATACATATATTATCTATTCTTGAAAAAACATAATTTTGAAATATATATATATATATATATATATTATATATATATGTCATATATATGTTATATATATATGTCATATATATGTTATATATATCTCTCTATAATATATAAATATATATATATAAGTGTATGTGCGCGAGCGTGCGTGTGTGTGTGTGTATATTTTAAATTTGTTTTTTCAAGAATAGATGATAGATGTATTTTTTCCGTGCGCAAAAAAAAGTTGGAATATAATTTGAAAGGATGTGTATTAGTTTACTTATTCCTGATAAAACTCATAAAATAAAAACGAAGCTAAAATTTAATGTAATGTTTTTAAATTTTATGCACAATTTTTCGAAGATAAAATAAATATTAATCAAGTATAACATACACTTTTCCAAATATCTATATGTGAAATATATAATAAGTTAAAAATTAAATACATTATTTATTGCATTTTTAAGATAATTCTATCAGAAACAGTAATGGCAAAAGAAAATTCAAATTTTAACTGTGGCAATATAAAATACGAATTAGATTTGAAAAGTTTTTGAAAATTATTAATTTAGTAGCATTTAATTTAAATATTATTTAAATCAAAATTTAAAAATTGTATGGATATATAAGTAGGAAGATTACGTATATTTATATAATATAATATTTTAAATAAATATAGTACATATCTCTGTATCTCTACATAATATAAAATATATTTCGCCGCCGCTGCCGTAGTAGTAGTGATAAATAAACAAATTCACATTTTAAAATTTTCGCGCCAAAAATAAAACACCAGCGCGTGAAAATAGTGTGAATTTGTTCATATATCTGTTGACTATTAGTTTAAATACTTCTTAACTCACATTCACTACGTTTCGTTATTGAACTTTTCGTTTTAAAAATATGAAAGTTTCCTAATCAATTTAGTTGTGTTGTATGTTAATTGTGTTGTTAATTGAGTTTAATATTCAGTATTTTTTGAATTAAAAGAATTACAATATTGAAAGTAACAAGATTTGTTAAAAAACAGAATTTGATTATAAGCTTTACAAGAAGTTTATTATATACAGATACAGATACAGATAGATAGATATATATATATATTACATCTACCTACTAAGGATTATTTTAAAAAATTTTATTTGTTAACTTAGGATTCTCATCAAACTTCTATTCCGTCGGTAAGTCAGAAAAAGAATTTTCAACATTTTTGTTGTTCCTCGTTTATATATTTATATAGCTAGGGTAGTTATTTCGGTTTATAATCACTAATCAAAACTTGCGATTTTGTAGGGAACGTTTGATTCCAGATAAGATTTTTCTATTTTTTGAATGTAATTTTATATAGCTAGGGTAGTTATTTCGGTTTATAATCACTAATCATAACATTTGCGATTTTGTAGGGAACGTTTGATTCCAGATAAGATTTTTCTATTTTTTGAACGTAATACTAGATTTGAATGAAATAATACAATAAAGTGATATAGTTAGCTCGCTATAATAAAACGTTTTTTAAAAAAGAAACAGCAAATGATGTGAAAAGTTATATCAAATTTCTGTTAAAGTAGTGTTTAACTTAGAAATAAGCAACGTATTGTAAGTAGCTTTAAGGATTGATAAGATAATTGTTATACCAAAACGTTTATCTCTTTTTTATGCACGCTTTGTTAAAACTTGAAAATCCAATGTGTAGCTATAACTATACAGATTGATTGCAAAAATTATTGGCATTAATACCAAACATTCTAAATTTAGTGAATTGTACCATACAAAGATATTAGCCAATAAGGATTAATTATAAATAAAATTAAATACCTGATTTACATATATCATCTGTTATGTAATTTGGTAAAAAAACACCACGTTAAATAAACATTTTATATACAAAACAATTATATTTCCTTGAGTTTTACAACTCACTGGACTGACAATTTTTTACAATATTACTTTGATTTAATTTTTTCTTCCGTCTTTTCTTTTTATTTAATTTAGTTGGACTTTGTTTGTGAAAGTATTGTCTAATATCTAATTTATTTACTAAATACTGTCGGAGTGTCTCTAAACTTAATTTTCCACCGTGACCACTTTCAAACATCATGCAAATTCTTAACATTTTTGGTTCATTTACGTCTTGCTCTTCACTACTACTGTCGTCATCTTCATCGTTGTACTCACCTTTTTCTCCTGCTAATAATGAACAAACTAATAATGGTTCTTTATTATCTCTCTATAATATATATATATATATATATATATATATATATATTTCGCCGCAGATTTAAGGATTGGAGGTTACCCTTTATATATATAATATTAATATATATACTATCTATATTTCGCCTTAACCATGTCTAAGATTTCAGGATTAGAGGTTACCTTATATATATATATATATATAATATAAATATAAGATTATAACTTTAGAAACCGGCGAATATTGTCGAAAATAAAAAAAACTATATAAAATCAAATATCGTCGAACGAAGAAAAGAACTAATTGTCGTACAACTCGTAGGAGATTACTTTCTCGCGGCTGAGAGAGAACTAGGCCCGGGGCAAGTGCAATGTCAGGAAGGAACTAGGAGAGGACCTTCTAATTACTTCCCCACATTGACGTCACGCAGTTGGCCTTCGCTCGTCAAAGTTGCAGTGTTGTGCATTCCTTGACCAGCGATAAGGAATCCGTGCGACTTTGTTAGCCCCGAGTCGTTCTTACATATATTTTCTTACATATATTTTCTGGCATGTAACATCCTCCCCCCCTTAAAGGCGTTTGCCGACCTCGGCAAAAGGTGGTACATTTTATTTCGTAAGGTAAGAAAGAGGGCTAAATGTAAAAGTATTAAGATATAAAAAAAAAAGGAAAAGCTAAAAAAAGAATATCCTTTGGTCGATTTAACTTTTGGTCAATTTGGTTTTTGGTCATTATTTCTTTTTTTTTTCTTTTTTCTTTTCTCTATTTTCGTCGTAAGTGTTTTCATTTGATTTGATTACGTTTTTCCTCTTTCTTCCTTTCACAATAAAATTTTTTTATATAAAAACTCGAGCAAAAGAAAAAAGTAAAAATTTGATTATTATTGATCGGTTTAGTTTATAACTAGTCTTGTTTAAAGTTTCGGTCCTTTCGCTGTATCTTCATACGGATGTTGCTACAATATTCGGGGTTCGATTCCCGCTTATTTAAATGTTCGTTTGGTCTGGTTCTATTTTGGTCTGTAGTGCCTCGCCTAACTTGTTTGCAGAATCGTACGTGGTCTAGGAAGTTTTTTCCATTGACCTGTCTACCGCATTGATAGTGAATCCTTTTCAATGGTCCGTTGTATCTGGTTAACGCCTGAGGTCCACCATGCTTTGGTTTAAACCGTCTTTCCCTTTGGACCGCTTGGTTTGCTGCCTCAGTGTGAAAAAAACAAATGAATGCCATTCTTCCATTATTTGTTTGTTCAATTAAATGGACATATTCTATGTCCCCGTGATTGGAGAAGGTGTCGTAGATGTCTTGATCGGGTAAATGGTCTGGTACTAGGATGTGAATGCGCCTTCCTGATTCGTCCACCACTTGGCGCACCTTGTTTTCTGGTTCTTTGAACTCTCGTCCGACCGATATCAGCGACTCATCGGTCGATTGAGTTTCATATTCTTGGTCATTTTTTTTGGTCTTAGTTGTGGTCGCTGGTTTCAATTTTCCATATTCCTCCGCGTTCTTGGCACTTTCTTCCTGTTTAAAAGTTACATAAGCTATACCAGCTAGTATCTGATCTAATTTTATTTCTAAAATTTCTCCGAAGCGGACGAATAGGTCGAAGATTGCTCTTATATTTAAAGGTATGTTGAGAATGAGGATCAGTTGGTTTAGTGCTCTTGCTGAGCGGAAGGTTGCTTTCACAGATTCCATTTTGGTTATCCTGTGTAACAGAAAGCAAATAAGACAATATATTATAGATATGTAAATAGAAATTTATTTTATTTAGTGTAAGCATGCTTGAATGGTTAGAGAAAAAGGAAAGAAAAAAAAAAGATAGAAATAAAGAAGAGAGGGAATTGCCATTGGTGTTAGTAAATGTGGAAGCTTTTTGGTCATTTTGGTCAAGTTAATTTTGGTCACTTTGGTCAATATCTATTAAGTTTTCAGTGGTTCCAAGCTCCGCTGCTTCTGGTTGCATTTGCATGAGCTGTAAATGTTCTCGAATTGTATTAACTTCTTCATCGGTTACATCTGGTTGTATTCTTCTTCTTTTTGGCTTTTCAACGTCTATGAGGTTAGCATTTTCGCATAATACTCCTTCGAACGGATCTGCTTTGATTCCTGTTTCTAAATGAACAGGCTTAGGGCCTTGTTCCATTAAGTCCCCTGTGACAATATGTTTTCCTAGCTTCCAGATTATGGGGGAGCCTGGTTGGACCTCATGTTCTCGCCACGAATAATCGACAACTTCTGTTTTTTCTACAACTTCGTTGCTTAGGCGCCATGTTCCTGGGTCTCTTCTTATGTTTCTTAATTCCGTCTGTTTCTGGCATATTTCTTCGTGATGGTGATAGGTGCTGCTGCTGACTAACCGTTTGCAAAGTGGATGAATACGTTTTCCTAATCTGGGTGGATTTTTCCATTTATCCTTACTTAATTTCCGTGGTTCCGATATGAAAGCTCCGTATCTAGGGTGGCTTCGTTCCAATGCTTCTTTTGTGTCCCTCGGGTCCAAGTACCTTACGTAACCGTAAAGACCTCGTCCTTTTTGGTCAGTAGTTGTGTATAGGTAATCTAATACTCCGAATTTTTCAAATTCTAAAAAGAAAGTTTCCTCGCTGATTGCGGGAGGTATTTTACAGAATAATCTGGTCCTGTCCTGTTTCTCCGTGATATATTCTTTTGGTCTTGTCATAATAGGCGTTAGCTCGTTCAATAATTTTACTTTTTCTTCTTCTTTCATAAGCGTCGCTCTGAACGTATGATTTGGCCAGCCCTGTTTCACAATTTCGATCTTGTCCAATGGTCCATAATTTGATTCTATCCACTTGGCAGCTTCCCCAAGTGGTGTTGGTTTTTTCGCCGAGATTAGTATATTATTATCAGAAAGTTGTAGTTGGAAATCGAATCCGTATCTTGTATTTGATCCGTTTGCCATTACTATTTTTTTTATTTTTTTTATTATTTATTTTTCTTTTTGGTCGATATCTGTAATCATAAAATTTCAATTAATTTCTGTATTTCTGATGGAGTGAGTTGATGTTAATGGTGACCAAATGTGTTATGACTCTTGTGTTTCTTTTTATGCTATAGGCTTATAGTTAGTCTAATTCTGCTGATTGTTTGGGTAATGCGTCAGATTGAGAATGGTGTAGGTTAGTTGGGATAGAAGCGTAATGGGAATTTTCAGGAACAATAAAAATAGTATCAATACTACCTTTGTTAGGGTATTAGATTTAGTTGAGGTCCTTTTAGATTTAACCTTAGTGTTAACCCAATAACCAACTAATGATATGAGGGTTAAAATTAATAAAATGTGCAATGAAAAGCTTCCAAATGTCCAATAACTATAATGATTTTGACATCTCTTGTGCTGCCTGATTTGGTCCAGCCTTGTTGATATATCAATCAACTTTTCTTCCTTATCTTTCCAGAGTGGGTGGTCAAAGGTTAGTTCCTTGATTACGTCCAGTTTGTCAGTTTCGTCGTCATGATGTTTAAAAATTGGATACAGGTTTGCAATTTGCAAGTTAATTTCTGGTTTGTAAGTGTATCTATTCGGGTTTCTCGATTTTTCAATAATGATTAAGGTAACTCGGTCTGTGTGTCCGGTGCAGGTTGGTGCAATCCTTAATATTCCAACTCCTTTTAGGGTCGTAATTATGTCTGGTTTTTCTGAACATGTGATTCTTAGCATTTCTGGTTTGGCTGCAGAAAATAGCCAAGCTTCATCTTCTTGTAGGTACATCCATTTGGTTTCAAGGTTGTGATGGTATATAATTTCACAAGTTTTTAAGTTTTTGATATTTGGTCTCATCAGCATTGACAATTCGCAATCATCTTGAATTGATGCTTCCTTGAGTGGTTCTTTTAATGAACAAATATGTCCGTAGATTAGGTGTCGGCAATCGTTGAGTACGTCATAATTCACTTTGAGATATTGTTTATGGTCCTCGCTCACTATTATGTAAGAATGGCTCGTTTTAACGTAGGCGAATCCGATAGTTTTATTTTCTATTTCTTGTGGTACATGAATGTATTTTATACAAATTAAATGAATTTTGATCTACTAGCGGTAGGTGTAAGGTGGCTAATACTTGTCCGGTATGGTAGCTCGTAGTAATATCAGCTATGTTAGAAATTTTTTCTGCTTGTAGGTGTTGATAAGGAATAGGTAATTTAAAATAATTCATTTCTCGATGAATATCGTCTACTATTTGTCTGATTAGATTGGTTTTCAACAATCGCGGATGTATTTCTTTTCGCCTTAAAGATTGAAGAATTTCTAAAAATTCTTTATTGCTATTTATTAGATGGTCGAAAATGGCTTCAACTTTTCTTGCGTAATTCATAAATTCTAGAACGTAATCGATGTGTTCTTCTTTGGTGGCTAATCGTCCTACTCTATCCGTAATAATTTTTACTAAAGTTTGTAAAGTTTTTGAATGTTGATTTGTAACGTTGTATAGGTGGTCTAGTGAAGTATTAATTATATGGGTTTTTTTATTACTTAGATTAATTATTTCCTTTTGATCTTCATAAATTGGGTCTATGTTGTTATTGATTTCATCTATTTCTTCCATGGTTGCTGTTCCGAAGAGGCTTTTGCTAACGCTTCCTATAATTCCTAACGGCGCTGATCGTCTTCTTCTGATGGTGTATGGTGTACCTTTGTCGTTCTTTGGTGTATATTTTAAGTCTGAGAATACGATATTTATTTCTTTTTGGAGTTCTCGAAGAGTGTTATTTTTTATGTTGATTAACTCTTGGTCCAGTGACATGTCACATTTCCAGGTAAAAATAGCATTTTTACATTGTAAATAAACTTGGTCGTCAATTTTGAGACCTGAGTGGTTATTTAAAAATTTCTCGGCATCGATATAGATTGCTATTTGCCAATCTGCTTTCTTTATTCTTAAATTTCCTATTCTTTCATAATATATTCCGGATATTGAGTTTAATTTCTCTATGTCATAAGGGTCATTTGTCATGGTCACTGTCCGTAAGAGTAAAGGTAAAAGTAAGAATGTGTAGACTGTGGATATTTTCATTGTAAGAGAAATAGCTGGAAAACAGAAAATATGACATTGCTGCGCCCTAATATTTCAATAATTTTTAAGGGTTTCTTATAATATGAGTCAAATTTAGATGTTCGCGGTTCATTCAATATATATGCATAATCACCTATTTTCGCATCAAACGTTTTCGTCTTCCTATCATATCTCTCTTTCGACTTATACTTGGCTTTAATCTGGTTTTTACCGGCTTTAATTCGTATTTCATTTAGTCGTGTAATTAAATCACGTAAAAACGAATTGTATGTATGTAATTTTTCATGATTTGGAATATACATTGGGAATCGAGCTATTTTTCCGAATACTAATTCGTAGGGGGTGTAGTTAGTGGCAGAATGCACGCTAGTATTGTAAGTAAATATGGCAAAGGGTATCAATCTGTCCCAATCATCAAAATTTTCTGAATAACATTTTAGAAAATCCATTAGTGGTGCATGGCTTCTTTCTAATTGGCCATTAGTTTGTGGTCGGTATCCGAACGTGGTCAAATGGTTTATTTTAAATGTATGTAGCATAGTTTCCACTATTTCTGATAAGAAACTTGTTCCTCGATCTGATAAAATCGCTCTTGGGGCTCCAAATTGACAAATTAAATGTCTGGCTAGTGCGTCAGCTATAGTCGTCGCTCTAAGGTTCGGGATCGGCACTGCTATTAGATATTTGGTCAGATTGCATTGCATCGTTAATATGTGGCAATTTCCTTGAGGTGTCGTTCTTAATTTCCCCACGGTGTCAATAGATACCTTGTCGAAAGCGTCTATAGGAGTGTCGGTTATTATCATTGGTTCTCTTGTTTTTATTCGGTCTAGTTTCTTTTCTTGACAGTCCGGACAAGTTCGAATGTAATCTAGTATATCGTTTCTTATTCTCGGCCAGTAAAATCTTTCTCTAATTTTCTGGTACGTTTGATTTACTCCTTTGTGTCCTCCTATCAAACTGTCATGCAATGTTGATATAATATTTTGCCTTTCTTCAGTCGATGGTAGTTCTA
Source organism: Theocolax elegans (assembly GCA_026168455.1). Lineage (NCBI taxonomy): Eukaryota > Metazoa > Arthropoda > Insecta > Hymenoptera > Cerocephalidae > Theocolax > Theocolax elegans. The sequence continues at coordinate 3,757,014 of CM047429.1, forward strand.
CTTTTCCGTAACACATGGTAATTTTTATAGGTGAGTGTTCGAATATGTTGTATAATATTTCAGTCAATAATCCGGGTTCAAGGACATCGGTAAAATCACCTTTTCTAGCTATTCGAAAAATATGTAAATTTTTTTGAATTAAAATAGCTTTTAAATTTCGAAGGGTTGTTTTTAATACGCTTACTTCTAAAGAGTCATAATGTTTATCTTTTATAACTAATGAAAAAATGTTATGATTTTTATATGGCGTGACTAAAATTTGGCCTATTTTGGGTCGTTTATATTTAAGAGTCTTTAGATCTATTCCTTCTATTTCACTTAATAACGTTATAGTTGAGTTGCTTGCTTCGCAATCTCGGGAAATAAAATGCACTAAATTATCTCGTTTATACATTAAGGCATTGTCGGGTCGTGATTAAATTATTTTTCATAAGTATTGGTAAATCTGATAATGGTTCCGATTCACTGATAACTATATCGTTTTCGCTAAGCGGTTTATACTGATTAATGGGTCCTTGTGGTGGAGGTATTGGGTAAAATATTGGGAAGTCAATTTTGGGTGGATTGGTAAAGTTTAATTCAATTGGATCTGTAGATTTTCCTTCTTCCTGGATGCAATCTAGAGGGTTGAATCGGGGTATCTTATTGATATGGTTTTCAACAAGCGGTGTACTTCGAGCTTGGGGAATTCCTGTTCTTACTGTGGGTGTTATAGAGATCGCTCGTGGAATCGGTCTAATGTCAATTATCGTATCACCCTGATTAGATTCAATGTCAGCTTGATTATTTCTTCCTCCTCAGTTGGGTCTATATCCTCAGCAGCTGACTGTCGTGTACTTTGTTCAGCTTTTCGAACGAGTTGTTCTATCCTGCTTTCCATGATGAGTCATCGTTATTTTCTGGGTCATACGGATCCATTTCTAATAATTCATCTTGGGCTTCCGGAGGTATTTCATCTCCATCAGAAAAATGTGTTACGGTCACTGTTTTTGATGGTTCCTCATCTTCTTCTATTGGTCCACCAAGTCTACGCATTAGACTATTATTAAATTTCTCAATTGATTGTTGTAATTCATAATAACTAAGGGTGGAGTCACCTTCTTTGGACTCATTAAATACGTCGTCATTATCACTAAGAGGTTCTGTTGCCTTTTCAGTTTCGCTGGAAGGGTGCTGGAGTAACTACAATTTCTATTGGGTCTTGGTTAACATCGGTCGTGGAATCGGTGTCTGAATCAATGGTCAGTTTCATCTCTTAAACAGCTTCGTCTGGGGTTATATATGGGTGGTCTTTGGTCGTTGCTACTTGATAAATCTGAATCATATACATTATGCGGTAGTCTTTTATTGCTCTGGAAGCTAGTAGTTTCATCGTTACTCTGTTTGATGTCGTGGGTCGTTCGGTATCTCTTATTTGTGATGTTCCAGGTTCGATTCCTTTGGAACGCGTTCTCTGTGCTATAACACTGTGGTCTAATTTGGGTGCAATTTTGTTAGTCTTGGACCCAACCGGTCTTCCTCGGGTTGTTTTACTGGTTGCATCTCCTAGGGTCTTTGCTCTTGGTCTCGTTGTTTTCCTTTCCGTTCTTGGTTCTTGCTCTTTGCTTTTAAGTACGAGGACTTTCAAAGTGGGTAATTTTTCATTTATCTCTTGTTCTGTAACGTCGACCTCAGGATTACGTGATAAAGCGTCGGCATTATCATTTAATCTTCCTGGTTTATATTTAAAAACATAGTGGTAATCAGTGAATTTGAACATCCATCTCATTAGTCTTTGACCTGGATCAGTACGATTATGCATCCAATTTAGGGGTTCGTGATCGGCTCGTAATATAAATTTATTACATAACAAATATGGTCGGAATTGATGCATCGCGTAGAGTGCTGCTAGACACTCTTTTTCAGTTGTAGTATAATTTCGCTCGGCTTTATTTAAGGTTCTAGATAGGTATGCTACTGGATGATCAAACCCATCAATCTCTTGGCTTAATACTGCTCCGATTGCGTAATCAGAAGCATCTGTCGTTAATGTAAATGTCTTGTTAAAATCGGGAAATTGTAAAATTGGGGATTTTAATAAATGTCCTTTTAGGATGTCAAAAGCTTGTTGTTGTTCAGATTTCCATTCAAAAATATTTTCTTTCTTTAGAAGGTCATTAAGGGGTTTGGCTAATTTCGAAAAATCTTTTATAAATTGTCGATAATAACCGACTAAACCTAAAAATTGTCTAACATTTTTCTGATTACGTGGGATTGGAATTTTTCTACAGCGGATACCTTTTTTGGGTCTGGTTCTATGCCTTTTTCACTTACTATATGGCCTAGAAATGATACTTCTTTTCTTAAAAATTCAACTTTGTCAGGTTGAAGGACTAGCTTTGCATCTCGCAAGCGTTCTAATAATTTTCGGGCTTTTCGATCATGTTCATGCAGATCTTTCGCGTAAATTATAATATCATCGAGATATACAAGCATCTCGGTGTTTTGTAGTCCTCGAAGGACTTGATCCATTAGTCGTTGGAAAGTCGCTGGTGCCTTCTTCAATCCTTCTGGCATTCTTCGATATTGATAATGTCCATTTGGGGTAGAAAATGCTGTTTTCCATTTTTCGCTTTCTTTAAGAGGAATTTGTTGAAAACCACTAGCCAAATCGAAACAGGCTAAAGTAAAAACACTTTCCTAATTGGTCAAATATGTCGTAGATATTCGGTAGTGGGTATGCGTCTCCAATAGTTTTTTTATTAAGTTCTCGGAAGTCGATCACCATTCTCCATCTCGGTTTTCCTTGACTATCTGGTTTCTTAGGTACAATCCAAATTGGACTATTCATTGGTGATGTTGATGGTTCAATAATTCCATCAGTTAATTTCTTTCTTTATTGTTCATTGATAACTTCGGAATGTTTTGGTGGGTGTCTATATTGTTTGGTGTTTATTGGTATATTGTTTTCTAACGGGATTTCATGTTCTACTTTATTTGTGCATGGCAACTTTTCTCCTGGGATCAAAAATACATCACTAAAATCGTTTATAAGATCATCAACGTGTTGTTTTCTTCTTCATTCAAATGATTTGTTTTTAGCATATCTTTGACATTATTTATTCTTTCATAATTACTTTTAAACATGGGTTCTTCTAATTCACTTTCATTTTCCAAATAAAATCAGGCGTATAATATTCAAAGGGCAAGAGTACTCTCGGTTCTATATCTATTTGTGTATCTTCTTCTTTTGTGTTATAGCCATAATATTACATTTTCCATTTTCATTTTTCACTATTCCTTTTCCTATATATATCTTCATGACCTACATCAATTCTTGGTAAATATCCTTCCTTTAATTCAGTTTGTGCTAGATTAATTCTTATAATTTGTCTTGATCGACCTTTTAAAATATAACTTTCTTTTTTGTCATTTCTTTGTTTCTTTGTTCATTTGTGTTTATTTCCTTTTCTTCTGTTTCATTCTGTACGGCCATTATATTTTTACTATTAATATTTTCCATCTCCCGACGACATTTCTTTTACTAAAGATCTCTTCCTGAAGATCATCAGGCATAAATGGTATCGGGTTCATAACATCTCCACTTATCATCAAGGCATTGTAAGTGATAGGAGATGACTGCTTCTTCTTGTTTTAAATAACTTCTTCCTAACATTCCATCCTGTAGAATGGGAAAGTTATCAGGTACTATATGGAATTCAACAGGATTACCCTGAATAGTAATCCAAGTAACGCCGTAAGTAGGTACGCAATCGTTGGTGATGCAAATAATTCGGTTTTTTTCTTTGGGTCATATAAGGTCGTTGAATTAAGTGCATCTAATTTAATTAAGTTGGCTGAGGCTCCACTATCTATCATGAAGGTCAAGCATTGTTTTGATCCTTCTGGTACGCGAAGTCTTATCGCTGTAGGATAGTCATTTTCTTCATATTGTTTACAATTTCGGTTACAGGATGCAATCCGTTCTCCTGTACTTCGTGATTGGGGACTATTTGCATTATTGGTTCCTTGTCGGTTGAGACTGGACACTCTGGTTCGTTTCGTTCGATTTCAATTGGTTCGAGGAGCTTTGGCTCGCCATTCGGCATGGCGAGCCCCGTTGGAGTTTAAAGGCTCATCATTTTGTCTGTAGTTTCTTTGGTTTTCGGCTCTAGTTTGATAATTTTCTCGAGGTCCCTGCTGATAATAATTGTTTCGAGTTTGATAATAAGATTGCGGGTTTCGGTGCGCGAAATTTTGATTTTGTCCGTTAGAAGAATAATTGTTTCTATAATAATTATTTCTATAATTACTGTTGTCATATCGTGGATTTTCATAATTATTTCTCCGATAGTTGTTTCTTGGGTCGTTCTCATAGTTATTTCTTGGTTCTGAATAATTATTTTGGCGATGATTAGCTTGATAATTGTATCGGTAATTCTGTGATTGAGTTTGGTCACTATGTGGTCTGTATTCCTTATAATTTTGCCTGGAGTCAAAGTTATTATAATCATTTCTTTGCGTCGAGTAATTCCTCGGTCTGTTTTCCACTCTATTTTCCTGTTGTACGTATCCTATTTGTCTAGGTTGATTAGAAAATCTGTTCTTATCTTGCCATCTTGATTATAATTAGGTTTCCTGTATCTAGAAGAGGCAGAATATTCAGTCATTTCCCAATCTTGTTCGCGTGGTCTATTATAAATTTTAAAGTATAAGATAAAAATATCTTTGATTCTAATTCCCATATTTTCTCTACTTATTTATATTTTTATTACACCTTTTCTATATGTAACTTATATTCCTAATATTTTTCTGCAATTGAAAGTATTCAATTCGAAAACACCTTCCAAGAAGGTGTCAAAACCCGCAAGTATTGTGCTATTCTAATCAAACTTTGAAATTGTTATCTGAAATAAATTCTGCAATTCAATCTGATATTGTTATCTGATAAATAAATAATTTTAATTTCTAACTAACTTATTTTATCTATTTCTTTGAATTTTAATGAAACATTTTTATAAATATTACGAAAATTTCGTATAAAAAATTTCTGCAATTGAAAGAATTGAAATCAAACTGAAATCGACAAGTATTTTGAATCGTACCATAAATTTATATTTTATATAAACATTTTTATATATATTACTTAAACTTCGTAAAAAGTTTCTGCAATTGAAAGCACTGAAATCAAACTGTAATCGACAAGTATTTTGTACCATGCAAAAATTTCTACCAATCTGAATACCGATTTTTTATATGAAAGTATTTTACACTATTATTTTTCATTTCTGGCCCTCACATGTTTTACAGTAATAAATAAATAATATTCAATGATATTAATTTGTGCAAAATTAATTTCTGCAATACTAATAAAATGGACATTTCTTTTTTATTCTTTTAAATAATAAAATAATACTTGTACCACCGTTGGTTAAATGCTTCATATATGTGTTAATTCTGACTTACTAATGTATTCCTTTACATTTATGAAAGTAATAATACCGTGAAGAAACTGCAATGAGTAATAATATATAAATATTGCAATACTATCTGGCAATTTTAATATCCTACATCACCAATGATAAAATAGACATAATTATTTTTATCTAATAAAGTTCCTAAAAGAGGCCTGCGATGGCTTGGTCGGTAGGGCGACGGACTCGTAATCTGGAGGTCCCAGGTTTGATTCCGGCCCCGGCCGATTGATACAAGCACCACTAGCGACTGTATTTTCAACAAGTGCTTTCTTCACCAAGACATCGTATGACCTCCGTCGCTGATTAGCAAGTTTTCTTAGTAGTTATGTAAATAATTATTATTTCACTTAACTAAGGATATACAATCTACATGATTTTACCAATTAATTAATTAATTAATAAGATGAAAGCTAAGATGTATGTAATTATTTATAAAATGTAACATCAGTTAATATAGTCAGAATTAACACATATATGAAGCGTTTAACCAACGGTGGTACAAGTATTATTTATTATTTAAAAGAATAAAAAAGAAATATCCATTTTATTAGTATTGCAGAAATTAATTTTGCACAAATTAATATCATTAGAATATATTTTATTACTGTAAAACATGTGAGGGCCAGAAATGAAAAATAATAGTGTAAGATACTTTTCATATAAAAAAATCTGTATTCAGATTGGTAGAAATTTTGCATGGTTCAAAATACTTGTCGATTACAGTTTGATTTCAATTCTTTCAATTGCAGAAATTTTTTATACGAAATTTTCGTAATATTTATAAAAATGTTCATTAAAATTCAAAGAAATAGATAAAATAAGGTAGTTAGAAATTAAAATTATTATTTATCAGATAACAATTTTCAAAGCTTGATTAGAATAGCACAATACTTGCGGATTTTGACATTCTTGGAAGGTGTTTTCGAATTGAATACTTTCAATTGCAGAAAAATATTATGGAAATAAGTTACATATAGAAAAGGTGTAATAAAAATATAAATAAGTAGAGAAAATCTGGGAATTAGAATCAAAGACATTTTTATCTTGTACTTTAAAATTTATCAGACAGATAACAATTTTATTTATCAGATAACAATTTTCAAAGTTTGATTAGAATAACACATATACTTGCGGGTTTTGACACCTTTTTGAAAGGTGTTTTTGATTTGAGTACTTTCAAATGCAGAAAACTATTATGGAGTATAAATTACTTATAAAAAGGTGTAATTAAAATTAAATAAGTATAAAAATAGAATTATCTTACAAATGCAATAATTAATATACTTAATTGTTTATAATAGAATTATCTTAAAAATGCTAACACATATTGCGGGTTTTGACACCTTTTTGAAAGGTGTTTTTGATTTGAGTACTTTCAATTGCAGAAAACTATTATGGAGTATAAATTACTTAAAAAGGTGTAATTAAATATAAATAAGTATAAAAATAAAATTATCTTAAAAATGCAAATTAATATATTTAATTGTTTATAATAGAATTATCTTAAAAATGCAATAATTAATATATTTAATTTTTAACCCATTGTATATATCATATGGATATTTGGAAAAGTGTATGTTATACTTGATTAAATTTATTTCATCTTCAAACAATTTTACATCTAAAAAATTTAAAAATTTTATGAGTTTTATCAAGAATGAGTAAACAAATACACATTCTTTCATGTTATGTTCACAACTTTTTTTTGCGCACGGAAAAAATACATATATTATGTATTCTTGAAAAAACAATTTTAAAAATAACTGGAAATACAGGTGTAAATCCATGTAATATTAAATGGATTTACAGGTGTAAATCATGTAATATTAAATGGATTTACAGGTGTAAATCCATGTAATAATACAGCTGTATTGGAGTGGATTTGCCTGGATTTATTAACTGGATTTACAGGTGTAAATCCATGTAATATTAAATGGATTTACAGGTGTAAATCCATGTAATAATACAGCTGTATTGGAGTGGATTTGCCTGGATTTATTAACTGGATTTACAGGTGTAAATCCATGTAATAATACAGCTGTATTGGAGTGGATTTGCCTGGATTTATTAACTGGATTTACAGGTGTAAATCCATGTAATATTAAATGGATTTACAGGTGTAAATCCATGTAATAATACAGCTGTATTGGAGTGGATTTGCCTGGATTTATTAACTGGATTTACAGGTGTAAATCCATGTAATATTAAATGGATTTACAGGTGTAAATCCATGTAATAATACAGCTGTATTGGAGTGGATTTGCCTGGATTTATTAACTGGATTTACAGGTGTAAATCCATGTAATAATACAGCTGTATTGGAGTGGATTTGCCTGGATTTATTAACTGGATTTACAGGTGTAAATCCATGTAATAATACAGCTGTATTGGAGTGGATTTGCCTGGATTTATTAACTGGATTTACAGGTGTAAATCCATGTAATAATACAGCTGTATTGGAGTGGATTTGCCTGGATTTATTAACTGGATTTACAGGTGTAAATCCATGTAATATTAAATGGATTTACAGGTGTAAATCCATGTAATAATACAGCTGTATTGGAGTGGATTTGCCTGGATTTATTAACTGGATTTACAGGTGTAAATCCATGTAATAATACAGCTGTATTGGAGTGGATTTGCCTGGATTTATTAACTGGATTTACAGGTGTAAATCCATGTAATAATACAGCTGTATTGGAGTGGATTTGCCTGGATTTATTAACTGGATTTACAGGTGTAAATCCATGTAATAATACAGCTGTATTGGAGTGGATTTGCCTGGATTTATTAACTGGATTTACAGGTGTAAATCCATGTAATAATACAGCTGTATTGGAGTGGATTTGCCTGGATTTATTAACTGGATTTACAGGTGTAAATCCATGTAATATTAAATGGATTTACAGGTGTAAATCCATGTAATAATACAGCTGTATTGGAGTGGATTTGCCTGGATTTATTAACTGGATTTACAGGTGTAAATCCATGTAATAATACAGCTGTATTGGAGTGGATTTGCCTGGATTTATTAACTGGATTTACAGGTGTAAATCCATGTAATAATACAGCTGTATTGGAGTGGATTTGCCTGGATTTATTAACTGGATTTACAGGTGTAAATCCATGTAATATTAAATGGATTTACAGGTGTAAATCCATGTAATATTAAATGGATTTTTTAATTTTACAAATGTTTTTTTATTTAGATTAACATACAACCCTGGTGGAAATACGAACAATTTTTTACCGATAAAATAGGAATTTTTTATACTGTACTACCAATAATCTAGGTATAAAAAATATCTATTTTATTCCTATATGTGTAACGTTTTTTCTACCTATAAAGTAGTTATAAGTTTGATCTTATATTTTTCAGGCTTATAAATTACTTAAACGTTATTACGTTATAGTCAGAAACAATATTTTATTAATATACAATAGTTTACCTATCTCATAAATTGAGCAATCAGGATTTTTAAAGCATTTTTAAAGAATACAAAAATAATGCAGAAATTAAAAAGTATTTATATATACATAACTCAAAAAAATTTGAAAGAATTTCTCTTTCGAAACCTTATTATTATTTTAATTAACTTATATTTATTTTTATATTGTTTTAGTTTATATATTTACACTAATTACATATATTTGACGCAGAAAAACGCTGAAAAAATTTTTGCCCTAACCGGGAATCGAACCCGCAACGCACGCACCAAACGCAAACGCTCTATCCACTAAGCTAACGCAACGCTTACATATGCAAATGTTTGGAACTTGTATATACAGATCATCCATGTATTAATATCTTAATAATTGTTATTTATTCTTTGATCTATATATATATATATAAGATCCCTGGTAGAATCATATTCCATTAAATAAGTATTAAATAGACTGTTTGAATAGAATGGGCAAAAAATAGGCGAAAAATGTGCCCATTTTTCTCCTATCGATGAAACGCTTTTTTCTCCCATTTTATGACCATTTATTAGTATAGAATCCTATTTTTCTCCAATTTTTGAGCTTGTAAATATAGATTACAGTTGAATCTAGTTATGTCCTATTAAATATCTATTAAAACATGGACAAGTGAAAAATCTAATAAAACAGCGTTATCTTCGTAAATACTGGGAATACAACAGAAATTAGTTGTAAATCAGACGAAAACGTTAAAAATCCATCCGAAACTTTAGGAATTTTTGAGTTTACTCTTTCCGGAAAGCTGGGAAGCATTATCGAATGTTTTGAGGTTATGGTCATTCTATTAAATGCTAATAAATGGTGAGGAAAAAGCGTTTCATCACAAGGACTTACTACCAATTTTAATTCCTAGTTCTTAGTTTTAAATTTCTACTAGGGCTGTTAGGCAGTAATTAACTAATTATAATAGTGATGGTCTTAACGATATCTACCAAAGAGATATCTTCTTCATTTTTTCTATATATTATAATTCTTAAAAGCATATGAATACTTTTAATACTTATTTATACCGTAAACATAATATATTATTTTGCTACTATATGTAAAGGGCATTCTTCTAATATAAATTTATTTAAAATAAATAATAAATAATACTATTTAAATTCAACTATTTATTTAAAAAATAATATAGAAAGTTTCTAGGTATTTAATAGTTCTATTTTTAAGCTATTATTTATACCTAGTTTCTACCTATTAAAAATAGTGTTTGTATATATAGAAAAAATTTTAACAATTTATTTAAGCAAATAATTATACATTAAATGTATATTGACAATACATATTTTTAATTTTTTGAACTTTAAAAATTAAATTTTAGGTTATTTTACTGTGGGTGTTATAGAGATCGCTCGTGGAATCGGTCTAATGTCAATTATCGTATCACCCTGATTAGATTCAATGTCAGCTTGATTATTTCTTCCTCCTCAGTTGGGTCTATATCCTCAGCAGCTGACTGTCGTGTACTTTGTTCAGCTTTTCGAACGAGTTGTTCTATCCTGCTTTCCATGATTGAGTCATCGTTATTTTCTGGGTCATACGGATCCATTTCTAATAATTCATCTTGGGCTTCCGAGGTATTTCATCTCCATCAAAAAATGTGTTACGGTCACTGTTTTTGATGGTTCCTCATCTTCTTCTATTGGTCCACCAAGTCTACGCATTAGACTATTATTAAATTTCTCAATTGATTGTTGTAATTCATAGTAACTAAGGGTGGAGTCACCTTCTTTGGACTCATTAAATACGTCGTCATTATCACTAAGAAGTTCTGTTGCCTTTTCAGTTTCGCTGGAAGGTGCTGGAGTAACTACAATTTCTATTGGGTCTTGGTTAACATCGGTCGTGGAATCGGTGTCTGAATCAATGGTCGTTTCATCTCTTAAACAGCTTCGTCTGGGGTTAATATGGGTGGTCTTTGGTCGTTGCTACTTGATAAATCTGAATCATATACATTATGCGGTAGTCTTTTATTGCTCTGGAAGCTAGTAGTTTCATCGTTACTCTGTTTTGATGTCGTGGGTCGTTCGGTATCTCTTATTTGTGATGTTCCAGGTTCGATTCCTTTGGAACGCGTTCTCTGTGCTATAACACTGTGGTCTAATTTGGGTGCAATTTTGTTAGTCTTGGACCCAACCGGTCTTCCTCGGGTTGTTTTACTGGTTGCATCTCCTAGGGTCTTTGCTCTTGGTCTCGTTGTTTTCCTTTCCGTTCTTGGTTCTTGCTCTTTGCTTTTAAGTACGAGGACTTTCAAAGTGGGTAATTTTTCATTTATCTCTTGTTCTGTAACGTCGACCTCAGGATTACGTGATAAAGCGTCGGCATTATCATTTAATCTTCCTGGTTTATATTTAAAAACATAGTGGTAATCAGTGAATTTGAACATCCATCTCATTAGTCTTTGACCTGGATCAGTACGATTATGCATCCAATTTAGAGGTTCGTGATCAGCTCGTAATATAAATTTATTTAAAATAAATAAATAAATAATACTATTTTAAATTCAAACTATTTATTTAAAAATAATATAGAAAGTTTCTAGGTATTTAATAGTTCTATTTTTAAGCTATTATTTATACCTAGTTTCTACCTATTAAAAATAGTGTTTGTATATATAAGAAAAAATTTTAACAATTTATTTAAGCAAATAATTATACATTAAATGTATATTGACAATACATATTTTTAATTTTTTGAACTTTAAAAATTAAATTTTAGGTTATTTTTACAAATATTTTTTATAGCTTTTTTATAGATATAAAAACGAGTGCTAAATTTAATAGCATATTTTGTGTCTATTTTTTGGCTATTTAATATAGTATAATTATTTTATACCAATAAAATAGGTATTTAATCGACATTTTCTACAAAATATTATGATTTCTATATTTTATACCTATAAACTACTTTGGCGACTATAAAATATTTTTGAATTTCCACCAGGGAACCTTTGATCGATTTTAAACGCAATTTAAAGCTATATTATTATTAAAAAAGTGCCCCATTCGATGAATTATATTTTTATATATATTTTAATTATTTATAGGTGTATTTAAAGCTGTATTTTAACAGGGATTTTTAGTTGAATAACTCATTCGTGCTTCTTAATGTATTTATACGGCTATATACACGTATTTGTTCAGTTATGTCAAAAATATACAGCTGTAAAAATAACTGGAAAAACGATTGTAAATCAATGTAATACATTTTTGAGTAGACATATATAAAAATTTTTTATTTAAAAGTAATTACGTAACTTATAACTTATATCCCTATCAGCACACAATGTCTTAAAAACGTTTAAATTACGTTGCGGCTAAAACCTTTAAACGTTAGAATTTAATACTTGAAAAACGTTTGAAGTACGTTTAAATTTGGATAAAATGTCCTCTTTAATTTTACGAAAGTAATATTTTTTAACGTATTTCAAACGTATTTTTAACGTTGGATAAACAAAATTATCCGATGTATATTATTATGGAGCATGCGCAGTTGTTACTTATCAATTATAGCTATGCGCAATTGTCATTTTTGCACATATAAATGATTTATATTTATAAATAAATATAAAAATAGCATTTAATAATAATATAGCTTTAAATTGCGTTTAAAATCGATCAAAGGTTCCCTGGTGGAAATTCAAAAATATTTTCTTTCTATTTTTTGGCTATTTAATATAGTATAATTATTTTATACCAATAAAATAGGTATTTAATCGACATTTTCTACAAAATATTATGATTTCTATATTTTATACCTATAAACTACTTTGGCGACTATAAAATATTTTTGAATTTCCACCAGGGAACCTTTGATCGATTTTAAACGCAATTTAAAGCTATATTATTATTAAAAAAGTGCCCCATTCGATGAATTATATTTTTATATATATTTTAATTATTTATAGGTGTATTTAAAGCTGTATTTTAACAGGGATTTTTAGTTGAATAACTCATTCGTGCTTCTTAATGTATTTATACGGCTATATACACGTATTTGTTCAGTTATGTCAAAAATATACAGCTGTAAAAATAACTGGAAAAACGATTGTAAATCAATGTAATACATTTTTGAGTAGACATATATAAAAATTTTTTATTTAAAAGTAATTACGTAACTTATAACTTATATCCCTATCAGCACACAATGTCTTAAAAACGTTTAAATTACGTTGCGGCTAAAACCTTTAAACGTTAGAATTTAATACTTGAAAAACGTTTGAAGTACGTTTAAATTTGGAATAAAATGTCCTCTTTAATTTTACGAAAGTAATATTTTTTAACGTATTTCAAACGTATTTTTAACGTTGGATAAACAAAATTATCCGATGTATATTATTATGGAGCATGCGCAGTTGTTACTTATCAATTATAGCTATGCGCAATTGTCATTTTTGCACATATAAATGATTTATATTTATAAATAAATATAAAAATAGCATTTAATAATAATATAGCTTTAAATTGCGTTTAAAATCGATCAAAGGTTCCCTGGTGGAAATTCAAAATATTTTATAGTCGCCAAAGTAGTTTATAGGTATAAAATATAGAAATCATAATATTTTGTAGAAAATGTCGATTAAATACCTATTTTATTGGTATAAAATAATTATACTATATTAAATAGCCAAAAAATAGACACAAAATATGCTATTAAATTTAGCACTCGTTTTTATATCTATAAAAAAGCTATAAAAAATATTTGTAAAAATAACCTAAAATTTAATTTTTAAAGTTCAAAAAATTAAAAATATGTATTGTCAATATACATTTAATGTATAATTATTTGCTTAAATAAATTGTTAAAATTTTTTCTTATATATACAAACACTATTTTTAATAGGTAGAAACTAGGTATAAATAATAGCTTAAAAATAGAACTATTAAATACCTAGAAACTTTCTATATTATTTTTAAATAAATAGTTTGAATTTAAAATAGTATTATTTATTTATTTATTTTAAATAAATTTATATTAGAAGAATGCCCTTTTACATATAGTAGCAAAATAATATATTATGTTTTACGGTATAAATAAGTATTATAAAAGTATTCATATGCTTTTAAGAAATTATAATAATATAGAAAAAATGAAGAAGATATCTCTTTGGTAGATATCGTTAAGACCATCACTATTATAATTAGTTAATTACTGCCTAACATCTTATATATATATATATAGATCAAAGAATAAATAACAATTATTAAGATATTAATACATGGATGATCTGTATATACAAGTTCCAAACATTTGCATATGTAAGCGTTGCGTTAGCTTAGTGGATAGAGCGTTTGCGTTTGGTGCGTGCGTTGCGGGGTTCGATTCCCGGTTAGGGCAAAAATTTTTTCAGCGTTTTTCTGCGTCAAATATATGTAATTAGTGTAAATATATAAACTAAAACAATATAAAAATAAATATAAGTTAATTAAAAATAATAATAAGGTTTCGAAAGAGAAATTCTTTTCAAATTTTTTTTGAGTTATGTATATATAAATACTTTTTAATTTCTGCATTATTTTTGTATTCTTTAAAAATGCTTTAAAAATCCTGATTGCTCAATTTATGAGATAGGTAAACTATTGTATATTAATAAAATATTGTTTCTGACTATAACGTAATAACGTTTAAGTAATTTATAAGCCTGAAAAATATAAGATCAAACTTATAACTACTTTATAGGTAGAAAATGCCGAATCCCAATAGACCATATTTAATGTTATATTTAGGGACCAAAAAACGTTACACATATAGGAATAAAATAGATATTTTTTATACCTAGATTATTGGTAGTACAGTATAAAAAATTCCTATTTTATCGGTAAAAAATTGTTCGTATTTCCACCAGGGTTGTATGTTAATCTAAATAAAAAAACATTTGTAAAATTAAAAAATCCATTTAATATTACATGATTTACACCTGTAAATCCATTTAATATTACATGGATTTACACCTGTAAATCCAGTTAATAAATCCAGGCAAATCCACTCCAATACAGCTGTATTATTACATGGATTTACACCTGTATTTCCAGTTATTTTTACAGCTGTATATTTTTGACAGGGTTAAGGGGATGCCGTATTACCGACATATTTGATTTTTCAAATTAAATCTTCAGTTTATCTTTTATTCCAATTGTGCGTGCGTAGATACATTCTACATGATTTGCAGACTGTGTGTCAACTCGCAGAATTTTAAAATTCGACATATTCATTTAATTAAATGAAAAATAGTTTGTAAAAACTGCAATGTCGGTAAACAGTTACTATTTTTAGTACATTACAATTTTTCATTTAGATAAGGAAATGTATCGAATTACAAGATTCTGCAAGTTGACGCACAATCTGTTAATCGTGCAGAATGTACCTATGATCGCAAAATCGGGATAAACGAAAATCTCAACATTTAATTTGAAAAATCAATTCGGTAATTTATACTGTGTGGCATCCCCTTAAGCACTGTCGGGTCGTGATTAAATTATTTTTCATAAGTATTGGTAAATCTGATAATGGTTCCGATTCACTGATAACTATATCGTTTTCGCTAAGCGGTTTATACTGATTAATGGGTCCTTGGGGTGGAGGTATTGGGTAAAATATTGGGAAGTCAATTTTGGGTGGATTGGTAAAGTTTAATTCAATTGGATCTGTAGATTTTCCTTCTTCCTGGATGCAATCTAGAGGGTTGAATCGGGGTATCTTATTGATATGGTTTTCAACAAGCGGTGTACTTCGAGCTTGGGGAATTCCTGTTCTTACTGTGGGTGTTATAGCGATCGCTCGTGGAATCGGTCTAATGTCAATTATCGTATCACCCTGATTAGATTCAATGTCAGCTTGATTATTTTCTTCCTCCTCAGTTGGGTCTATATCCTCAGCAGCTGACTGTCGTGTACTTTGTTCAGCTTTTCGAACGAGTTGTTCTATCCTGCTTTCCATGATTGAGTCATCGTTATTTTCTGGGTCATACGGATCCATTTCTAATAATTCATCTTGGGCTTCCGGAGGTATTTCATCTCCATCAGAAAAATGTGTTACGGTCACTGTTTTTGATGGTTCCTCATCTTCTTCTATTGGTCCACCAAGTCTACGCATTAGACTATTATTAAATTTCTCAATTGATTGTTGTAATTCATAATAACTAAGGGTGGAGTCACCTTCTTTGGACTCATTAAATACGTCGTCATTATCACTAAGAGGTTCTGTTGCCTTTTCAGTTTCGCTGGAGGGTGCTGGAGTAACTACAATTTCTATTGGGTCTTGGTTAACATCGGTCGTGGAATCGGTGTCTGAATCAATGGTCATTTCATCTCTTAAACAGCTTCGTCTGGGGTTATATATGGGTGGTCTTTGGTCGTTGCTACTTGATAAATCTGAATCATATACATTATGCGGTAGTCTTTTATTGCTCTGGAAGCTAGTAGTTTCATCGTTACTCTGTTTTGATGTCGTGGGTCGTTCGGTATCTCTTATTTGTGATGTTCCAGGTTCGATTCCTTTGGAACGCGTTCTCTGTGCTATAACACTGTGGTCTAATTTGGGTGCAATTTTGTTAGTCTTGGACCCAACCGGTCTTCCTCGGGTTGTTTTACTGGTTGCATCTCCTAGGGTCTTTGCTCTTGGTCTCGTTGTTTTCCTTTCCGTTCTTGGTTCTTGCTCTTTGCTTTTAAGTACGAGGACTTTCAAAGTGGGTAATTTTTCATTTATCTCTTGTTCTGTAACGTCGACCTCAGGATTACGTGATAAAGCGTCGGCATTATCATTTAATCTTCCTGGTTTATATTTAAAAACATAGTGGTAATCAGTGAATTTGAACATCCATCTCATTAGTCTTTGACCTGGATCAGTACGATTATGCATCCAATTTAGAGGTTCGTGATCGGCTCGTAATATAAATTTATTACATAACAAATATGGTCGGAATTGATGCATCGCGTAGAGTGCTGCTAGACACTCTTTTTCGGTTGTAGTATAATTTCGCTCGGCTTTATTTAAGGTTCTAGATAGATATGCCACTGGATGATCAAACCCATCAATGTCTTGGTTTAATACTGCTCCGATTGCGTAATCAGAAGCATCTGTCGTTAATGTAAATGTCTTGTTAAAATCGGGAAATTGTAAAATTGGGGATTTTAATAAATGTCCTTTTAGGATGTCAAAAGCTTGTTGTTGTTCAGATTTCCATTCAAAAATATTTTCTTTCTTTAGAAGGTCATTGAGGGGTTTGGCTAATTTCGAAAAATCTTTTATAAATCGTCGATAATAACCGACTAAACCTAAAAATTGTCTAACATTTTTCTGATTACGTGGGATTGGGAATTTTTCTACAGCGGATACCTTTTTTGGGTCTGGTTCTATGCCTTTTTCACTTACTATATGGCCTAGAAATGATACTTCTTTTCTTAAAAATTCAACTTTGTCAGGTTGAAGGACTAGCTTTGCATCTCGCAAGCGTTCTAATAATTTTCGGGCTTATCGATCATGTTCATGCAGATCTTTCGCGTAAATTATAATATCATCGAGATATACAAGCATCTCGGTGTTTTGTAGTCCTCGAAGGACTTGATCCATTAGTCGTTGGAAAGTCGCTGGTGCCTTCTTCAATCCTTCTGGCATTCTTCGATATTGATAATGTCCATTTGGGGTAGAAAATGCTGTTTTCCATTTTTCGCTTTCTTTAAGAGGAATTTGTTGAAAACCACTAGCCAAATCAAACAGGCTAAAGTAAAAACACTTTCCTAATTGGTCAAATATGTCGTAGATATTCGGTAGTGGGTATGCGTCTCCAATAGTTTTTTTATTAAGTTCTCGGAAGTCGATCACCATTCTCCATCTCGGTTTTCCTTGACTATCTGGTTTCTTAGGTACAATCCAAATTGGACTATTCATTGGTGATGTTGATGGTTCAATAATTCCATCAGTTAATTTCTTTTTTATTTGTTCATTGATAACTTCGGAATGTTTTGGTGGGTGTCTATATTGTTTGGTGTTTATTGGTATATTGTTTTCTAACGGGATTTCATGTTCTACTTTATTTGTGCATGGCAACTTTTCTCCTGGGATCAAAAATACATCACTAAAATCGTTTATAAGATCATCAACGTGTTGTTTTTCTTCTTCATTCAAATGATTTGTTTTTAGCATATCTTTGACATTATTTATTCTTTCATAATTACTTTTAAACATGGGTTCTTCTAGTTCACTTTCATTTTCCAAATAAAAATCAGGCGTATAATATTCAAAGGGCAAGAGTACTCTCGGTTCTATATCTATTTGTGTATCTTCTTCTTTTGTGTTTATAGCCATAATATTACATTTTCCATTTTCATTTTTCACTATTCCTTTTCCTATATATATATCTTCATGACCTACATCAATTCTTGGTAAATATCCTTCTTTTAATTCAGTTTGTGCTAGATTAATTCTTATAATTTGTCTTGATCGATCTTTTAAAATATAACTTTCCTTTTTTGTCATTTCTTTGTTTCTTTGTTCATTTGTGTTTATTTCCTTTTCTTGTGTTTCATTCTGTACGGCCATTATATTTTTACTATTAATATTTTTCCATAAACCATAAATGGTATCGGGTTCATAACATCTCCACTTATCATCAAGGCATTGAAGTGATAGGAGATGACTGCTTCTTCTTGTTTTAAATAACTTCTTCCTAACATTCCATCCTGTAGAATGGGAAAGTTATCAGGTACTATATGGAATTCAACAGGATTACCCTGAATAGTAATCCAAGTAACGCCGTAAGTAGGTACGCAATCGTTGGTGATGCCAAATAATTCGGTTTTTTTCTTTGGGTCATATAAGGTCGTTGAATTAAGTGCATCTAATTTAATTAAGTTGGCTGAGGCTCCACTATCTATCATGAAGGTCAAGCATTGTTTTGATCCTTCTGGTACGCGAAGTCTTATCGCTGTAGGATAGTCATTTTCTTCATATTGTTTACAATTTCGGTTACAGGATGCAATCCGTTCTCCTGTACTTCGTGATTGGGGACTATTTGCATTATTTGGTTCCTTGTCGGTTGAGACTGGACACTCTGGTTCGTTTCGTTCGATTTCAATTGGTTCGAGGAGCTTTGGCTCGCCAATTCGGCATGGCGAGCCCCGTTGGAGTTTAAAGGCTCATCATTTTGTCTGTAGTTTCTTTGGTTTTCGGCTCTAGTTTGATAATTTTCTCGAGGTCCCTGCTGATAATAATTGTTTCGATTTTGATAATAAGATTGCGGGTTTCGGTTCGTGAAATTTTGATTTTGACCGTTAGAAGAATAATTGTTTCTATAATAATTATTTCTATAATTACTGTTGTCATATCGTGGATTTTCATAATTATTTCTCCGATAGTTGTTTCTTGGGTCGTTCTCATAGTTATTTCTTGGTTCTGAATAATTATTTTGTCGATAGTTAGTTTGATAATTGTATCGGTAATTCTGTGATTGAGTTTGGTCACTATTTGGTCTGTATTCCTTATAATTTTGCCTGGAGTCAAAGTTATTATAATCATTTCTTTGCGTCGAGTAATTTCTCGGTCTGTTTTCCACCCTATTTTCCTGTTGTACGTATCCTATTTGTCTAGGTTGATTAGAAAATCTGTCGTTATCTTGCCATCTTTGATTATAATTAGGTTTCCTGTATCTAGAAGAGGCAGAATATTCAGTCATTTCCCAATCTTGTTCGCGTGGTCTATTATATTTGTATCTCGTGTCGGGCAAAATTTTTGTCTCGATTCGGGTCTCGATTCTTACAGCTTCTCGATATGCTTCCTCGAGGTTATTTGGGTGGCTAGCGTCCACCTGACGAGCGATGTCTACGGGTAGTCCTCTTATGAAAACATCTAATGCTGTGATGTTTAGTGGCTTCATTAAGGTATTTGTGTCTTGAGCACCGTCGATCTCTTCTCGTAAAGCATTGCAGGCTCCGCTTATTAAGATATTTAAATGGTCGTAGAAATCTCCGACGGTGTCTCCTTGTCTCATGCGCAAATTGTTTATTTTTCCTGCGTAGTAAGAATAATTTTTTCCTGGAACGAATCTGGTTTTTAAATGTTTGATTAATTCCTCTACCGTGTTAAATTGCTGCCCGTAAGTGCAGTCCCTAGCACTTCCCTGCAATCGTCCTAATATGGCTTTTACGTAATGTCCTTGTTGGTCCTGAGCAACGTATATGAGTCCATTACGAATGTCTTGAATAAAATCTTTTAATGGCATATTACGCCCATCGAAAAATCGAATGCCTAACAGGGCATTTTGTAACGCGAAGCTACTCGCCATCGTGGTCATCATGGCTGCGGTGGTGTTCCACGGGTCATTCCGATTTTGTTCTTGATTAGCCATTTCCGAATTTATAATAAAATATCCGATATTTTTGGGTTGAATTTTTACAACAATTTATTAAATAATAATAATAATAATAATAATAATAAGTAATAAGACAAACGCTACT
This sequence comes from Theocolax elegans, assembly GCA_026168455.1. Taxonomy (NCBI): domain Eukaryota; kingdom Metazoa; phylum Arthropoda; class Insecta; order Hymenoptera; family Cerocephalidae; genus Theocolax; species Theocolax elegans. The sequence goes on from CM047429.1 coordinate 3,777,400, forward strand.
TGTAATATAATTTATGAAATAATCTTTATCTAATGATAAATTTATCTAATAATTGGTGTTTAAAGCTGTCTAAAAAAAAAATTATATTGTAACGGGGTACGGATTGAATATAAGGAATAAAAAAATCAACGAAGGTATCGGGGCGCGAACCCACGATCCCGGGAGCGCGAGGCAGAAGCCTCACCACTGCGCTACCATTCGCAATTATCCCGGCTAGTCGACTTGGTCCTATCGACGAACGTCGCCGATAATTCAGGGACCTAACCTGCGCCGACACTCGAAATCCGTACCCGTTATAATGCATATATTTATGTACATAAATAATATAAAAAAAAATTTGTAAATGTAGAGTGAAAAATCCAAGCTGGATATTTAATTTAGCTTTCAATTTAATGTATATGGCAAAGTGGGTAAAAGGTTAAATTTTTATTTAAGTTTAAGAAGAAAGGGTATTATTCAGTTTTAGATAAGGTCTACTGATATGAATTTTATGCGAACGATTAATTTAAACAAAGAAAAGTTAAGGGCAGTAAGAAAAGAATATTTATTGATTAATAACTCAGTGATAATCAAACCTCCTTGGACGAATAATTTATGTATTCGATAATATTTATTAATCCCAAATTATTAATTTATTTATTATTTTTTTTTTTTATCAATAAAACGTTTGCCTTAATTTTGTATAATTCCCGTTATTTTATTTTAAGGTTTTTGTCAATATACTTCTATTATAAGTAAGCAATATTATTTAAGTAATAGAAGAAATTAAGGATATTTTATCGTAGTTATTTAAGTTAAATGATTTTTATTAATTATATTTAAATTATTCTCATTAACAAATAAAATAATTCATAAGTTGTCGCCCTATGATGTTTTGCTTTTAGACCTTAAATTATATAATCTTACTGTCTATCAATTGAATTTAAATAAATATAAATCAACAACGTAGAGATTTATAAACAAAAATTATAAATTAATTTGTTTACTGTTTTTATCCGAAGAAAAATGTTTTAATCAATTAATACGCGTTTCGTTTATGATTAAGGCATAAGAATTAAAGTAAAAGAAAATATTAGCAAAAATTTCAAAAATTAATCAACCTAGTTTTTAATATGATCTTAATTAATTTAGCGATGCAATGGAAAACAGATATCAATTTATTTATTTAGTTATTTTAATTTATTTATTATATTAATTTATTTATCAAGATTTATCATAAATATCAAAAATTTTTTAATTAAAATAGGGTCTCAAATCAGTTTTCAGTTAATAACTTATACATTTATCAAGGTTAAATTTATTAAATTTATTCGCTTGTTTAATAAAAATAAAACAAGCACCGGATTTTAATTTAAATTATCACTATTTACAATATTTGTAGAAATAAGTGTTTAAAATAATTGTCAAGCTAAAAATAATATTTATTTTTGTTTTAATTTTTTAATAAAAAAAAATTATTCTATTAAGCAGATTCCTATGATTGCTAATCCTATGTCTATTAGCCTAAACAAATATTTCAAATTATTATTTAAATATTACAAGCTTTTTCTATAATAACCTGGACCTTAACAATAATCATCAAAAAAAAAAATTTCTAATGTTAAATGGTAATTTGTTTACAACTATTTATCAGAATTACACTAGTTAATAAAAAAAAACGTATGGATTTTTAATTAATTAAAAAGAAATAAATTGAATAATAATGAATTGGATTCACAAGAGGTAGAACTTAAATAGTTATTGATCGCAAAAATTAATAATGATACAATAAAGTTCATTTAATGTTTAAAAAAAAAAAATTATATTTCACTAGAAGAAAAAGTAAAGTTGTCAGCGTTTTCGGTTTCCACTAAGATTGACAAATAAAAATTTCCTACGTAATTTGAGGAATATATATAAAAAAAGAAATTAAGATAGTTGAGTACTAGGAAATGAAACAATAATTTTAAAATAATAAAAATGCTTACTTTTGATTTATCAATGGTAAGCAGAAATCAGATATTTTTTTTCAATCGGCCTAAAATATTAGCGGTTGCGTTATTTGAAACCGGAAAAAGAAGGTGAAATTAAACACCTTAGTGTTTGAAACTTGCTTAGCTTTCAATTCGATTAAAAGTAAGCCATAATTAAATATTTGCTTAAAATTTCAAAAATTTATATCTGGCTCATAAATAAATGTAACCAGATTCTCAAATAATAATAATCAATAGTCTTTCATAAATGGAAATCAAATAAAATAATAATAAAAAAAAAATTCTAAAATACATAATTATTGGAATCCTTATTTGACAATCGAAGAAGTAGATTTTTGTAAACAAACATGTTAACTGGTTATACTTAATGATCGGATGAAAATGTTAATAATGACAGTAATCAAAAGTTAGGAAACAAATACCACGATTAAGAGTAATCTAATAATGTTTAATGATAGTAAATTCTACAAAAATTAAGTATTAAATTTTGGCAATTGGTATTTATAATTAAAAATAGTAATATAGGGTAAAATTTACAAACGAATAATTAATTATACATTTACAACAGAATTTTTGATGATAGAAATAACTTACAGCCTTTTACCGATCGAATAATAAAAAAAAATGTAAAATACAATAAAATGACATGAATAATTTAAGAATAAATACAACGTTGTGAAAACGAAAGAAAGGCCAAAAAAAGAAATTTTTTAAAACAAAGAATAAGATAGTGTTCACTCTCACTAATATGCTTCAAATAGATGAGATCCGTGGTTCAGAAATTTGCTAAAAATTTGCTAAAGACCTTACCTACGTTTATTAAAATATTTAATAATAAAAAAAATTTAATATTCAAATAAATTGCTTCGGATCAATTTCCAATAATATTTCACAAAATGACCCGAATCACGATCCGACGGCAAGGCGAAATCATTCAAAAAGATTATTTGCCTTTTCAAAATATAATTTATCAACGAGAAAAAATATTAATAATAAAGAAAAAGAATGGGTGAGGTCATTAGGTATAAAAATAAAAAAAAATAACGAGGGTTAAATTAGATTAAATAATTACAAATGGAAATTGTCGAAGTTAGTATAAGGTTAGTTATTATTTAAATAGTTATATTTGTGTACAATAAAACTTTAGTTTTACTAATAAATTTAGGATTTATTGTATTAAATGTATTAATATTAATAATTTATTTAATGTTTTTAAATTCAAATGTTAATTTGATTTTATATTATTTATTATTTATTATTCGTAAAAACTTTAGGATTAATTGTACCATTTATAATAATTCGTTAGAAAATGATATTATTGATTACCCAGATGGCAAACTCAATTCTAAAAGAATTCTTTATGAATTCGTATTTACCAGCATGAATTCTTGAAAGTAATCCCATTTCATACCATTACAGTTCTATAAAATTTCATAAAGAATATTAACAATGTCCGCTTTTTTGCGTATAAAGAGTTCAATAAGCACATCTAAAGAATACTTACATAAAATACCCATAGCAAGATAGCTAATAAAAGCACAAAATAGGTTTATAATGAGTTAATTTTCAGTACCTAAATAACTCGAAATGTGTTCATATTAAAGAGTTCTTTTTAAACTAGAAAAGAACACTTTTTTTAAATAACTGTAAATTGAAACCTACCATAAATAGCCGTTTCAAGGAACCAAAAAAAAAAGGACAAAATAGATTCATAATGAATTAATTTTTAGTACCTAACTAACTCGAAACGTGTTCATGTTAAAGAGTTCTTTATGAACTGCAAAAGAATACTTTTATTACGTACCTGGATATTGAAACCTACCATACAATGTACGCATTTGATTCTTGAACTTATTTCATTAAGTATTCTTAACGTACACCCAAAATACTCCTAGTACTGTTTTATAAAAGTATACTATATGTATATATATATATATATATATATATATATTGGGTTCTTTTAGACTAACTATAAAGCGTAGTACAAATACTTGTATTAAGAATAACACAAAACATATTTATAATATTCTTAAAACATTTCTTGAAATGAGACAAAATGAATTTATCGTTCGTAAATATCTCTATCTGTATATAATTCGATCTTACTGAACGAAATACTTTACTTTAGAATAAAGCAGGCCTATTGTACTCTTTGTCCACTATGATTGGTGAAATTTCCCAGAGCACGGCCTTTTAAAAAAATTAAAGGCGTTTCGTCCTCAATATCCAGCTTGGACTCCTTAGTAACGACTGGAGATCTTACCTTAGACGCCTGTCGCAAGATGAACCGCGACGCCAGCAAGATGTTCTGCTGCTATATATATAGAAATGAGACGACGATCTGTCCAACGAGTGTAGAGAGATAGTCGTCTCCATCTGGTGGTGGGAAAAATATTATCCAGATGGCAAACTCAATTCTAAAAGAATTCTTTACGAATTCGTATTTACCAGCATGAATTCTTGGAAGTAATCCCATTTCATACCATTAGAGTTCTTTAAAATTTCATAAAGAATATAACAATATTCGCTCTTTTGCGTATAAGAGTTCTATAAGTACATCTAAAGAACTTACATATACAAGGACCAAAATAGATTCCATAATGAATTAATTTTTAGTACCTAACTAACTCGAAACGTGTTCATGTTAAAGAGTCTTTATGAACTGCAAAAGAATACTTTTATTACGTACCTGGATATTGAAACCTACCATACAATTGTACGCATTTGATTCTTGAACTTATTTCATTAAGTATTCTTAACGTACACCCAAAATACTCCTAGTACTGTTTTATAAAAGTATACTATATGTATATATATATATATATATATATATATATATTGGGTTCTTTTAGACTAACTATAAAGCGTAGTACAAATACTTGTATTAAGAATAACACAAAACATATTTATAATATTCTTAAAACATTTCTTGAAATGAGACAAATGAATTTATCGTTCGTAAATATCTCTATCTGTATATAATTCGATCTTACTGAACGAAATACTTTACTTTAGAATAAAGCAGGCCTATTGTACTCTTTGTCCACTATGATTGGTGAAATTTCCCAGAGCACGGCCTTTTAAAAAAATTAAAGGCGTTTCGTCCTCAATATCCAGCTTGGACTCCTTAGTAACGAACTGGAGATCTTACCTTAGACGCCTGTCGCAAGATGAACCGCGACGCCAGCAAGATGTTCTGCTGCTATATATATAGAAATGAGACGACGATCTGTCCAACGAGTGTAGAGAGATAGTCGTCTCCATCTGGTGGTGGGAAAAATATTATCCAGATGGCAAACTCAATTCTAAAAGAATTCTTTACGAATTCGTATTTACCAGCATGAATTCTTGGAAGTAATCCCATTTCATACCATTAGAGTTCTTTAAAATTTCATAAAGAATATTAACAATATTCGCTCTTTTGCGTATAAAGAGTTCTATAAGTACATCTAAAGAATACTTACATAAAATAGCCATTGCAAAGATAGCTAATAAAAGCACAAAATAGGTTCATAATGAATTACTTTTCAGTACCTAAATAACTCGAAATGTGTTCATATTAAAGAGTTCTGTTTAAACTAGAAAAGAACACTTTTTCAAATTGTCGATAGTTGATGGTTAATAATAAATAAGTTGGATTTATTTATTATTGACCCTCAAAAATCGACAATTTATGAATTAATTATAAGCTAGTGTATTATTAATACTGACACAATAATCTTAATTGCGACACAATACATGTCTTTGGTAAATTGTTACAATTGCTACAGTACCCTGTTGAAAAGAACCACGTGGTAAACCACGCGGTTTTACCACGTGGTTTTACCACGTGGTTTACCGCGTGGTTGGTCGTGGTTACCACGTGGTATGGGTGGAAATATGATTTTAAAATAATAGTGTAATGGATGCAAATTCGAACAACTTACAGGATTGCAATAAAGAATTAGTTAAATTATATATTTAACCGTATCATTGAAATAAGTAAGGTCAAAAACTTTACGTGGTAAAACTGCGTAGTAAACGACGTAGTAAAACTAAGGTAGTGGTTACAACGTGATGTTACTTGGGTTGTAATTAAATTATTTATTTAAATATTGTAAGATTTTAATTAAATTATATAATTAACAATAACATAATACAATAATTACAATCCTATGAGTAGTCCAAATTCGTATTTTTTAAAAATGCCTGCTAAAACAATTTTTACACTTACCACGTGGTTTCATACCACGTGGTTTTACTACGAGGTTTACCCTTATCTGGGTTGGTTAAATCTTTTACGTTAAGGACAAAAATGTAATTTAATTAACATCCTATAAGTAGTCCACATTCTTTTTTTAGAATATTCTAAAATAATTTTTACAATTTTACAACGCGGTTTTACCACGCGCTTTTACCACGTGGTTTCACCATACGGTTATATCGCGTGAAACTTTATGGCTTTATATATTCTGTTGTTGCTAATTATATAATTTAATTAAAATATATAATTTAATTACAACCCTGGTAAAATCACTACTGGTTGTAACCACACCTTGTAAACTTTTTGACCTTACTTATTTGAATGATACGGTATTAAATATCTAATTTTTTATTGCAATCCTGTAAGTTGTTCGAATTTGCATCCATTACACTATTATTCTAAAATAATATTTACACCCATACCACGTGGTAACCACGACGAACCACGCGGTAAACCACGTGGTAAAACCACATGGTAAAACCGCGTGGTTTACCACGTGGTTCTTTTCAACAGGGTATATGTATAATAATATCGGTCTCTCCGAACCAAATGCTTTACTTTTAGAATAAGGCAGGCCTATCGTACTCTTTGTCCACTATGGTTGGTGGAATTTCCCAGAGCACGGCCTTTTAAAATAATTAAAGGCGTTTCGTCCTCGATCTCCAGCTTGGACTCCTCAGTAAGGAACTGGAGATCTTACCTTAGACGCCTGTCGCAAGATGATATGCGACGCCAGCAAGATGTTCTGCGGCTATATATATAGAAATTAGACGACGATCTCACCAACGAGTGTAGAGAGATAGTCGTCTCCCTCTGGTGATGGAAAAAGCCACCAGCCAGAGCGCGAATTTTTAGACCGCGATTCCACCAACCATAGTGGACAAAGAGAATAATAGACCTGCTTTATTCTAAAAGTAAAGCATTTGGTTCGGAGAGACCGATATTATTATACATATACATATTACCGAACGTTAATATTTTGTAACAAATAACTCGCGATACGGTCTAAAAATTCGCGCTCTGGCTGGTGGCTTTTCCCATCATCAGAGGGAGACGACTATCTCTCTACACTCGTTGGAGAGATCGTCGTCTAATTTCTATATATATAGCCGCAGAACATCTTGCTGGCGTCGCATATCATCTTGCGACAGGCGTCTAAGGTAAGATCTCCAGTTCCTTACTAAGGAGTCCAAGCTGGAGATCGAGGACGAAACGCCTTTAATTATTTTAAAAAGCCGTGCTCTGGGAAATTCCACCAACCATAGTGGACAAAGAGTACGATAGGCCTGCTTTATTCTAAAAGTAAAGCATTTGGTTCGGAGAGACCGATATTATTATACATATACATATTACCGAACGTTAAAATTTTGTAACAAGTTACAATATATATATATATATATACTAGGGGGGCTTCGCCCCCCTGCGCGCTTCGCGCGCCAACCCCCTATTTTTAATTTCGAAAAAGGTTTTTCGTAATTAATTTATTTAAAATAATGTTTTAAATTGTATTATTTTTTCACTACCATGGACACCTTAAAAATTAAACAGATTCACACAACACCTTGGAGGTATTGCTATAGTTATTATAATTTATAAATAAAGTTTACCAAAATTTAGTGTAATGAAATCAGAATAAAAATAATAAAAAAAAATAAAGACATATTAAATGTTAACTGTAAATTTTAAACTATATGAATTCTTATAAAGCTTAAATTTATATTTTAATAATTATAAATGATAATGAAAAATTAACTTACCAAAAATAGTAAAGTACATATACTTACTAAATTGTAGTATTTTAGTTAACAACTTATTAAAATTTTGGATTATTTTAAACCGTTATAAATAGAAATTCACCTCCTAAAATTAATTTATTTAATGACGAACGATCATCGCCAAAAGTTCTATGTCATTAATATTTTGTACTTTAATAGTAATAAAACTTTCTTCTTAATTAAATTAATTTTTGTATTAGCTTTAAAGAATTATTTATAAAATTATAGCGCTATATAAATAAAAACCTGTTTCTTCCATTTCTCCCGTGATTCGTAATTTGCACTCTCTTTCAAAATTTGCGTTTTAATCCATAATTATATCCAATTTATTTTTACTATGCAGAGCCCAAATATTTATTTTGATTATTATAAACAAATTCATTTCTTAAATATCTTTCTATTTCTAATAAATACATACTTGTTTATTTAAAATATTGTGTTATATAAATATAAATTATCTACACACTTATATATCCATACAACTTTGAAATATTAATTTAAAAAATATTTAAATTAAATGCTCCTAAATTAATAGTTTTTGAAAATCTATTCAAATGTAATTCGTATTTTATATTGCCACTGTTAAAATTTGAATTTTCTTTTGCCTATACTGTTTATAATAGAATTATCTTAAAAATGCAAGAATTAATATATTTAATTTTTCACCCATTGTATATATCATATGGATATTTGGAAAAGTGTATGTTATACTTGATTAATATTTATTTCATCTTCAAACAATTTTGCATTTGTATTTAAAGCATTACATTGAATTTTAGATCCGTTATTATTATTGAGTATACGTTTAAAAATTTTATGAGTTTTATCAAGAATGAGTAAACAAATACACATTCTTTCAAGTTATGTTCACAACTTTTTTTTTGCGCACGGAAAAAATACATATATTATGTATTCTTGAAAAAACAATTTTAAAATATATATATATATATATATATATATATATATATATATATATATATTATATAAATATTCCGCCGCACGCACACACACCCACATACATACATATATATATATACATATATATGGGCTATTTCACGTCAAGTGGTACGATGAAAATTTTAAATCACTCCAAAATTTGAGAATAGGCTGGAAACATCTTTTTGCTTAATTATTTGCTTATAAATAATTTGCTTAAGAGTTATTCGACCATGAAAAGTGGAAATTTTTCAATTTTATAGAAAAACTTCTATATTTAAAGCCATTTATCTCAAAATATGTTGATTTTTTTGAAAAAACATTACAAACAACTTTTGTTTAAATTAATCTTTAGAACTTATCTACCCTAGTTACAAATCTTAATTTTAAAATCTCGAAGAGATAGAACACCCGGACATATTGAATATAAAAAAAGGCGACCACGCCACAATCGATTTTAATCTAACACCTCTCAAAAGTTCACATTTTTCGCGAGCTTTCGAATGGCTTGGGTTAGCTTATTGGCCAAGACCGCTGTTGTAAGTTATGCCTCATAAACCTCATAAAATCACTAATTTTCACGTATTTTAGGACATAACTTACACCAAAGGTGTAATATATATAATATATATATATATGTGGTAATGAACAATTAACTTACCAAAAATAGTAAAGTGCATATACTTAATTGTAGTATTTAGTAAAAACCTACTAAAATTTTAGATTACTTTAAACGGATCTAAATAGAACTTTATGTCCTAAAATTAATTTATTTAAGTCATCGCCAAGAGTTCTATATGTCATTAATATTTTGTACTTTTAGAGTAATAAAACTTTCTTCTTAATTAAATTAATTTTTGTATTAGTTTTAAAGAATTATTTATAACATTTTAGCGGTATATAAATAAAAACCTGTTTCTTCCATTTCTACCGTAATTCGTAATTTGCACCCTCTTTCAAAATTTGCGTTTTAATCCATAATTATATCCAATTTATTTTTCCCTTTAGTTACAGAGCCCATATATTTATTTTAATTATTATAAACAAAGGCATACCTTAAATAACCTTTTGTTTCTAATAAATACATACTTGTTTATTTAAAACATTGTTTTATATAAATATGCGTAATCTACTTACTTATATATCCATACAATTTTTAAATTTGATTTGAATAATATTTAAATTAAATACTACTAAATTAATAATTTTCGAAAAACTTTTGAAATGTAATTCGTATTTTATATTGCCATTTTTAAAATTTGAATTTTCTTTTGCCATTACTGTTTATAATAGAATTATCTTAAAAATGCAATAATTAATGTATTTAATTTTTAATTTATTGTATATTTCACATATAGATATTTGGAAAAGTGTATGTTATACTTGATTAATATTTATTTTATCTTCGAAAAATTGTGCATATTTTTAAAAACATTACATTAAATTTTAGGTCCGTTTTTATTTTATGAGTTTTATCAGGAATAAGTAAACTAATACACATTCTTTCAAGTTATATTCACAACTTTTTTTTGCGCACGGAAAAAATACATATATTATCTATTCTTGAAAAAACAAATAACACGTACACACACACACGCACACACAGACACACACACACACACACTTCTGGGTTAGAATTTCTAATTTCAATGTAAATGTTATATAAAATACATGCCAATATTAAACTTAAAAAAAGTGTATGTGCGCTACACACACACGCACACACAGACACAACACACACACTACTTCTGGGTTAGAATTTCTAATTTCAATGTAAATGTTATATAAAATACATGCCAATATTCAACTTAAAAAAAGTGTATGTGCGCTACAATTGATTTTTTATCCAATAGTTTGAAAGAAAGCTTGGAGCGATACCTTTGAAATAGTCTGTACCATTTTTATGGCCTTCAGTTCTGTAAAAAGTTATGATAATTTAAAGAAAGAGAAAAAATTCACAAAAACGACATGATAATTCCCATTTAAATTTAAAAAAAATTTCGTGTTTTTTAAATTATCATAACTTTTTACAGAACTGAAGGCCATAAAAATGCTACAGACTATTTGAAAGGTATTGCTCCAAGCTTCCTTTTAGGCTTTTGTATAAAAAAAATCAATTGTGGCGGCCTTGCACTTTTTTCAAGTTGAATATTGACATGTAGTTTATATAACATTCACTTTGAAATTATAAATTCTAACCCAGAAGAATAAATTCCAGACACAATTAGCAACGAATGTTACATATAATGTTCTATCGTAAAAATTGTTAGATTTTGAGTTAAATATTGGTAACCCAGCTGGTATTGAAAAAAACTTGGAAAATCCATTTTTGAGGTTAGAATAACCAAAATAAGATTCCAGTACCTAAAAATTTTTTTCTTTATTCTGAAAAACATTTGGAATGTGTACCCAAATTTTATTCATTGTAAAATTTTGATCGGACCACTTCACGTGGAATAGCCCATATATATATATATATATATATAAATATATATGTATTTATGTATGTACTATGGACTCACTACATATATATATGTATGCCCATATAAGGGGAGTGAAAAATTTTTATACACAGCGGCATATATTAGAACCCTGAAATCTTATACCGAACGGCGGCAAACTATTTATATCGCCTTAAAAATTAAACAGTTTCACACAACACCTTGGAGGTATTGCTATAGTCCTTTGGTTTTATACCAAAAATTTAATTTTTTTTTAATACGATTACAATTTATAAATAAAAGTTTTTACCAAACTTTAGTGTAATGAAATCAGAATAAAAATAATAAAAATAATAGAGGACATATTAAATGTTATCTGTAAATTTAAACTATATGAATTCTTATAAAGCTTAAATTTTATTTTAATAATTATAAATGTTAATAAAAAAATTAAATTACCAAAAATAGTAAAGTGCATGTACTTAATTGTAGTATTTAGTAAAACTTATTAAAATTTTGGATATTTTAAGCGGATCTAAATAAAACTTTACCTCCTAAAATAAATTTATTCAATGACGAAGGATCATCGCTAAAGTTCTATTCATTAATATTTTGTACTTTAAGAGTAATAAACTTTCTTCTTAAATAAATAAATTTTTGTATTAATTTTGTCACTATTAAATTTTGAATTTTCTTTTTCCATTACTATTTATAATAGAATTACTAGCAGCAGATACCTCGCTCGCTAACGCTCACTCGGTTGTATTTTGATCGTGCTTATTTTAGATGAGTATATGTAAAATAGTTACACAGCCTTTTTTCTTTAAAGTTAAATGTGACATTTTTATGTTCATTTTTTAAATGAAAAACATTACATTTTTAAATAATTAGTAAACCAATTGGGTTTATCAAGGCAGAAATTGCATTTTTATAGATACACCAAATTCGCTGTGTAAAGTTGAAGATTATATGCATATCAATTTAAATTTTCTTGGATTAAAGCCCTTCGACAACTTTTATCCTGCAAGGAGTTTTTTGTATTTGCACCTGTTTTAAGCCTATTTTTGATAATATTTTAATATTTTACTTAATGAATGTGTTAAAAATCATCAAAAAAGAATATTTTTTATAATATATTTTATAAACATGCCATTTCACATAATATTTTATAAAAAGTACAAAAATATTTTTATAACCGTACTCTACCCTTAACACCAACAATGATAATTTGCGCATTGCGAAGAGGATTATGGTATAATTAATGTGGTGACTGAGATGTCGTTTTTGTAAAAAAAAATTGAGAAATAAACAAAATATGATAGTTAACTACCAAAGTTTTAAAATTAATCAAAATTTCTTTAAAATTACATGTAACTACTATTGTACAAACGATTGAAAAGAGTGTGAGAACTCGATATATTTTGTGTCGACTTTCCAATATTTTGGTTTTTTAAAAGATGTTATAGATTAAAAAAAACATCAAAGACAGAACTGAAAATAAAGTTCAACTGAAAACTTGATCATCTAATGACTATCAATTATTTCGTGACATTCAAAGAATCCGTCAAATGTCAATCATTCGTGAGATTTCGACTCCATTTTCATCATTATTGCAGGGGTCCTTTATAGTATATGAGCGGTCAATCGTTTCAAAAAGGCATCTCGAATCTTGATCTCGCGTAGACGAGTTGAAAAGATGTGAGAACTCCATATGTTTTGTGTCGACTTTCCAATGTTTTCGTTTTATTTGATAATTTTAAATAACTATTTATACATTATTGGATGACAGTTAGGCTCTTGGATAGTGTATTTGATGAAAACCTGATGTCGTTTCTGCAGACCAAGACATGTTGTACTGAAGTCATTTAGATTTTTCGTGTATAGTTGTAACACACGCTCCGTAAAATATATTTATGCTTCCAGCGTTAGCCAACATATGAATATTGTATTCGACTCTTACGGCGAGGATGTGCTGGTAAGGTATACATTTCAAGAATCATATATTTTTTCAATGCATGATCCATTTAATAGTAACATAATAAGGGCTCTGTAACAGTGTGAGTTAAGGAAAGAAAAGTATACTGTTAAATTTTGACGCTAATAATGATAGAATTAAATACAAAAAGAAAATAAATATGACAAAGAGTAAAAAATAAGTATATATATATATATATATATTGTGTCTGTGTAAAAATAATCATTATAGGTTATTATAAAGAAGGTGTGTGTGCGTGTGTTCAGAAAGAAAGTGAAATATGTCCATATATTTAATATATTTAAAATGCACACACATAAAATAATTTCCATTTGGGGGGATATCGTAATTTTAAATAAATTGATGTAATATAATGTGTTTACAGAATACATAAAATATAAGCATGTTATATACTCTCATAAATTATATTTTTCTTTAATGGCGGTGGTAACATTTTTTATAAAGTGATATATAATACTGTCGTTGTGTTATATATGGTTTTAATTTGTATGTGAATGTAGTATTATTTCAAAGTGATGGTTTTTATAATGCATATTTAAAAATTTTGGTATTTAATAAAATCTGTATAGTAATTGTTATTATAAAATTGAGTGTTATGAAAATCATTTTTTACGCACGTTGGGTGAGTGATTGTATCTAAATGGCGGCTCTGTCAAAATATTTTTTTCAGCCTACTAATTCGTACAACGACTCTTACGTGCAGAGCGCGCTCCGCTTGTAAATACGTTGCGTACATACAAGTGGCTCCTCGCTTGTATGACAGCCCTCTATACATCCTCCTAGGACGTATAAGGTGTCTATACATCCTAGGAGGCTGTATGAAAAGCGCTCCTTAGGATATATGCGGCGATCAGTATAACCTCTGCCGCGCGATACGGTATAGAGTCAACGTGTTTGAAACGCGTAGTACATGTATCGGAGATATATCTAAGGCTTTTCAAACGTAAACACAACTAGTTTAAACGTAACGTTTGCGTTACTTTAATCATAGTTATCTTAATATTGCTCAGATACGAAAGTACTATATATTATACATATATATCAGAATATTATATTTTAGAAATAATATAGGTGTATATATATATACACGGAGAAAAAAGTTGAAGTAAAAATTACAATGTTGTCTAGTAATGCGGAGACAGACTGACGTAATCCAAAAATTTACTATAGTGTATAATAAAATTTACTAGAAAATTATTAATTTTTACTACAATTCTGGTAATATTTACTATACAACTTCAGTAAAATTTATTATACACTATAGTAAATTTTTGGATTGTGTCAGTCTGTCTCCGCATATATAAAATGAGTCCTATATCTTTAATAACTGCAATGTTACGATTAATAATAAGTAATTACTAAATATTTAATATTCTCTGATACTAAATGCAAAATTTAAAAAGTTAAAATGTTTTATAAGCGTCAGTATACAAATGTTTAAAAATTATTGACATAATATAGAATTATTTATATTGCTTAAAAAAGTGTTTATTACATTACTTTTAAATGTACAATAAATTACTTTGTGAGCAACGAAAGAGTCGTATGTACGAATTATAAGGCTGAAAAATTGTTTACGTACCATGGGTAAACATCGCGTCATTACAGTTCTCGGCTCAAATTTCGTGGATGGTAGTAACATCCTTGGCCGCTCGCTGCGCTCGCGACCACGGACGTACTAACCATCCACGAAATTTTCCGCCTCGAACAGTAATGACGCGAGGCTCACCCAAGGTACATAAATAACTATTACGTACCATAGTATACATAAATAAATACATAAATAAAGGTACATAAATAACTAATACATGATATATGCAAATATAATTCTAATTGTAAAATTTTAACAAATTTAAGTTTTTTAAATAATAATTTTAAATACCTGTTTATACGTTATTATAAGAATTAAACTTTCGATTGTTGTATTTTGGGAAACTCTGATTCTTTTTTGAAGTCTGTAAGTTTTGTCGAACGGCAGGCTATTATCAATTATTTTGCATATTTATTTTAATGATTCAGTAGTAGTAATATTTCAGTGGATTTTTCTTATATTTCATTTTTTTTATTTATTATAACTATAATGTAATGATTTGTCATTTACAATATGATATGTTGCAGTCGATTTTCAATTGTATTTTACTGATTTTCAGCGCAAACAATTATTAATTATTTTGCATATTCACTTTAATCATTCAATAGTTGTAATATTTTAATGTTTTTTTTTCATACTTCCATTTTTATTTATTTATAAAATTTATATAAAATGTGTATAAATTTTCGTCTACACATTTACAATATTTTTTTAAACACTATATTGTTTATTGTAAATTTTGTGTTTATTTTTTAATGTATCATTTTCTATTTTTGCATTGTTTAACAGTAATATTTTTAAATTTTTTCTACTTTTAGCTCTTGAAAGAGCTACGTATAATTAACCATGGCTAAAAATTGGAAATGGTAAATAGATACCAACTTGTTTGTATGACTGTCCTTGTGATTTGTTAATAGTCATTGCAAAACCTAATCGAATGGGAAATTGTTTTCTGCGCATGTTGAATGGTATATCTTCTTTAGATGGTGACAAAGTGATTCTTGGTATTAAAACTAATTTTCCAATTTTTTTTCCGCTTATAATTTCTGCTTTAATTAAATGTTTCATAAGTTTTGTTACTAATAATCTTGTTCCATTACAAAGGCCTTTATTCACATTTAAATTTCTTAGAAGAATTACTATTGCACCTACTTTTAATTGTAATTTATGTAGAGGAAGTCCATTAGATGTAAGGGAATTAAGAAATTCTGTAGGTAACATGACATCTAAGTTTTCTCCATTATCATCTTCTGCTGTATCTACACTTAAGTATTTAATAATTTGCCCTTCCATTATAGCCAAAATTATATTATTTATTTCAATAACGTCGTTGTTGGTGAAGGCTAATATAACTTTATCATTTAAATCTTTATCATTTATTTTTATTTCGTTTCCAAAAATTTCTGCAATGATATCATTTTCTTTTGTTATTAAATCAAGAGGGATTTCAAGCAGTTCATTTTCTTCTTCATACATATTTAAACGTTTACCTTCACCTACATTTAATAACCATTATCTAAAATAATTGTCTTTATCTGTCACTCGAAGATTTTCATTTAGTGTCATACGTATAAAATTCGGCCATAAGTAACTGTTTTTAACTGAATTTTCAATAACTTCAGTACGACTACCATGTCGTATAACTGGTAATGTTTGCCTAAAATCGCCTGAAACAACCAACATTTTACCACCAAATATTTTTTTATTATTACATATATCTTGAAATAGGCGATTGACTGCTTCAAAAGCATATTTCGATGGCATAGATATTTCATCCCATATTATAAT
This sequence comes from Theocolax elegans, assembly GCA_026168455.1. Lineage (NCBI taxonomy): Eukaryota > Metazoa > Arthropoda > Insecta > Hymenoptera > Cerocephalidae > Theocolax > Theocolax elegans. Next base: position 3,794,143 of record CM047429.1, read on the forward strand.
TTGAACTTCTTTTAAATTTTTACCATCTATTGAATTAGATTTAATATTACGTATAGTACATTCTGTGATATTAAGTGGTAGTTTAAATGTTGTGTGTACTGTTTTCCCGTTATGTAATAAATTTGCTGCAATCCCTGTCCAAGCAACACATAAAAATGAAATGTTTGAGAATTTAAGATAGTCTATTAGAACATTAAGTAAACAGCTTTTCTCACTTCCTCCTGGTCCATCAATAAATAAGCTTTTTTTGTCTTCAATTTTTAAATGTTGCACGATAGTATCGAAAATGTCTTTGTTACGATTTTTTAAAGAATTTACTTTGACGTTTATTTCAGTAAATGTGCAACCTTTGTTATGTGTTGTTGATTTATCAGCATAATCTTCTATAAATGTAGATATAACGGGTAAATTAAAATTATTTAAAAAATATCCATTCAATTGTAGGTTCTTATCAATAATGTTTAATGCTAGGTTTTCATCAGCATTTTGTTCATATATTTGGTGGTAAAAAAATTTTCGTACAAATCTCTTGCATTAATAGGATTGTGAAAAATACAAATATATGCAAATAATTCACAAAGAGCAGTAGGAAAGTGTAATTGTGTTGCTTCTTCCAAACATCTGTCCCATTCTTTATCTTCATTAATCAAATGTCTAGCTATAGAAGCTTCATAAAATGTAGAATAAATTATATCATCAACAGTACGTAAATCCTGAAATGATGATACTCCTTTGACATGTAAAAGTAATAATCTTATAAAATATCGTTTTCGATCCTTTGGATTCACTAAATACATTCTGCTTAATACAGGTTTTTTTGTTTTTTTTTCTTTTATTCCATGTTCTTGAATTATTATCAAATACATAATTTAATGGTATTTCGGAATATAAATAATTTCGTGCATCAGAATCGATTTGATTTAATTTTAAGTATGCTGTTAATGTCGTTTTTACATTTTTTTTTAAATTTCTGTTTCTTTTCCTTCTTTAAAATACACTTCTTGTTCATCTTCATAGTGAATAGCTAATCTTATTATATGTGAAAGTTCGTGTAGAGGGTATTCTAATAGTATTATATTCATTGCTTTCAATATCTTCATCATGAGTTAAATTAGAACTGTCTTTTGATCTGATACCTGTGTCACGTATTTCTATTGCAAGGTACCGATTCATAGGTAAAATGAATCGATATCTTGGCTCCAGGCAACTCGCCGCTATTAAGAAAATTCAAATCAGCCAAGAGAGAAACCAAGTAACGAAAAGATTTCTGTTTTTATTTAATTATTTTAGAAAAAATCGGGCTCTCTCAAGCGTTGGTATGCGGACGTTTGAAGGTCTCGATACAAGCAAGTACACCGAAACTCGCACCACATAGCATCGCTTTGGAGAGCACGTTATAATTTTTCTATAGGCCACTAAAAGAATATTATATTTTAATTCCTTTTTACATACACTAACTATAGAAAGTTCGGTTTAGCTATAGTAGCATCACGCGTACTCTCTCTCTCTAGGCTAGACTCTCTCGCGGGCGGGGCTTTCTCTGCAAGCTTAGACAACGGGGCGCGCGGTATGGTAAAGTAGATGGCTGAGTAGGGCTGCGTCAACTTTTTAAGAATTTTTAAGTAAATGAGCTATTGCGCAAGCGGTACTTGGTCGCACCGCCAAAGCTCAGCCGCTTGCTTTATTAACGTGCGCACAGCGAACAAGAGCTTCTTCTTTCTTTTCTTTTTCTCGAGCTCTCTGCTCTCGTGCCACGACGTCGAAGGAAGCCGCCCCCGGAGGACCACCCCGCGTCCGGTACCAGCCAAGGAGGTAAATGTAAGCTGGGTAATTAAGGAGATATAATTATCTCCTTATAATATAACTACTATCCCCCAGGATTACGCCAATAGGCCAAACTGGGTAGGCAAGCCTCGGCTAGCCTTTCGGATAGTATTATATTACTTTTTTTATTTATTATTATTAAGTCCACTAACCCGAGCCCACGAAGCAAGGTAAAAGGAGTCTTCGACTCGCCCTGTATGACCGGGATCGTGCGTCGGCCCTAGGCCTAACGTACTTGAACCCAAAGGGTCTCCAGGTTTTTGCTGGCCTCAAATTTTCCTTCTAAAGTGCGCGAATTAATTTAAAATCCTACCTCCCTGACTAACATTTTCATCCCTTTGGTATTTCGGGTAGAACTCGGGTAGGTAATTTTCATTTTGTTAATTTCGTTCAGTTTCATCAGCATTTCTCTTTTTTGTTACATATATATTTTTTATATAATTGAGTTTCAAATTACAATGGCTCGCATTTACGGAATAAAATGTTCTATATAAAAAGGAAAAATAAAGAAACTCTTAAACGATCGAAAGTGCACAATCAATAAGTAAAAATATATTTATACATTTTTTACTTTTGTATTAATTGAAAATAAATTAAAGAGTTTTCTACATAAAACATATATACAGTATATTTTGTTGAATACCTGTTTTATCCATATTTTCTCAGACATTTTTCTTCTTTTCATAAATTTACAACATTTATTTAGAGTGGTCGGCAAATTGAAAATATAAGTTTTATTTTTACGTCTAATAAATGCTTTTCCTTTTGTATCTATTTCTTGCTTATGATCAGAATATAATAATTTTCTGCATAGCAGTTATTAACATTTTTCTCTAAAATAAATATCAAAGCAACTCAGGTTGCATTTATTACGATTAATATTTAATTAATATATATATTTGGCCGTAAAAGCACCACTGTTCGACAACGTTTCGGCGAACCCAGAAAGCTGCTAAAGGTAATTATTAACTATAATTTAAGATAGCCAAAACGAAACGTTGCACTATGTTCGCACAGTCATGTCCTTTATAACACTATTTAAATAAGTATTTTATACATTGGACTGTTGAGCATACTTCGACATTAATGTGACAATTAAATTTTAACAATAAATAAGGATTATACGAAACAACAAACCGATTATCAGCTATTCTATTGTGGTATTTACCTTTATAATTGATTTTTTTGATATCATTTCTTCTTATATATAATGGATATCCTGATGAATTAAAAGTTGTTTTGTTATTAAATTTTTTTGGAAAATTTTTCGTACATTTTTTTGTGTTTTTACTCATGCAAGGTGAACTCATGTTTTGCTCTCCACAGGGTCCATGAATCATAAACTGTTTTACAATATTATACAAACGTGGATAGATATCTTCGTTTGGAATTTCTGCGTTTATGAGTTCATCTACTTTTTCGGGAGTATTAATTCTATAATTTTTATCTAAAAATAATAGCATATGCATGTGAGGAAGTCCACGGTTTTGAAATTCGATAACATAAGTGTAGGCGATACAATTTCCTAAAACACCTTGCTTAATTACCAATTCTTTAAATTCTTTTATTTTTTGATGAAATACCTTAAATACTAAATCTGGTCTATCAATTACAGTTTCATATTTTTTTAAATGTTCAGTTATTTCTTTTCAGTTTGGATTACATGTCATTGTTATAAATAAGTCAGGTTTTGCGTAACGATTTACTATACTCATTGAGTCAATGTAATTTTGTTTTAGGAATCTTGAACTTCCAACAAAATTTGATGGCAAAATAAACATTTTCCCAATTTTTATATTTTCAGATTCTTTTTTCTTGTGTAAATAATCCATTACGCCTTTATAATAATCGCTTCTTAAAATATCTTGGTTTTTCTTTACAAAATATAATCTTGATTGTTCAACTTTTACAAATGCATCAATTGTAAACTGTTGAGAAACTTTTCCCATATAAAGGTATGGATTAAATTCATATCTCATAGAAAGTCTGTAATTATAAAATTGCAAACATGAAATATTGTTTTTCTTATATTTGCATTTCATATTAGGCATCCATCCATATCCTCCATTTGGATAAATAAGTGGGTATGTCATTGGATCAGTGTGTTTACTTATTAAAGGAATACTAATTGGATTGTCATATTTTGAATATATAACTATATCCCGCTCTGAAGTAGGCAGTCCATTTTTTCCTACAAATACCATTGCAACTTCATTACAAGTAGCTTCATTATATATATATTATTATCTAATTTTTCTTCTAATATTCTAATTTTTCGTTTTCTACCTCATACATCATTTTAATTAAGCTATCTAATTTACTTGACAATTCTAATTTTGTATCTAAATTATTTTTAAAACTTTTTCTTTCAGCTGCAGCTAATTCATAATCTAGAACATACAATTGCCCATATTTTCGAGCTTCATTTTCATTTGGATGTAAAGCAAAAACATTGTGATATATTTGACCACATATTCTAAGAATTTGTGGTCCACTACCAGATAACTTATCAAAATTAGCTCCAAAGCTTGCAAAAGCTAACGCATTATTATATAGCCGAATATTTTTGCGAAAATTAATACTATCTTCCGATATTCCTGTAGCTAATTGCTTTAATTCAATTACAAACAACAATTAGAAAATTCTTTACCTAGTGTATATTCAAAAACAAAATGTTTAGTATTACAATGTTTACAAGTTTCAGACATATAACCTAAATTGTTTTCAATAATTATTTTTTCATCAAAATCTACATTTGCTATTCGACCTATTATTTTGGATTTACTTACTAATTTTACATTTTGTTCATTTTTAATTAAAATACGTTTAATTAATTCTTTATAATTTATACCTTTTTGGTATTAATTGGTTTATCATATACGTTAAAAAATTTTCCTTCATCAATTTTTAATTTTTTAAGCAATATAATTGGTATTTCCATATCTTTGTCATTTTTCATACATATGCGTCTTTTTAACTTTTTTTGTAAATGGTTTTATACTAATTTATCGATATCATTTTTTCTACTTTCGTTTAATATTTTTCCATTTAATTTTTTCTTTTCATTTTTTTTACATTGATCAGTATTTTCATTATAATAAATATGTTGTTTTTGTAATGCTTCTTTTTCTCGTTCATTTTTTATTTCGTCACGATTTATTTTTTGTCTTTTCATCATGGTTTGCTATTTTCTCTTTATTTTTTTTCTTCTATTTTGTCGTCATTACTATTTTTACTTTTCACATAAGCTTCTTTTTTTCGTAATGCTTTTTTTCTCGTTCATTTTTTATTTCGTCACCATTCATTTTTTGTCTTTTCATCATGGTTTGCTGTTTTCTCTTTATTTTTTTTCTTCTATTTTGCCGTCGTTGCTATTTTTATTATTTACATAAGCTTTTTTTCGTAATGCTTCTTTTTCTCGTTCATTTTTTATTTCGTCACTATTTATTTTTGTCTTTTCATCATGGTTTGCTGTTTTCTCTTTATTTTTTTTCTTCTATTTTGCCGTCATTACTATCTTTACTCCTCATATAAGCTTCTTTTTTATGCAACGCTTCTTTTTCTCGTTCATTTTTTATATCGATACAGCTAATTGTTTGCCTTTTTATCATAGTTTGCTGTTTTATTTTTAGCTGTTTTATTTCTATATCATTAAATTGTTTATTTTTTTTATAAAATGAACTATAAGTAGGTATTTCATAGTCTATTTCCCGTCACCATTCATTTTTTGTCTTTTCATCATGGTTTGCTGTTTTCTCTTTATTTTTTTTTCTTCTATTTTGCCGTCGTTGCTATTTTTATTATTTACATAAGCTTCTTTTTTCGTAATGCTTCTTTTTCTCGTTCATTTTTTATTTCGTCACTATTTATTTTTGTCTTTTCATCATGGTTTGCTGTTTTCTCTTTATTTTTTTTCTTCTATTTTGCCGTCATTACTATCTTTACTCCTCATATAAGCTTCTTTTTTATGCAACGCTTCTTTTTCTCGTTCATTTTTTATATCGATACAGCTAATTGTTTGCCTTTTTATCATAGTTTGCTGTTTTATTTTTAGCTGTTTTATTTCTATATCATTAAATTGTTTATTTTTTTTATAAAATGAACTATAAGTAGGTATTTCATAGTCTATTTCCATTGGGGTAATAGAATCAACGGAAATGATTTTATCTTTATTATATAAATTCATTATTGTTTGTTGTTCAGAATTAAATTTCTGTTGAAAATTTTATTCTATTATTTTTATTTCTGCTACATTGAAATTCAATTTTTTTTTCATCAATACAACAAATATGAATCATGTATCTTTTGATTGGTATTGTTGAAATATTATAGTTTGTATTTTGTAAAATTGGAAACATCGTAATACTACGTGTTTCGTATATTTTTAGTAAATGTGAACGCATTTGGGAAATATCATAGTTTAAACTGCATGGGCATAAATTAAATACAATAGAGACAGCAAAAGCTGTCGCGAAAATTCCACAATCATAACTATTGGTTTGAAATTGCACTGTTTCAAAAACAATTTTTAATTGTTGACTATCTGGAAATAATCTATTGATGTATACTTTATGTTCATTTTGCAAATATTTAGCATTTAAACTATCATAAATGTGTATCGTTCTATTATTGTAATACAAACAAATCCAATGACCTTTTTCATATTTTCCAGAAAATAACAATTGAATGTATTCATTATTCATTTGAACTGAGTTAATATTATGTTGTTTTTGAACTAAAAGAGTTGTTTGCATATTGAATGGTGTACATGATTTAAGGATGTTATTAAATTCTAATATGTGTTCATCATTTAACATAGAAGCATCGTCGCTATATGGTTCAATCGTTTTTACAACTAATATTTTTATTTCCGTCAAACACATTATAAAAATGGTTTATTTTACAAAATGATTCACAATTATAAAAATAATATTAATAATTTGTTTCAATTGTTTAATAATAATTATAATTTTTTTTATTTTTCTAAACGATTATTTTAAATTTTTTATTAATATTCTTTTGTAAAGCTGAAAAAAATAAAATATAAATTATTAGAAAACAGTGTTTATAAGAAAGTAGCTTCAATGTAATGAATGAAATATAGTTAATATAAATTTAATATTTTATAAATACTAATATTATACATACCCTAGTGGAAATACATTTTCGATGAAAATGCTCCAAAGTATGCTAAAAGTGGGCCAACTTGCGCCAAAAGTGGGCCGATGTTTACCAACATTGAAATATTTGCAACATTTTTCCAGTTTTGGCAAACTTTAGCCCACTTTTGGCCAATTTAGGAACATTTTGTATTGATTATGGAATAAATTTTTCAACCAGTAAAAAATTGTTTTTCACATGCAATTTCTTAAATTAAGGCGCACTTAATTGCGTTGATAATATTTAATATTGCAATAATAATATGTTGTAAATAATATGTTGTAATAATCTTTTCTGTAAATGGGCCAACATTTAAAGAATCTGGGCCAACCTTTACACAAAGAGGGCCAAGCGTTCCATCTAATGGGCCAATATTTGCACAAATTCTTTGCTAGTAGTTTGACACTCATAATTCCAATAAATGCAGCGCTGAATAAAAAAAAAACAAAGGGCAGCAGCATTCCAATGAATGCAGCGCTGAATAAAAATAACAAACGGCAGCAGCATTCCAATTAATATTATATCAATAAAATATTATATTCCTAATGGCATTCCATACTATTAAAGTCACAAGGTATATTATAAAATTATCTAATTTTCATTTTAAATTATTATTGTTTGAAATATAATAAGTCTTTTTGTATTTCAGTATCCTGATTAGTTTATTAAGACTATCGAAATAATCAAAAATGCAGTAGTATTTCTTAATGATTAAGTTAAAAGGTATAGTTTTGACTTTGTCAATTTATTTATAATTAATAATAAAAATGTTTTTGTTACAGATATAACATATATAATATCAATAATATGTGACAATATGCATATTGGATATAAATCTTCTAAATGGCATTTTAAAAACAGTAATATTTATTTGAATATTTTATCTAATGTTTAATTAATTATACATTTAATATTTAATGATATAATTTAATTTTTCTGTTAAAGATGATTTCGATGAATACTTGCTGAATTTATAAATTATATAAACAATAAAAACGATATATTGAAAATATATATCTTATGAAATATACAAGTGAATAGAGTACAATTGTAACATAATAATTGTAATTTAATTTGATAACATAATAATTGTAATTTGAAATTTTTGCAAAAATAAGTTTGTAAAATAAACAATAAAAATTAATTTGATTTATTGTATGTTCCAGTGTTGAAATTTTATTAATTTTAATTACGTAATCAAATGTTATTTTAATTATTGTTATTAAGATAATTTTCTGGTAATAATATCGACATAGTAGTTGATATCTATTTGTTTAAAAAAACTATAAGGCCCAAAAATGTAAGGCCCAAAATTTATAAGGCCCAAAAATGTAAAGCCCAAAATTTATAAGGCCCAAAAATATAAGGTCCAAATTTATAAGGCCCAAAAATGTAAGGTCCAAATTTATAAGGCTCAAAAATGCAAGGCCCAAAATTTATGAGGACAAAAATGTAAGGCTCAAAATGTAAGGCCTAAAATTCCAATTAAAATAAAACTTTACAATTCCGTTGCCAATAATGTAAGGCCCAAAATTTATAAGGCCCAAAAATGTAAGGTCCAAAAAATGTAAGGCCCAAAAGTGTAAAGTCCAATTAAAATAAAACTTTGAAACTATAAAAATGCATTTTTAAAAAACCGGAGAACCGGAGAACCGGAGACCAAAAGTCGATCCACTTTAATATAATATAAGATCTTAAAAATGCAATAATTAATGCATTTAATTTTTAACCCATTGTATATATCACATATGGATATTTGGAAAAGTGTATGTTCACACACACACACACACACACACACACACACACACACACAAACACACGCACACGCGCACACGCACACGCACACGCACACGCACACGCACACGCACACGCACACTCACACACACACGCACACACACACTTATATATATATGACATATATATATAACATATATATGACATATACAGGGTGTCCCAAAAGTATGGACACACCTGAATATCTCGGAAAATAAGGGTGCTAGGAAAAAAACTTTCAATATAAAAGCTTTAGGAAATCAAACGATGCATCTGATGGTGACCTTCAATTTGACCTTAAGCTTGACCTTCAAGGTTATTTGAAGGTCAAAGAGATTTTTTTAAATGGGAACCCCTATTTTTGACACCGGATTCAGAAAGAGCGAAAAATTTTACGTCCAAAGCGATGGTTTTCAATTTGTTAGAATGACCTTCAAAAGGTACAATGAAGGTTAAATATTGAAAAATCGTAAACAAGCTATTTTCTTTGAACTTTTTCGGATTTGTGGGCGAATAAATGTCAGAGTAGATTTTGGGATTAACAACCTTGAGTATCTCGACCTTGGAGTTAATTTTCAAGGTCATTCAAAGGTCAAAGTAAATTTTTTATGGACAGCCTTATTTCTGACACCGGATTCAAAGAGAGCGGAAAACGTAATACTAGAAATGATATTTTACAGTTTTTCGTTGTGAACATGAGAAAGTTAATTGAAGGTTAAATTTCATAAACACTTAGAAACTATTGTCGTAAATTTACTAACCTTACTTTTAGCGCTACCCAGAAACAACGACGTGGACGTAGTAAGTTCTGTTTCCTTTGGGGTGCTTGATTAACGTGAGTCCCCTTGCCTCTCACGATGGGGAGCTTGCTTAACGTGAGTCCCCTTGCTTCTCACGATAGACGTGATGTCTAGCCGGTGAAGGCAAGACAGGCTGATGTCCGGCCGGTGAAGGCAAGACAGGCTGGTGTCCGGCCGTTAAAGGCAAGACAGGCTGGTGTCTGGCCTGTGAAGGCAAGATGAAAATTCTTTCAGAAATCGTCAGTTACCATTTAAAGTTCTTGCTCGAAATGCCCTCCATTTTTTAGTTGACAATGCCCCATGCGATCATAAAATGATGAAACTGCTCTTTGAATCATTTCATTTGGGATTGCCTGTATCGTGTCAATAATACGTTGTCGTAATTCCTCCAAGTTTGCAGGTTTAGTAGCATACACTTTGTTTTTGACGTAGCCCCATAAAAAATAATCTAGTGGCGACATGTCAGGGGAACGAGGTGGCCACTCAATAGTTTCTCTACGCCCAATTACTCGTCCTGGAAATGTTTCATCTAAACAATTACGCACGTTTATTGCATAATGAGGGGCCGCCCCATCTTGTTGAAAGTAAGTGGTGTTAAAATTGTCACCGACAATCTCATTAACCGCAGGTACGATTTCATTCCTTAACATGTTTAGATACTTTTTTCCTGTCAAATTACCTTCTATAAAAAACGGCCCTACTATGCTATTGTTTATGATACCTGCCGAAACATTTAGTTTTTGTGGATGTTGTGTATGTGATTCCAAAAACCAGTGTGGATTCTCTGATGCCCAGAACCTACAATTGTGACGATTAACGTTGCCATCTAACTGAAAAGTACATTCATCGGAAAATACTATTTCGTTTAAAAAATTTTGTCGCGCATCTATACGGTTCATCATTAATTCGTCAAATTCCAGTATTCGATCAAAATCATCCTCATTTAATTCTTGTACCAATTTGATTTTATATGGATGAAATTTCAACAGTTTCATAAATCTATAAACGGAAGTCCTACAAACATTTGTTTCCCGAGATACTTGCCTGATAGAGGTTCCAGGATTTTCAATGAATGATAATGCCACATTCAAAGAAGTTTCTTCATCAGTCGCAATCTTAGGTCTCCCACTTTTGGGGCAATCTTTGACACTACCAGTTTGCTCAAAACGAGAAATAGTTTTTCCAACTGTTTTTTGTGAAATTCCTGGTTGCAACGGTAAACGGTATTCTGCATTAAATAAAGCCGCAACTCGACGATATGACCTGACCATGTTACCCCATCCTCTCATCAAGAGAATGGTTATTCGTTCACGTTCTGAAAGACGATTCATATTCAAATAAATAAAAGAAATGAAGAATAAGTTGAGAATTGTAAAACAAAACTAATAATTGAAAACAGAATGAATGCTTTAATAGACCAAATTCAAACTTGTTCGTTGAAATTTTCAGAGTCACTGAAAACACTACCCACGAGGTTTTCGGGGTTGTTGTACACAAATATGGGCTCAGAATTTTAACTGGGTACCCCCGGTGTAACTCTTAAATGTTTGAATATCTGCACATTATTGCATATTTAAACATTTTCTCAAATTTGCAATCTTGCTATTTTTTTATAAATTTGCTAGATTTAGTCGTGTTTATCTATTCCTTAAAACTGACGAAATCTTATTAGTTATACTCTTATTATAATAATGACACTAGCATTCAAAAAAGTGGTCTATTCTGGGAACGAGACCTATGTATTCTTATGTATTTGACGTGCTGAATCCGAATCCAACGTAGCTTTTACTCAGGCATCCCCAAAAATTTTTTAAAGTTATAAAAAACCGTGAAAAAGGTGAATAAAATCCATATTAAAATGGTAAGATTCGGAGTAAAACAGTTTTTTATGAGTGTACGTAGTTTTTGTGTATTTTGACTTGCTAAACCCAAATCCAGGGCTTATTTTACCCGGTTGGATCAGACTGTCTTGCCTTCACCGGCAGGACACCAGCCTGGCTTGCATTGTTGCAAATTTTTCATTTTTGCAAATTTTTCAATTTTGCAAATTTTTCATTTTTGCAAATTTTTGAATTTTGCAAATTTATTATTTTTGCAAATTTTCCAATTTTGCAAATTTTTTATTTTTGCAAATTTTCCAATTTTGCAAATTTTTTATTTTTGCAAATTTTTTATTTTTGCAAATTTTCCAATTTTGCAAATTTTTTATTTTTGCAAATTTTCCAATTTTGCAAATTTTTTATTTTTGCAAATTTTCCAATTTTGCAAATTTTTTATTTTTGCAAATTTTCTAATTTTGCAAATTTTTTATTTTTGCAAATTTTCCAATTTTGCAAATTTTTTATTTTTGCAAATTTTCCAATTTTGCAAATTTTTTAGTTTTACTTTTTTACTTAAGCATTCCATCGTGAGATACAAAGGAGAATCACGTTAAGCAAGCATCCCATCGTGAGAGGCAAGGCGACTCATTTCTGGCATTACGTTTTCCGCTCTCTTTGAATCCGGTGTCAGAAATAAGGCTGTCCATAAAAAATTTACTTTGACCTTTGAATGACCTTGAAAATTAACTCCAAGGTCGAGATACTCAAGGTTGTTAATCCCAAAATCTACTCTGACATTTATTCGCCCACAAATCCGAAAAAGTTCAAAGAAAATAGCTTGTTTACGATTTTTCAATATTTAACCTTCATTTTACCTTTTGAAGGTCATTCTAACAAATTGAAAACCATCGCTTTGGACGTAAAATTTTTCGCTCTTTCTGAATCCGGTGTCAAAAATAGGGGTTCCCATTTAAAAAAATCTCTTTGACCTTCAAATAACCTTGAAGATCAAGCTTAAGGTCAAATTGAAGGTCACCATCAGATGCATCGTTTGATTTCCTAAAGCTTTTATATTGAAAGTTTTTTTCCTAGCACCCTTATTTTCCGAGATATTCAGGTGTGTCCATACTTTTGGGACACCCTGTACATATATATAACATATATATGACATATATATATATCATATACATGACATATATATATAACATATATATATGACATATATATATAACATATATATGACATATATATATAAAACATATATATATATATATGTTGAATTCTGAATTCTTAGACACGGCGGCGGCGGCGGCGGCGAAATATTTATATATTATAGAGTATATATATATATATATATTTCAAATTTTTAATATAGTAGCGCAATTTATGGCGCAACTTTGGCTCGATAAAGACCCGTAAAAAGTTGCGCTTTTAATTGCGCATACATTTTCAGTAGGGTAATCCAGTATATCATACACTTTTCCAAATATCCATATGATGATATATACAATGGGTTAAAAATTAAATACATTAATTATTGCATTTTTAAGATAATTCTATTGTAATCAGTAATGGCAAAAGAAAATTCAAATTTTAACAATGGCAATATAAAATACGAATAACATTTGAAAAGTCTTTTAAAAATTATTAATTTAGGAGCATTTAATTTAAATATTTTTTAAATCAAAATTTAAAAATTGTATGGATATATAAGTGAGTAGATAATGTATATTTATATAAAATAATATTTTAAATAAACAAGTATGTATTTATTAGAAACAGAAGGTTATTTGAGGAATGAATTTGTTTATAATAATCAAAATAAATATATGGGCTCTGTAACTAAAGGGAAAAATAAATTGGATATAATTATGGATTGATACATAAATTTTAAAAGAAGATGCAAATTACTTCTTACGGGAGAAATAGAAGAAACAGGTTTTTATTTATGCCGTTAAAATGTTATAGATCCTTCTTTAAAATTAATACAAAAATTTATTTATTTAAGAAGAAAGTTTTACTACTCTAAAAGTACAAAATATTAATGACATAGAACTTTTTGGCGATTATCATTCGGAATGAAATAAATTAATTTCAGGAGGTGACGTTTTATTTAAATCTGTTTAAAATAATCCAAAATTTTTTAAATAATTGTTGCGATGATGAGGGTCACACAGTAAAAAACACAAATTTTTACTCTTTTGTACGACGTTTCATCTGCTTATTTGCAGACTTCTTCAGGTACTGAAATATTTATTGAACACAACTATATAAATTATAACAATACATCAATATAGACAATTATAGAAAACCGTTATATACCTATGACACTGAACGAACGAAAACAATTAATACTGCTCAAGGAGCTAAGTCGAATAACAAGAACATATGGAAAGCACCTGTATTTATATCAAAACAAATTTTGAATGTGTAAGTAATACATCGATTGTTTTATCTACATACATAGGTCAAAGTTAAATCAAAACATTATATTTGTATATTGTCGGTGTAGAAATTGTGTATCTTCTTTTCTATTTAAAGTACCGTTATAATAATTAATATATAACATTTCTGAAATTAAACGTTTTTTATAACAAGGTTCATAGTCTAATATTTTTACATTCGTCCAATTAAATTCATGATCTTTATTATTTGCAATATGTGCAGTAACAACTGCATCCTGGTTATTATTTTTTTGATGTTGTTTAATTCTTGTTTTAAGACCACGTTTTGTTTCACCTATATATGTAGCCAGACAATTTTTACAATTAAACTTATATACTACACCAGAGTCATATCCCACTTCGATGTTTTGTCTTTACCTAAAGTTATAACATTATCTAATTTTTTGCACATTACCGGACAAACATTTATATTGTATTTTTTTAACATTTTTGAACATTTATTATAAAAATCTCTGTTATACGGTAGTGATGTTGTACATATTGTAGGTCGCTTTTTCATAAATTTGTTGTTGTTTTCATATTTTATTTTTCTTAATCTATTTTCAATAGCCGAGTTAATAAATTTCAACGGATAGTCATTAGCCAGACGAACTTTTCTACTCAATTGCAGAAGTGACGAGGTTATCCCTAAACATATAAAGAACTCGTTTAAAAATTTGAACAACATTTCGTTTTATAGTAATTCTTGTAAATCGTTTCTTAAAGTGCATACAAACTCTCAATCTTTCCGTACTATTAAATAAATTAAAAAATAAAATTAATAATAGTTTAATATCGGAAAATATTTTAGATGATTTTTTCAAATTTACCGAAATGAAATGTAAAAAAGTTTATAAAGAAATTTCAAGATTACTGGAGAAAAAATTATCAAATCTAATTAAATTTAATAAAACTAAGGAATATATAAGCATAAATGTCAATGGATTAAAAATTTAACGGATATTGATATTCCTAATGAAGTGATAAATTTAGTGTCTTTAGGGAGAAAATTTAATTGTAATTCGGAATTTTCTAATAAAGATGTAGTAAATATAATAAAAAACGTAGAAAGTAGCTTAGAGAACACTGACATAAATTCAGATATAAAAAATGAAATAAGAGAAACTATTGTTAAAAATATCAAATTTGAAGCAAGACATTCAAAATACATAACTTACAATAATCTTGACAGTCTTGATAGGCGATTTAATTTTATACATAATAAATGGTAAGATACCATTTGATGAAATTCGCAATATCATACGGTTTTTGTTTGACAATACTTTCTTTACGTTTAATAATAAAATATATAAACAAATTTTTGATTCGCCAATGGGTTCACCAATATCACCATTATTTGCGGATTTAGTGATGGATGATCTGGAAACTCATTGTTTATTAGAATTAAAAGAAAAATTTAATTGTTCTCCGATTTTTCACTTTAGATATGTTGACGATACTATTTTATGTATACACAAAGATCATGTAAATTTCCCTGATAGCACACAACGTTTTCCAAACGTCTTAAATACGTCTTCCATAAGACCAAAAGACGTTTTGCATTATAGTTTAGAAAACCTATTAAAGACGTTTTTCAGACATCTCTATGTCCGCCACTTTTTTTAAATCCGAGACTTGAAATCCAAGCTACCGACGTATCTAAAACGTTTACAGAACACTTAAGAAAAATCGTCTTCTAGATTTATTGCAGCCGTTTTGTAGTAAAACCAAGCGTCTGAGGACGTCGAAAATGAGTATCGTGGACGTCTACGTAACGAATACCCTTCTACCTTTAAATGATCGCGCAAAACGCGTTACGTTAACGCATTTACAACGTTTTTTTGCAGCCTAACCCATGCTGATTGACAGATTACGCGAAACGTTTGAGAGACGCTTATACATTCTGTTCCCAAAAACGTCTTTTCTAGGTCTTTTAGTCGTTTTCAAGTTGAATTAAGCGTTTAAGGACGTCGCAGTTGCGTATCGTGAACCTCTATGTTACGATTACCTTTCTACCACCAAATGATCGTGAACAATGCGTTTGCGAAACGCATTTACACCGTTTTTGCAGCCTTCTCCACGCTCATTGATAAAATGCCCGAAACGTTTAACAGACGTATATACATTCTATTCCCAAAAACGTCTTTTCTACGTTTTTAAGTCGTCTTCTAGCTAAATCTAGTATAAGTTATGTTTATAATATAAACGTCATTTAAACTATTTTTTTGCAATCTTACCCACGCTGATTGAGAGATTGCTTGAAACATTTATGTATAGTTGTCTATACAGATGTTAAATATATTGTTACCTATTTTAAAACCTTTTATGTATTACGCATTTGTGATGTTCCATAAGACATCGGTATATTTATATAAAATATATTAAAATCTGATACAATTTATTATATTTTCAATATATAGAAACATCCATATAGTCAAATATATCTAATTTTTCGTAATTAATCACACGCGTACGATCGCGGTTGCCAAAATCAGGACAATGCTGAATCAGCATTGTTGTAACACCTAGTGTAACACCTGCTACGCGCTTGTCGCTAATTGGCCAAATTAAGCCACGCATCTAACTCTGAAACACCCAGGCAAGTTGATTTAAACACGTTCAACAACGACCTCTTCTGATTCGTTCCTTTCATCGTGTGATTCGGGTGTAGAAAAGGACTTGCCTAAGAGTCCAGAATAAATAAGTGTTGTGTACACCTTAAATATTCAAGAAGGCTGCAAGAAGGATCTCCGTCGAGGACTCCCGGCGACAGTAGTAAAAACTACATGAATCCGCTGCAGGAATCATCAGCGAGACCAAATTCTAGGCGAGGTTCCCGCCTGACAAGGACGCCTGCTGACTCGAACTCAGCGACCTTTAGTTCGAGTAGATTGTATAAGAATAATAAAATAGATAATTGCATTTGCCACGGCATAATCGTGTAGTTTATAAGAAAAGGATAATCTATATATTGGAGAAAATAATGAGTTATTTTAAGTTATTATTATCTTTTTTGTAAGATAACGTTTTGGTTCGTAATACTTCAGGGAATATTATAATTTATATTTCAGATTAAAATTTATGTCTGTTTAGAAATTAATTCCATAATACCGTCACATACCCAATTGATAATCTTTTTTTAAATTGAAAACCAGAAATGTGTATACACATATATATATATACATTTCTGGTTTTTAATTTATTATACTGATAAGATTCTACATTATTAATCTATTAATCAAATTTTGTTTGTAACTTAAATATAAAAATGATCAAGAAGCCGGTGGTTATCAACAATTGGGTAGATAACGGAATACCTTTTATTCTTCGTCGTGAATTTTTAACTCATTTATACTGGTTTACTCGATGAGATGTATAAATATCTACTACAAATATAAAATTATAGTTATTGTTACTTTGTTTATTTTGGAATATACACTTTCCATGGTCATTATAAAAATCAATTAACTTTATGCTAGAATTGCTGCTCAATGTAGATTGACGGGTTGTATTAATTTATGAATTATCCATAATAAAATTCTTGAATTCTGGTGAAGTGATGTATTCTCACGAAATGCCCAGTTTATATTAGTTTAAAATAAACATTTCTGAATAACAGAAATTTATATATTACCCTGTTGTTCTCGGACAGCCAAAAAATTAAAAGTTGCTTCTATTCCATTGTTTATATGTTAAATTATAATCACTTGAGGAGCTACGTGAAAGAAGAATCTAAGTTATTAGTAAAAGTTGTCTAATAATTATGTATAAAATTAGAGCAATCTATAAAACCAATCAAAAGTTATGCATATTTCTTTGTTATTCACAAAACCATATAACTTTTGACTTAGGCCCTAATTCCACACAACCTCTCATTTATAATTAGTGATTGTTACTCACATAAACCTTCTTTGCATTTATCTATACATATTTTACTCTTTAATAATATATAAAATGTTTATTCAAATATACTTCCTTATATTTTAAAGTGTTAATATAGTAATATTGAAATCTTATAAGTGATATGTACATTATATAAATCAAAATCAGGTTTTTCTCGATGTTGTATTGGACTTGTACCCTTAAATAAATTACTCAATAAATAAATTAAATAAATAATTTATAAACTCATTTTATACTCGAACGGCGTTTGCTGCACTACGGCTATCATGGTTGTCTTGTATGCTTTTCTGCAGCTACTGTAAAAGAAAAATAGAGAAGGAAATTAATTGATAATTATTCATTAGGCTCAGTAGAAGTACATGTCCCCTTGTTGCCAAATAATAAGAAAACAAAATTTATGGATGCAAAAGCCAAGTTTTATCCTCCCTACCTTACCAGCCTCAAAAGTCACAGAAAATTAGATATAATTAAAAAACGACGATAATTTACGCAAATTGAAGAGAACAGTGTGAAGAAATTTGAAGCAAAAATATCAATTGGCTTTAGAGCAATCTCTAACCAAAATTTGCGACAATTTCGTGCAATTTGAGGTAATGTGCTCGGATAATTAAAAGCCATATGTGAAGATTTTTGGTAACGGATTTCTCGAAAACTAGTCAGTATTTTGGCTTCAAATTTTAAAGACAGATACGAGCAATTCCGAAAAAAATCAGCCTTTCAAGCGTTCAAAAATTTTGTAAAAAAAATTTTCGGGCACACCTTCCGGACCCGATTTTTCTTGTTATGTGTAACATATAGAAGGAAAATCCGCATAAGTACAAACCGTAAGTGTGTGCAAAATTTTTTTAGAGCTTTTTCATAGCTTTAGTCAATTAAAGCAAATTTTGTAAAAAAATGATTTCCACTTTGATCGCTTATAACTCGGAAACAAATGGGGGTAGACACTTGCATTAAAAACGACAAGAAAGCTGAGATCAAGTAGATATGATTTAAAAAAAAGGAAGCTAAAATCGGTCAATTTGACTTAAAGTTATGGAGAAAAAAACGAAGAGAAGAAATTTTAACCAAAATTTACGACAAAAAATTTATTAAATTTTTGGCCAAAACATCTTCTATTCCTTTTGTTTCCATAACTTTGGGACAAATGAACCTATTTGAACTTTATTTTTTTTAAATCTTATCTGCTTGATCTCAGCTTTCTTATGATTTCTAATTTAAGCGTCTATCTCTATTTGTTTTCGAGTTGTAAGCGATCAAAGTGGAAGTCATTTTTTTACAAATTTTGCTTTAATTGAACTTACCTATGAAAAAGCTCTAAAAAAAGTTTGCACACACTTACGGTTTGTACTTATTCAAAGTTTCAATTAACGGTGTGTGTACAAGCTAACAATATATATCCGACAAAAATTGAAAAACTGTAGTCAACTTAAATTAAATTAAATTAAAGTTTAAAATGAGTATATATTAGTAATCGAACTTACATATTTCATTCCTAAGTGAGAAGTTAGTAAATGAACAATAAAACGAAATGCCTTTTCAATCCTGGTAATTGAATTTTCCAAGCAGTTGAAAAATTTGAAAATTTTATCCGTTTTTTTAAGTATAATTGCTTGATTACTCAAAACGGTGTTTAGTGACTCAATGATTTTTGAGCGCTCTGTACAATTATCTGTAAAGAATTATAACCATTTTTTTATTAAATTACACTAATACTATCATTTATACACTACCATTTATACACTATCGAAGAACTTACCACACGTACATTGGCAATTCAATTTGTCCACTTCTACAAACACTAGAAATTGAAAATAATATTAAAATCAATGTTACACATAGTATATACGATTTTAATAAAAATGAATTACTTTCACTTTGTGTAGCAAACATGTCTGGTTGCGATTCGTAATATGACATGATTGATGTATCTAATGTTTGCTAAAATTAAATACAAACTATTTAATAAAACAATGTAAATTACGAAATATTAAATTAATTCTAATACTATTTTTATGAACCTTTTTTTATATTTAGATTAGATTTATAAAGTTAATTTTTAAGAAATATTATTCTAATATTCATTAAAATGTAATTATAAAAATAATAATAATTAACATTGTTTGATATTTTTTTAAATAAGATATAATTGTTTTTTGACAAATTTTTAGGAGTCTTATTTTTGTAGTTATATGTTAAATTTGTTTAAAGATTGATAGTATCAGTTGTATAGGACGAAAAAATATTTGTAAATTGTAATTAATTGAATGCGTATATATCAAACTATGTACGTTAGATATCTACACATGTATGTATATATTAAACTACTTACGTAAAAAAATATTTAGGATTATATAAATATTATTCTTAGAGGTATATACATCATAGTAATGAATTTAGTAAAATTTTCCCTTAAGGGGACAAGCCTGGGTTAAAACCTGAAAAAGAAGAAATTGTTTTAATCATATAAAAAATTTTTCAATTTACATTTAGGATTGTGTAAACAAGTATACTTAGAATATATACTATGTTAAGTTAATTTACCTGGGTTAAAGCTGTATTCGAAGCCATTTTCCAGGTTACGCTGGCCATGACAGCGAAGAACCCATTTTTTCATCCAAAGCCACTTGCCGCAGGATATCTTTAGATCCTATCATTCAATTTGGATGCAATTTTGAGGAAACCTTGATATCTACATTTAGAACCACTTGAATGGAGCAGACTGAGTTAAAAATTGTTTCCAGGTGAGTTAGATACTATTTTTGGTCAAAAAAATCAATAAAAATGAAAAAAATTACTAAAATTCAGTAAAAAAATTTTTTCTTTCTTTGTTTCAGAAAAGTTGTCCATTCAAGTGGATTAAATAATAACTGAGGTGATGTTCTTCCAACCTGGGTTAAAAAGGTGGAGCAACAAGAAAGTAAGCCTGCGGCAAGTGGCTTTGGATGAAAAAATGGGTTCTACGCTGACATGGCCAGCGTAACCTGGAAAGTGGCTTCGAATACAGCTTTAACCCAGGCAAATTAACTTAACATAGTATATATTCTAAGTATACTTGTTTACACAATCCTAAATGTAAATTGAAATTTTTTTTTATACCATTAAAACAATTGCTTCTTTTTCAGGTTTTAACCCAGGCTTGTCCCCTTAATTTATTTAATTTGAAAATATAGTCCGGTGAATATTATTTTATTCATGCTATTTCGATTTAAAAAATCACCATGATTGGATTATTACCTCTTCAGAAGTCACGAACTCTTTTACTTTTTTAAATATAAGATACATGAGCACAGTTTTAGCCGCACGAATGTAGCGCGCAGCACGCAGTGTGCATACGCCTCCAACTTTTTTGGACAGACACCGATTTCGTGCTATCCCTTTTTTATAATTTTATTTAAATATTGACATTTACCTTATCGTAAATGTCTGAAACTTTAGTTCAATACTTATTGTAGACTACCTTTAAATTTTAGTTTTGACCATTAATAAACAAAGCTATAATGAATATTTGAATAAAAAAATTATCATAGTTTTAGAGCAGCTTAGAAGAATCTATCCCGGTTTTAATTTTGAGCAAAAATTATAGCAATTAAATAATCACTTTGTGATTTCAATTAAAAAATTTCTCATTTAAAATTAATTATTAAAATTACACAATTGTTAACTCTCTATCCCTTTCCCTCTCATACTTTCTCTCTCTCTCTCTCTCTGATGTACGGTGCTCAGAGCGAACAAATCAGTCATCATTTGATAGGCGAGTTGTTTCCACAAACACATATAAAAAATCCATTACCAGTCAGGCTATGGATTTGTGGGATAGTTTGCCGTCTGAAGTGAGACTGAGCACGAGTGTTTCGTTGTTTAAAAATCGGTTATTTGATTATCTGATTGCAAGGAATTAGTAGCGCAAATTGTTTTGTTAAGTGTGGAAAAATGTTTGAATATACGTTCGAAATTTTTAAGATAATTATATGGCCGTACGATATATTTTCCATTATAATAGTTATATGCATGATGAGCATGTTTTATTTATGCGATGCGATTGATTTATTATACTTGAGGATTTTTATCTATATTTTTATTTTATATAGGTATTTATTTATACATGGCGTATTTATATTTTTATAGTTATATTTATATTTGTTACTTTTATTTTTATTTTTAAATATAGTGGATTTTCCTCCTAGGCATAATAAATGATTTTAAATCAAATCTCTCCTGCTATGTGAGTATCTGATATACACGTTTTTGTTGCAACAGTTTACTTGCGATGTTTGGGTTGAAAGTTTATGCTCTTTTTGATTTTAAATTATCGGCTAAAAATAATTTAGACATAATACTTTAGTTGAAAAATGTAGATCCCTGTAATTTTGGTGTGTGGAGTGGCCGGCTCGTGATCCGAAGATCCCGGGTTCGCCACCAGTCACTGTCAATTGACACGAGCACCACTGGAGAAACATATTTTTCAACAAGTGCGATTGGCACAGGTTGGGAACGTAAAAAGAGCGATGTTAAATAAAAAAAATATAAAAAAACTTCCCAACTAACACATAACTACAAAATAAAGAACGTACTTTGTGGTTATTTAATTCAGAATTGTCAGAATTGTATTCAACAGGGTGCTTTAGTGCTTCATTAGCGCACAATAGCAATATCATATTACTATAAAGAGTAAATATTCTTACATGTATATTATTTGGGAGAACAACAAAATATTCTTGAAAAGGAAGCTTACAAACTTTTGCTAAAATAAGGTCACAAGGATAAGTTTTATTAGCTCCGTAGTTAGGTTTCAAAATATTTATATTGAAGAGACTAGACTGCGTTGGATAATCATAGAAACCTTTAACAACATCTAGTAAATGTCCTGTTACATATGTTTCTGTAGGGCTAGTTTGATTAAAAACAGCGCATTCTAAATATTCACCTGTCTTCAACAAAATACAATTATTTCTATTATTGGAGCAGTCTAAATATAATGATTCTCTTCGAAGGACTTTAAATTGAAGTGTATTAATACGATTTGTTAGAATAGAGTGATTTATCTCCTGCCTCTCTAAGTCATCTTGTGAGAAATATTCCGTTCCTGATCTTATCTCTGACAGTCTTCTAGCAATTTGCTGGAGCGGTTGATTGCCTTTCCTAACTAGCTGTTTCACTTTTCTGATGTGATTTTCGAATCGGAATGCACTAAATAAATCCAAGTTTCCAAACTTTTTTACATCGGAAACAATGTGTAAAAGATTGTGAACATTATATACCACATTGCTTCTTCCGTAAAGATTTTCAAAATCTTTTACGAACATTAACAATAATGTTTCAGCGTAGTCTAGGTAACATTCATGTTTGCATAATATAGGATTTACTAGAATAGTAATAGCTATGTGGAAACAGAGAAAATTAACGTACAAATCATGATTCAAAATATTTTGTAGCACAACAACACCAGAATATAGAAGGAACTGGCGAAGTTCATGAGCTTTCCAAAGTCGACGAATATTTTCAAATTTTCGTGGTTTTCGACTAAAATCAGAGGGCATGTAAGTTTTCAATTTGACTAATTCATCACTAATTCTTTTGCGTTGTTGGTCAGGAAATCTAACTTTTAAAGGTCCAGTTAGCCATAACTCGATTAATTTGAGCATAACACCCAGGCAAATAAGATGCATGTAATCTAATGGTACATTAGTGACTAAACCAAAATTTGGAATAGTGCTTAAAATTGTCTTTTTCTGCTGGTAAGATTGTTCTTCATATGCAAAATCTTTGAATTCTTCATCTGTTCTTGGTACACCTATAAACATGCCATCTTCATCACTAGGAAAACAAACTTTATTCAAATAACTCCCTTCGAATTGACATTTGGTACAACTATAATAACCCGTATGATATTTTACACCTAAAACGTATGCTTTTGCAGGTGCGTCACATATCAAAGCATGAAAGGTTATATTAAAATGTTTCTCTTTATATGTGAAACCATTATTTATGTAATTTGAAATTTCATGTGTGAATAATTGTAGAAAATCATTGCAGTTATTGGGCTTATCTTCTCCATGGTATATTCCTACAACTTCTACAAGCTTTGAAATAGTTTCAGAACACGATATTATCCATAAGCCTTTTTCTGATGATTTTGCTAACGGTGCGCCATCGATGTTAACAAGTAATTCGATAGAATTTGTCGAGATCCCTCTTTCTATAAAACTATCAATAAAAGTTTCTAGTACTACTTTTAAACTATAATGGCAATATTGGCCTGGTTCTACGTTCTGCAGATTTGTACATCTCGGTGTTTTTAGCAAGGTTCGGGCGTCTTTTGGAAAGGGTGCATCAGTATATTTTCTAAGCACAGCGAGCATATCGTTCACCATTACATGTGGAGCTGTATGAATGAATTTAATGAATACGTGTTTTACGCTATTAACAAATTCATTATCTGTCTCTTCTTTGAAATTTAAATCTTCCGATTCATCGGAACTATCGCTATCGTTATCGTTGCTAGATTCTTCAGTACCAATTTCATTGTGTAATAGTAAATCAAATATATCTTTTATAGAATTATTTTTTTCTTTCTTCGGAGCTACGTGACAATCTATGTTTTCAGAAGATAAATAGTTTGCAAAATCTGCTTTATTCACTGTAGAATTATCGACATTGGAATTACACATAACTGTCACATTTTTAGAAGCTTTCTCATTCGCAACATTATTTTCCAATTTTTCGGCTTCTTCAATGACATCACTAACATGTCTATCCATGCTAAGAAATTCAAAATATTTTTTATTAATCGTTCGCAATTCGGTAGATGTCTTTAAGGATACAAGACGACGCAAATGTCTATCTGAATATTGATGGCCTATTGGCTTTCTTCTGTTCATGGTTATTGCGATCTGCACCTACCTACAAGTTTATTTAATATTATAATATAACTTGATAAAGAAACGGGATAAGTTAAGAAAGCTAAAATAGTAAAGCAACTCCGTTTTTTATATTTCTCATTAAAAGTATAAAAAAAATCATTCGGCACCATTCTTATATTATAAAAAGCTTAACTTATTAATTTAAAGCATTTTAACAAACATGTTTTTAAGATATGAAATTATAAGTTAGAAAAAACAAGAATTTCGCTGTTTTCAGTTCATTTTACCCCATGAAACCTCCCTTAATATTATTCTATATAAAAAAATATTTGAGCTTCCTTCTTGTGTTATAACAAACTTATCTTATCAATTTAAAGCGTTTAAAATAAGAGATTTTGAGATTTGAAGGTATAAATTAAAAAAAAGAGAATATCCTTATTTTCGGCCCATTTAACCCCCGAATCCACCCTTAAAATTATTTCCGGATGAAAAAAAAAACATTTGTGCACCCTGTTTATGTTACAACAATCTTAACTTATCTATTTAAAGAGTTTACACAGAAGTGTTTTTGAGATAGAAGAAACAAAGTCCGAAACAACGAGAATTTCGTTGTTTTCGGCCAATTTTACCTCTTTTTTTTATTTTTTACTTTTACCGAATCCACCCTTAATATTTATTCCGGCTAAAAAAATCAGTGGATACTTCTTTCACCGCGGACAATGAAAGATTGAATTTCCACTCGCCAATCGAATTATCAAAAGCAAATGTTACTTTGATGACATTTTGACCGGGACAATTATGACAGAGAAGGCTGTAAAACTACGCAAACGAGCTAATCTACCTCGCTAAGGCAGGCAGATTTATTCTTCGGAAATGGATATTTAATCGTTGTTCAATATTTTCACAATTTTTTGACAAATGTTGATTTGATAGAGGAAAATTCAGAAGCAGCAGCGCTAGGAATTCAGAAGCAAAGGGGTTAAGAATAGGGTGCGAGATAGTCGAAGACACAATTTTGTATACAATTATCGAGAAATTTGACGAAAATCTTACAAGCATACAATCTTTTCAAATATCGCTATGTTGTACGACCCTTCAGGTTTAATCTGTCCCCTGATTGTAATTGCAAAATCAATTATACAGATACTGTTGCAAAGTAAAGTCGATTGGCATGAATTGTTTCCTCAACCAATCTATTTAGCTTGGTTTGACCTTAAAAATCAACTATCTAGCTTAATCAAGGATGTTTCGCTAGAAAGGTAGAAATGAAGAATACGACATGCGGGGAGATCGCGGGAGAGAGCGTGTGTGCGTGTATGTGTGCGTGCACGTGTATACAACTGCGTCCATGTATATGTGTGTATGATTGTCAATATGTCCGTGCATACGTATGCGTATATGGGTAAATCTACAAACCTTTGATTTTTGATGACAAAAACGTTAATTTTGCAGTTTTGACAGCACACCTCTGAAATTTTGTCTACAAGTTAAAAAATATAATACGAAATGATAAATATATTGTTCTTTGTTTTTTAAGCAACGCTCAAAATGTTATAATCATTTTTTTGATAGAGTGTGCGTGAAGTGGCACTTCACGCATTTTTCAAATTCTTTAAATGCCATTTACGCACACTATATAAAAAATATCGGTTGATACACGTGCGAAAGATGATTCTCGACTCGTGCGAGTGTCACCCTCGCTTCTCTCGGGCGATAAACCCGCACTCGTTCGAAAATCAACTTTGTCGGATTTGTATCGAAATATACTATTTAAACCCTTTTCCAGGCCGAAGGAGTTGGTCAACGGTACGGATAAACCGTATATGATTGAAGGAGTTCGAGGTATCGCTGAATTCAAATTTGACATTATTTTTACAAAATTAATGTGTTTAAACAATTTGTTTAAAAAAATTATTGTAAAATTACGTTTTTGGGAAAATTATTACGGAAATCCGATACTTTAATTGCTTAGATACCAGAAGACATAGTTTAATAACTAACTTAAAAGAATCTGACTTATAGATTAAACATAGAACTGCGAATTTAACTAACTACAATATGCTATTATATACAATATAATATATATATATATATATATATATATATATATATATATTATATACAATTATTTTGAAACAACTAAAAACACAAGCTACAGAAAAGTTAAAAGTTTTATAAATTTGCCCATATAGATTGTCTAGAATACTACTGCGCATACACCATATAGTATAGCATATATATAGTATATAGTATATATACTAGGCCGCTAGCTATAGGCCGTGAAATTGGTCATTTTAGCGAATTTTCGGTCCAGGGGGAAGTCTGAACCCGAGCAGAGTGAGAATGCTATAGTTCCCGAGGGCAAAAAAGTCTCATTTGCCATGATTGATCCATTTCGCGCCCACGGTTGTTCATCTTTTTTTTGTGCCCGAGAGGCCGCGAAATGACTATTTTGCGCCCTAGGATAAAAAATAATTTTTGGCAAGTGGCGACCAACTCAGCTATGAATGACCATATGATTTAATTATATGATGTGAAAAACCATCTGGTCTTTTTCAATAGGACTTTTTGCTACCTAATTTTAAGTTAAAAAAGTAAAAGTATTTTTTTTACGTATGTATTTTTTTTAATCATGTAAAAAAATTTTATTTACCTAAATTAGCTTAATGGTGCGGAAAATTGTCAAACACAAATGCTGCTAAACGGTATCGAACACTTTTGAAATGTACAATTAATTCGAAATCTATACTCTTCTTAGTGATAGTCAGCATTACCATTTTCACTAGGGACAATAATTAATAAACTTCACCAAGTAAATAAAAGTACATAATAAAAGACTAATCGCAGCGTACAGTTAGTAAAACAAAAAATATAGAAAAAAAAGAAAACATTTTTATGCTACAATGAGATTTAATCCCATGGCCTTTTGCGCCCGAGCCGACTACCTTACCAATAACCTACAGAATATTTTTAGCACTATTGCTTACTCTCATCCTTTTAAGCTGTAAGTATAAGCTATAAATAGAATGTATATATATATTTTTTGCTACGTATTATATGTTTGCTATATTTTAAATATAAAAAAAAGTAATTTAAAACGTTACAAAATTATTTACTTCTAGAATAGCAAAAATTTTCTGAATTATTTCTGGCTAACAAAATAAAAATATATGTACAATAAATTTGAATTTTTGAATATACTGATTTTGGTAAAGACAATGAAAATTTAATAACAACTATCAACAGTAAGAAGTGAAAAAAATGCTTTTACAAAAAGTCTTAATCAATTGGGAAGCAGATATCATATTTTACAGGATAAAAAGGTTGGTGAAAACGTTTATCCCATTAAGTCCCAATACGAAGAAATGTCATGCTTAAGTTTGAGTTTGAATAATAAACTTATGTTAACAAGTAATATTTACTTAATCAATAAAATACTTAATTAAAATACTTTGTTTTAATAAAGCAAAAATTAAGTTATTTATATGTATTTATTTATATATGTATGTATGTGATTGTGTTCGAGATATCATAAAATACTGTTATGCAGGATTAGGGAATAATTAATTAAATAATAATAAAAACTTATTAAATAAATAAATAAGATAAATTGCGACTTTCCGTACACTTAAGTACGTGCTTTCTACTCGTTGTATCAAAAAGTATAATGCGATACAAGTACAGGAAAGTAGATTTTCGTACGAGATGTTTATATCCCTTACAAAAAAATTGGAACGTAAATTTCGTTTCAACTAGTACATAACCGCTCAAATTACAAAAATACCGTAAATTTTGGCAAGGGTTAATTTCTCATAAGGTAATGAATTGTTTTTAAGTAGTGCATACTTATTTAAATTTGGCAAAAGATTCTGGTTAATTCTTAGTGTAGCTTGTGCAAGTTAATTAATTTATTTAAAAAACAGTAAACTAAATTAATTACCTTCTGATTCGAATGCGCTACGCGCGCCTATTGCAGTGCGCTTTTCTCGATTTTTTAACCTTTTTGAATTTTGATTACCTTTCTTGAAAATTCTAAGGCAGATTAAATTTGATTTTCTAGATTGAGAGTAGAGATATTTTATTCGATAGCTCACTCAATTTTAATAAAGGATCAATAATCACACTTATTTATTTTCTTTACATTCAAAGAACGAATCTTGATGGCGCTTTTATAAACTAGTTTTCAATAACTCTTGAAGTCAACACATAAACAAATCAAAAATGAAACTTGAATGTAGGTTTGCTTCGTAACCTATATATTTTATTGCAGTTTGAACTTTCAAATAACTTTCAAGTGACGTTTTAGACAACCTGTAAAAAATGATAAGTTTTTTAGAGGATGAAAAAAAGTGGCACATTGTGCAGTTTTTAGAAGACGATACCGTGGAGGCTGTGCCAGATTTTTGGATCCTAAAAGATGGAAGCTGTACCAAATGGCCTCCTTGGAATAAAAGTGGAAAATTTGACAAGGCGCTTGGTGCTCGGCAGATTCCAGATACCACTTGGAAATTGTGCGCGTTGAAAAAAGTACATTGGGGTGCAGGTAAATATATTTTAATTTTGCTTTTCTAGTGTTCAAATCAATATATACAGAGAGAAAAATGTACAATTGAACATGGCCACAATCGATGATGATAATATTTAAAGCTTGTATTTGTTATTTATACAGTACCGATTATACCTTAGAGAAGTGTGGTCATGAAGTACACGTCAATCGCAAAGGAGCCACAGTACAGTGGATATTGTGCAAAAATGATCATATTAGGTTGCGCATTAAAATAATTTCGAATATACAAAAATTTTATTTTATTTAACAAGTATTACGTACCAATGTTTTGGTAATATATTTTTAGCAACAATGTTTTAGTAACCAATTCTACAATGTCTTAGTAACACATTTTTCCAACCTTTTGCTGCCTTAAAGATTATACTGAATCCATATAAATATATTCTATATTTTTCTACTGTACTTTGTTTGGAAGTAAAAAAATTTAAGCTACATTGTCTTATTTAATTCGCGACATTAAAATCATACATTTTTTTCTCTCTGTGATAGTTACAATTCTCAGATGTGAGAGGATAACGTGGGCACTCTTAGGATGACAGGAAATAAGATGTGATACTTAATAAAAAGTTTGATTTATTCGTCGTCAGGTTATAATGTAAAATACAACGCTCTTATTTGCTGCTTGTCGTGCGCGCGCCAGCATTGCTCTGCTCTAGCCGAATTCTTTCCCTACGCTATTGCCGGGTTTTTCCCCCCACCCTAGTTGCCTATACTATGCTAAATACTACTATATAATACATATTTACATATACACGAATATGTATAGATATATACAGATATGACTATCATACAGATTATTTACAATTGAAAGAAACACTACTTACAATTTTTCAAATTTTATCCAATCGCTTTTTTAATTTTTCTGAATTTTTGGAATGTTAAATAAAATACAAATATTGTTTAATTTTTTAGTGTGCAATGATTATAAAGATGCAAGAGTAAAGGCGAAAATAGGAGAAACACACTCCGATATCGATAGTTATTACAGAATGCTTTTTGACCCTAGCATGAGGAAAGATCGGTCAAAAAAAGAATTCTCGTCCACGGAAGAAGAATTAAATCTTAAGAATTCTTTTAAAAGAGTTGATGGATCACAAACATTGGCACCAACGCTGCCGCAAGTACTTCTTGACAGCAACACAGTAAAGATTAATGAATCTGAGTATGCCAACTCAAATTTGATTAAATCTGTTAAAATTGTCCATCCAGGTAAATTTGTTTAATAAAAAAATTGTTTTTATTAATTTTATTGTTTTTTTTTTTAATTTTAAGTTATTTTAACACTTACAGCTTCCAGTAATAAAAATATCGAGGGGACAGAAATCACAATTAATGAAAAAAGCAAAGAAGCTGAACTTACCTCGAATAATACCAATTATATTTCTTCCCCGTCACATTTTTCACGTAAGTATTAACTAGAAGAATATTTTAACAAATTTACAGTTTAATAATTATAAGATTGTTATTTACATTATTAATATTTATACAGAAATTTCAGAGAGTGAAAAAAATGATGAAGATAGGGGTACTATTGATTATAACGAGGTCGATAATGATATTTACTCTTCTACTAGTTCTATTACAGGTAAGCTTTTTTAGCTTAAACATATATTAAGAAACAGTATTTCTTGTTTTGAAAATATATTTTAACGATTACTCAAGGGTCACGCATATAAACATTATTATTATATCTTGACAATGTATGCAATCAACAGGTTATTTTAATTATCTGCAACCTAATGTCACTCTCAGAGACTGAACAACATAAAATTCAAACAATTATAATGGAGCGTACTTATACTCAATTAATGTTTCTTAACAATTTGCATTTATTAAATATTTCAGACAGTGAAAATACTGTAAAAAAAAATAAGATCAAGAGCGATAAAACTACCACCAAAAATGATTCGACAGTGGTTTCAGATAGTAAGAAAAAAGGTAAAGAAAGAGGAAGCCAGAACAAGTATACTACAAAAGATGATATAAGAGGCAATAATTTTCCAACTACAACTAAAGAAAGTAAGTTTCTAAAGTTATACAATAGCTGTAAATTGTTTTAATCGTAGTTTTAATTTTATGTGAGTAGTTTAAGCATTAAGTTTGTTATAATGTACAACAAAATTTGGATCCCTGTTAATTGTCAAAGAGGCAGAGTTTAGAGCATGTACTTTCTTCTAGATATAGTGTATATGTATACAAGCATTTTAGAAAAAAATTGGTGTTACGGGTAGCGGCCAGTGGCCAGCGGACTACAACCTATCTCTCTAGAGTACACAACTAGTTTATCTCTTTTTCCCTTTGTAAACCATGTAAACCAGAGCAGAATGCAGTAGTCTGTACTTATCCTATATTCATTGATATTTTTATTTTACAACATAATTAAGACTATAGTAATATTTGTAATTGAATTCTAGTTTAAATAAATACATAAAATTACAATAGTAAAGGAGCAGTCATGTTAAATACAGCAGCCAATCAAGAAAGGTTGTAGCCCACAACACCTGTTTCTTTCTACAGAAGTATGTGCTCTAAGTTTAACAATAATTAAATTTTTTTAAATTAAATAAAATGTTTTCAAATAGCCTTTTATAAGAACTCTTTTGACAATTTTAAGACATTTATTTTCCCTGGTAGAAATGTTCAGCTGTTTTTCACTAGTCTACAGCAAGTGAAATACAAACTGGGCAATGAGATGAGCAGTGACTAGCAAGTCGACGTGTTATTTTCACTAGTTACGGACTGGACAGGGAAACTGGTCATTTTATATTTTTTTATAAACAAAATAATGAATTTTTGGAAAAATCCCGAACGCCACGCCCTCAGGCATATTTTAAACAATATTCCTAAATTTTTCCAGATTTTTAAATCGATAATGTAATTATGATATTTGCGTTGAAAGTTTGTGCCTTTTTTAACTGCTAATTACCGATCAAAATTGTTTATTCAATTATTAAGGGGAAAAGCCTAGGTTCACTCGAGAAAAATCAAAAAATTTTAATCAAGCTATTAAAATTTCCTTATAAAGTTATGTACATAAAATTTATATTACACAAGGTGGCTTTATACATTAATTCCAGGCTCCAGAAAAAATTCCTATGCTTGACACCGTACTTTCTCAAAGGGCTTTGCGCGGTGCACGATTACTCAAGTTCTTTTTCATCGAATCTAACCTAATCACTCGCTTTTTTTTCGTTTTTACAAGTATTAAAACTGAAGTGGAACACTTTTTTGAAAAACGTCTTTGTCTTTATTTTGAACAACAAAATATCTCATTTTTTATAAAAATTAATGAAAAATTTTCTAAAAATTCTTTATTTTGTTGTTCAAAATAAAGACAAAGACGTTTTTCAAAAAAGTGTTCCACTTAAGTTTTAGTACTTGTAAAAACGAAAAAAACGCGAGTGATTAGGTTAGATTTGATGAAAAAGAACTTGAGTAATCGTGTACCGCTCAAAGCCCTTTGAGAAAGTACGGTGTCAAGCATAGGAATTTTTCCTGGAGCCTGGAATCAATGTATAAAGGTTTAAAGCCACCTTAAATCGAACCTCACAATAAGTACTTTATCGTACAATTTTTTTATGTACATAACTTTATAAGGAAATTCTTAATAGCTTGATTAAAATTTTTTTATTTTTTTCGAGTTAACCAAGGCTTGTTCCTTTAATAAAAAAAATATTTTTTCTAAAAAAATCAAAACGCTATGTCCTCGCTTTTGTTTTAACCTATCCTTATGAATTTTTTCAGATTTTTAGTTGAATATTTTAAATATAATTGTTATGTTTGAATGTATAGATTCCTTGCATTTTGGGTCCGACATGTCTTTAAAATCTATTAAGCTTAATGAAAAATCGTTTATGAAATTGAATATTAAACCATTTCCAAGGAGTTTGGTAAAAACTTTCTAAGTATACAAATGTTTTTGAATCAATCGAAGAACTCTTTCTTTCAGAACTTTTTAAGGTAATTTTTAGTTTTTCTGAAGGCGTAAAATTTTTCGAAAATATAAAATTTACAGACATTCACCAAATTTTGTAGTTAAAAAAAAACTTTTCAGTAGAATGGTATAAGGTAGAAAGTTAAACACAAAATTTGTATTATTTGGGAGGGCAAGGGTTAAAAAATACTCAACACTAAATTGCAAAATAGTATATTACGATACACATGTGCGAAACAGGTGATGCCCGCATACGAGTGTAGTTTCGTCGCCCGAGCGAAGCGAGACATTATGAGACAGTAGTGTAACAAATTAAATAATCAGCAAATCAATTAAAAAAAATATATTATAAAGAACCCTAATTATTTTACCCATATATACAAGATAGTATGACTGTAATGGTAAAGTCATACCACACGCTTTTCAATATATGCTTACATTATAGGAACACAAACTGCGTCAAAAATTTTTATATTATGTAAGTTTATTTGTTCTAATTAAAGCATTTTATAATTTCAGTGACAGAAAAAACATCAAAAAGTAAAGTGTCTATAGATTATGAGGAATTAAAACAATTAAATGATAGCGAAAAATTGGACTATTTAATAGGTAATTTTATACTGAATATATGTGCTTCAATTTCGAATCGTTGGACTGCCAACGATGATACAAAAACTTTTACCGTTCTCAATGCATACTAGATGAATTATCGTTGGTTGCTAACGCTCCTTCGGTTTTTATTCACTTTGTATAGGTACGTAGAAGCAAAAAACAGCTTTATAGACGCTAGTACACCAGTAGACAATGATTCGTAAATTAAAAAAAAACATTTTTCTATATCCAGAACAGTTTTAAAATGGCGGCCACCATCCAAGGATTCGAAGTTAAACTTAACCTCATCTGAATATTTATATATATATGGGGTATTCCACGTGAACTGGTCCGATCAAAATTTTAAAATGCACCAAATTTTGGGTACACATTGCAAATGGTTTTCAGAATACAGAAAAAAATTTTAAGGTACTGGAATCTATTTGCTCAAAAATTATTCTAACCTCAAAAAGTGAATTTTTCCAAGTTTTTTTCCACACCAGCTGGGTTTACCGCTATTTAACTCAAAATCTATCAACTTTTACTATAGAACATTATGTCTAACATTCGTTGCTAATTGTGTCTAGAATTTATTCTTCTAGGTTAGAATTTCTAATTTCAAGGTGAATGTTATATAAACTACATGTCAATATTCAACTCAAAAAAAGTGCAAGTGCGCCACAATTGATTTTTTTAGCCAAAAGTTTAAAAGAAAGCTTGGAGCAATACCTTTCAAATGGTCTGTAGCATTTTTATGGCCTTCAATTCTGTAAAAAGTTATGATAATTTAAAAAAACACGAAAATTTAAAAAAATTTAAATGGGAATTACCATGTTAATTTTTGTGAATTTTTTCTCTTTCTTTAAATTATAACTTTTTACAGAATTGAAGGCCATAAAAATGCTACAGACCATTTGAAAGGTATTGCTCCAAGCTTTCTTTTAAACTTTTGGATAAAAAAATCAATTGTGGCGCACTTGCACTTTTTTTGAGTTGAATATTGACATGTAGTTTATATAACATTCACCTTGAAATTAGAAATTCTAACCTAGAAGAATAAATTCTAGACACAATTAGCAACGAATGTTAGACATAATGTTCTATAGTAAAAGTTGATAGATTTTGAGTTAAATAGCGGTAAACCCAGCTGGTGTGGAAAAAACTTGGAAAAATTCACTTTTTGAAGTTAGAATAACTTTTGAGCAAATAGATTCCAGTACCTAAAAATTTTTTTCTGTATTCTGAAAAACATTTGCAATGTGTACCCAAAATTTGGCGCATTATAAAATTTTGATCGGACCACTTCGTGTGGAATATCCCATATATATATATATATATATATTGTTTAGTATTGTATATTCTCTTTTTTTTGTTTAGGAATTTCAGGATAGATCAACAATTTGCTGATTAGGATAATAGAATAACTTAGTGATTCATAAAGAAAATTAACACTTTAATATCACTATAATTACACTTTTGCTTTTCTTCATATTAGATAACGTTAAATTAATTTAGTTTAGTTTAAGCGTTCGTTAACAATTCGTTGCGTTCGTTAACAATTCGTTCTGGCACGTGTAAATTTTTGAACAAGAAGACCGCGATCGACATTGACGGTTCGATTCTATCACACTGATAGCTAAGTACGAAAACGGTCGTAAGTAAAGTAGAAATATACAGCGCGTAGAGCGCGACGCGTGTTGCTGTCGAAATAACTTACACGAGTTTAAACGTATAAGCGCGCTAAATTTAAATTTTTATTTGAATACATATTTGTGCCCTTTTCTTTTAAATTAAATTATATTACAAGAAAGTTGATTCCTTAACAAACCGCCCGCCTTGAACCATCCGGTTCAAAATAACATAATATAAGTAAATATTTCATTAGAGTTTATAACGCAGTATACAGTATTACTTATAATAGATGAATTTAAATTTGTACCGATAAAGTAGTACCAGATACATAAAACATTAGACGGAGAAAGATAGAAAAGGTTACTCAGTTTGATTCTTGTGATTCTAAATCAATGGGTAAAAGACAGATTTCTGTTATAGGTCGTGTATAATTAGATTCGGCGGTTTTTATTTTTACAACTCGCACAAGATTATCCGAACTTGAGTAACACTCCTCGATCCTCCCTAACAACCACTTTAGAGGTGGTAAATTCGGTTTTTTCAATAAAACGAGTTGACCCTTTTTGACGTTCGGGTTTGAAAGTCTCCATTTTGAACGCTGTTGCAACGATTGCACGTAATCGCTTGACCATCGACGCCAAAAAATTTCAAAGCACTCTTGCATTTGTTGCCATCGTGATAATCGATTCGTATTGATATTAAGAACGGATGGTAATGGGATAGTTATTAAACTGTGACCAGTTAAAAAATGACCCGGAGTGAGTGGTTGAAAATCGTCAATATTGTCTGTTAATGGGCCGATTGGACGTGAATTAAGCGCAGCTTCGATTTGACACAATAGAGTAGAGAATTCTTCGATAGTGGGAGTTTTGTCTCCCAAAACTCGTTGTAAGTGGCCTTTGACGCTTCGAACTCCCGCTTCCCACAAACCTCCAAAGTGAGGTGCCGCAGGAGGGTTGAAGTGCCATTCTACGCGATCCTTTGCTAACATGTAGGCAAATTTTTTATCATTTAACGCGATCTCGATTGCTTCTTTAAGAATTCGATCAGTACCTTTGAAATTAGTTCCGCAATCACTGTACATGTTTGCAGGAAGGCCGCGTCGAGCTATAAATCTTTGAAAGGCTGCAATAAATGCATCAGTAGAAAGACTGTGAACAAGTTCAAGATGAACTGCCTTTATCGAAAACGAAACAAAAATAGATATATAGCACTGATGAGATTTGTGACCTCGTCCACTGATCACACGTACTTTCATCGGACCTGCATAGTCAACACCGCAATGATCGAAAACATGAGAAGGGCGAGTAATTCGCGATTTTGGTAAGTCAGCCATCATTTGTGTGCACAACTTAGCGTTCACCTTTGCGCATGCTAAACATTTATGAATTATTGATTTTATTTGAGGTCTAGGTTTTAATATCCAATAAGTCTGTCGAAGCGTGTTAAGCGTTAGCTGAACTCCACCATGAAGGCAGCGTTTATGAGCATCTTCTATGATTAAGTTTGTAACACGATGTCGCGATAAAACTATGGGATACTTAACATTAAAATCAAGTTCTGAACGAGACAATCTACCGCCAACTCGTATTAAATCACCGTCGAGAAATGGGTTTAAAGCAATAAGCTTGCTGGTACCTTTAATAGGTAGATTTTTTCGCAAGGCATTTAGTTCCATTGGAAATAAGCATTGTTGTAAGTGTTTGATAACTAACTTTTCTGCTAAGTTAATACTATGTGCATTAACATTGGCATGTTTTAGAGATTGTTTTGACCTTTTTAAACGTAAATAAGTTATAAAACGTATAACTAGGGATATGATTCTCAAAATTTTTTGCCACGTTGAACATCGATTGAATAATTCAAAAAGTTGATCAAACCTTGTACATTTTACGAAATTAACTGTTGCCTTTAATTTTTGTTCCAAATTGACATCCGAGGGTATATTAATTTTATTTACTGGCCAGTTATCAGCTGATTGTGCAAGCCATTGAGGCGCTGACCACCATAAGGGCAGATCAATTAAAGTATCCACAGATTTCCCACGAGATAATAAATCGGCGGGATTTTCATCCGTTGGTACATGACGCCAATGTCCTTGAGGCGTCAGTGTATGAATTTCTGAAACTCTGTTAGCCACAAAGGTGTTCCAACTAGAAGCTTGTTTATTCAACCAAGCGAGAACAATGCAAGCGTCAGTCCAACATTGATAGGGCATGTTACAAAAGGAGCGAAGATTACGAATCGAAGAAATGAGTCTTGCTAGAATTACCGCCGCTTGCAGTTCAAGGCGAGGTATGCTTAACTGTTTAAGTGGTGCGACCTTTGTTTTGCTCATGAGCAAAGAAATGCGTATCTTACCAGATAAAGTTACAACACGTAAATAAACAACTGCACCATATGCTAATTCAGACGCGTCTGCGAATCCATGTAACTGTGCATCAATAATTGTAGGAGAAAACTCTGTCCATCGTGGTATTTTAATAAGCTTTAGGTTTTGCAATGAATCGAAATAATTTACTATTGATGAAGCTATATCATTTGGCAATGATTCGTCCCAATCGTATTGATTTCTCCATAAATTTTGAATAAAGATTTTTCCTACTACGATTATAGGTGATATCCAGCCTAATGGATCATATAACTTGGATAATACGGAGAGAACCGAACGTTTTGAAACGACGTCTATAGTTGGAGGTGAAAAGTTAAACGAGAAAATGTCTGTTAAAGGGTTCCAGTTCATACCTAACAGTTTAATGTTGCTTTCATCATTGTCATTTGAAAGTGTGATTAAGGATAGTCCGTGATCCAATGGATCAATATCTTTTAATAATTCTTGCGAATTGCTTGCCCATTTTCGAGCTTGAAGCTTACCCTTTCCCAATAGCAACATTATTTCATCTCTAGTTTGAATAGCGCTACGTAAGTCGTGTGCACCGAATAAAATATCGTCTACGAATGTGTCATTTAAAATGACTTGAGATGCTAATGGGTAAGACATTCCTTCGTCTTCAACAAGCTGACGCAGTACTCGAAGTGCCAAAAAAGGTGCTGAACGGGTACCGTATGTCACCGTCAAGAGACGATACTCATTGATTTTTTTATCGGGAGATTCACGCCATAATATACGCTGGTAGTCAGCGTCACGTGTATCCACACGAATTTGCCGATACATTTTAGCGATGTCTGCGGCATAAACAAATTGAAATAATCTCCAATTCAGTAAGATGGAGGGTAAAACGGATTGCAAAGATTGGCCCGTATACATATGATCATTCAACGACGTATTATTGGTAGTTTTGCATGATGCATTGAAGACAACGCGCAATTTTGTAGTAGCGCTGCTTCCGCGGAAAACTGGATGATGAGGTAAGTAAACGGGCTTTATAGTTTTATCCAAAATTGTTGTGCAATCAACTAACTCCATGTGATTTAACAGTTCATATTCTTTCATGAATGTTATATACATATCTCGCGTGACGTAATTTTTTGAAAGTTGTCTTTCAACACGTTTTAAGGCTGATTCAGCGATGTGACGAGAATTACCTATTTTAAGAGGTTGATCAGATTTAAAAGGGATTCGAACTACGTACCGACCGTTATTATCGCGAGAATGTGTTTGACGAAAATGCATTTCACA
The DNA here is from genome assembly GCA_026168455.1 of Theocolax elegans. Taxonomy (NCBI): domain Eukaryota; kingdom Metazoa; phylum Arthropoda; class Insecta; order Hymenoptera; family Cerocephalidae; genus Theocolax; species Theocolax elegans. The sequence continues at coordinate 3,833,091 of CM047429.1, forward strand.
TAATTCGTCCTCGACAGATAGAATAGGTTGTTGGGGAATTTCTTCGGTTTCCCAAAATCTTTTTAATGCATCATCTAACCGCTCGTTTGTGACACAATGATGAGTTAGAACTGAGCGAGTTAGATGCGAATCAACCTGTCCAATATTACCAAAAATCACCCAACCAAAAATAGTTTTTTGAGCAACTGGTTCATTAATATTGCCCTTTTTTAAGCCTTCAAGTAACAATGAAGCGTATAAATTCGCGCCAATAAGTAAATGGATAGGATCATCCTTTGTAGGATCATCGGCTAATTCTAAGTTAGCTAAATGTGGCCAAGTACTAATAGGTTTTTGACAACGAGGTACGTAAGAGGTAATTTGAGGTAAAATAAAGGCACTCGTATCAAAAGAAGGTTTACCAATCGAGTTTGCTGAAAGTCGAATATCTGTTGCTGAGGAGACTTGACCAGTTTCACGCTCACCCACTCCGGATAACGCTACCGAAACGCGATTTAATCTTAATTTAAGTACTCGCGCAAGTTCGCTAGATATAAACGTCCAAGTCGAACCCGTATCCAAGAGTGCTCTGACGCGTACTGATTTGTTAGAAGGAGAAAGGACCCAAATGCGTGCTGTCGCTAATAAAATTGTCGATGGGTTAATAGATTTAGAAAAGGCAAAATGTGATTGAGTTTCTTGTTGATTTTGATTTTCCTTAGATTGAGCAACGGTTAGTTGCGACGATGTCGAAGCACTTGGGTCGTCTTCCCTTTGCGATGATAACGGCTCCCGGTGAAGCCACGAATGATGTCGTTGTTGACATTTAAAACAAGAATGTTTACTAGGACATTTACCTACTTTATGGTTAGCACTTAAGCAGTTATTGCAAAGATTATGTTGTTTAACCTTTTCAAAACGGTCGATTGGTGATAAATCTTTAAATACCTTACATTGAAAAATAGAATGATTATTCTTACAAATACAACATACTATATTTTTCGGTGCAGCAAAATGTGCTTTTACATTTGATTGTTTGTTTTTTGAATTTGAATTTGAATTTGCGTGGGCTGGTAAAACTTGATCTCTTTTCGATTGCGATAATGATTCTAATGCACGAATGCGTTCGAGTAAAAAATTGTCTAAGTCTGTATAGGAAGGATAATCAAGTTTCGACGCCAAAAGTAACTCCCAATCACGTTTCGTATTACAATCAAACAAGGCGGTTATTCGGTTAATTAGTATGTCATTGTAACCATCCGTATTGCGACCTAAACCTTTCAATTGACCAATGTGTTTTGTAATTGACGTTCTTAATGAACTTAATCTAATCGCGCATTCCTTTTTTAATGGTTCTAGTAAAAAAATAGCGTTCAAATGTGCGTTAGTAAGAGCGACTTTATTTTCATATTGCTTCGTTAGTAAATCCCACGCAATTTCCAGATTATTCGCAGTTAATTCAATATGACCGATCGCATTAAATGCATCGCCTTCGAGCGCGCCGCGTAAATAATGAAGTTTCGACGTATTATCTAACGAACGGTTATTTTTTACGAGTGAAAGAAACGTATCGCGAAACGATTGCCACTCGGTTAATTGTCCATTAAATTTTTTCAAGTCCATGGGCGGCAATTTTACGAGAGATTTTTGAGTAAGCGCAAACTCACTTAATGAAGGTTGATGTCCGGCAGGCGTCCCTGGCTGTGGATGTGTACCCAGTTTTTCGGAAATGTCATCAAGGCCTTTAAACACCAGCGTCTCTAGTTGTCCGAATTCTTTGTTCGTAAAATATGATAAAGATGCTTTGTCTTCTGATGTAGCAGTGCGATAAATTTGAGCATTACGATTTTGACATTTTAACCACAAAAGTTTGATATATTCTGATCGATGAACGAGTACCGATACAGGTTTGTTTTCTGAGATTAGAGTATGCGAACTTTTGACATGACGTATCAACGATTCAAAATCTTGCGCTTGATCGGAAAGTAATTCCTCGATTGTTGGAAAGTCAGCTGCCTCACTCATATCGGTTGCGCCTGTATCTTCCGCCTTGACAAAGCGATTGTGTATTACAGTTTTGTCCAACAAACTTTCTTGGCTTGCATGAATAGACGATATGGACATGCTCTTGACTTACAAACCGTGATAATTGAAATTTAACATTTGGCTATGAAAAGCAAAGTATTTTCGAAAATATATATTTGGGAGCAATAGAATGCTATAGAAGAATATTTCGAATTACCGTGATGGTCTTCTTGTTTGTTTACACCAGCCAGTTGGTTGAATGTGGGAAAGCACTTCAAAGCCAAGAGAGCTATTGTTTACTTTCTATATACTACAATGGAATGCGAGATTTCGAGCGTCGAAAAGTTGTACGTATGTATAACGTTATACTAAGTTTGTATAATTTTCACAGTTTCTGATATTATCCTATATCCTGGCAGGATCGCCAAATTGTTTAGTATTGTATATTCTCTTTTTTTTGTTTAGGAATTTCAGGATAGATCAACAATTTGCTGATTAGGATAATAGAATAACTTAGTGATTCATAAAGAAAATTAACACTTTAATATCACTATAATTACACTTTTGCTTTTCTTCATATTAGATAACATTAAATTAATTTAGTTTAGATTAAGCGTTCGTTAACAATTCGTTGCGTTCGTTAACAATTCGTTCTGGCACGTGTAAATTTTTGAACAAGAAGACCGCGATCGACATTGACGGTTCGATTCTATCACACTGATAGCTAAGTACGAAAACGGTCGTAAGTAAAGTAGAAATATACAGCGCGTAGAGCGCGACGCGTGTTGCTGTCGAAATAACTTACACGAGTTTAAACGCATAAGCGCGCTAAATTTAAATTTTTATTTGAATACATATTTGTGCCCTTTTCTTTTAAATTAAATTATATTACAAGAAAGTTGATTCCTTAACATATATATATATATATATATATATATATATATATGGGAGATTCCATGTGAAGTGATCCATTTAAAAAATAGAATTTTGTTTTAATGTATGGAATCAGTAAAAAACTACTTGAATAGAGTGTAGCTAAATTTTTAGACCTAAATTTCAATTAGTACCAGAGCTGTAGCCAATCAAAAAATCGAATTTTTTAAAAAAAATGACTTTATGGCCATTTTTATCACTTAATAACTCAAAATCTAACAATTTTTTCTTATATACATTAAATTTGAAAAAGTTTATAAATTTCAAGAAGAATTTGTTGAAATATTTTATTTACATTAGTTTAACACATTGAATATAGTTATAATTAATAAAAACCTTTATAGTAAAAAAAAGGGTTGTACGATCAAAAATATTTTATCCATCCAAGAATCTAATTCATCGATGATTAATTACCTTCAAAATGGTGCAAAGTTTGAGTGCGGCAGAGCATTTCAGACAAAGTTATGGTGATTTTAGGCAAATTTCTTAAAAAAAGAGAGCGAATGCATTTTATGAAAAAAACAGAGTAACCGTATACTTGCATTCAAACAACATGGCACTAATATTCTTCAATAATACTAAAATATACTATTTAATGTTAGTTACTGATACTTTTCAATCTCTAAGCTGCTTACAAACACAAAGCAGTAGGTGTAAGCAGTTATACTTGTTATGTAATTGGATTTATTGGAATTTTAATAAGTTTCAGGTATTTATTCAATTACATAACAGGTATAACTGCTTACACCTACTGCTTTGTGTTTGTAAGCAGCTTAGAGATTGAAAAGTATCAGTAACTAACATTAAATAGTATATTTTAGTATTATTGAAGAATATTAGTGCAATGTTGTTTGAATGCAAGTATACGGTTACTCTGTTTTTTTCATAAAATGCATTCGCTCTCTTTTTTTAAGAAATTTGCCTAAAATCACCATAACTTTGTCTGAAATGCTCTGCCGCACTCAAACTTTGCACCATTTTGAAGGTAATTAATCATCGATGAATTAGATTCTTGGATGGATAAAATATTTTTGATCGTACAACCCTTTTTTTTACTATAAAGGTTTTTATTAATTATAACTATATTCAATGTGTTAAACTAATGTAAATAAAATATTTCAACAGATTCTTCTTGAAATTTATAAACTTTTTCAAATTTAATGTATATAAGAAAAAATTGTTAGATTTTGAGTTATTAAGTGATAAAAATGGCCATAAAGTCAGTTTTTTAAAAAAATTCGATTTTTTGATTGGCTACAGCTCTGGTACTAATTGAAATTTAGGTCTAAAAATTTAGCTACACTCTATTCAAGTAGTTTTTTACTGATTCCATACATTAAAACAAAATTTTATTTTTTAAATGGATCACTTCACATGGAATCTCCCATATATATATATATATATATATATATATATATATATATATATATATATATATATAAATGTGTATGTGGGTGTGTGTATAATTTACTAGCTTCAATTTAATTTATAGTGGCAGTACATCACCTCAACGAGAATTTAGCTAAGTTGCAAATGCAAATAAAAAATTTGAATCGTGACGCTATCTCGAGTGTTTCAACGCAAAATGAAAATTTCAGCAACGTAATGGAAATGCAATCGCACTTTAAACTTAAGACTGTTGAACAAATGAATCTCTTAGATTCAAAAATTAACGATGACAAGGATTTCCGAAATAATCTTGTACTTATTTTATTCAAGTAACCAATACAAAAATCAGAATTTAATGTTACGAGCCAAAGAGATTTGTATAAAAAAATAAAACTGCACTTTTTAGAATACATAAAAGATAGTTACATTTACGTTTCTGACATTGGTTTTGTCAACTTTATTAGACAATTATATATTCTAAAGACTGTTACTGAAAACTATAATCGTACTTTTCACGGCGGGTAAATTTAATAATACAAAAGAAAAGTTTAATCGAAACTAGTAACAATACAAGTTAAGTATCATCAATTTTCGTTTTTCATTGGGCGTTTGATGTACTAAATACTTCTGCACTCTTCTGCACTCAATAATAGATTCACAGTTCAAATAACCACTTCTTTCCAAAAATTCCAAAAAACACTGACTTTACAAAAATCATGCGTTCGCGACTAGTCATTCGCAATATGCACCTGCACTCTCTCTACAAGATAATCGATCTATTTACTATTTAATATCAATTTTTATCAAATAATAAAAATTCGGCCGCCCGCAGATCTATCGATTTACTACTCGACGCAAGTCTGCTACGTTAATAGTGCATCGGTGCACTTTTAATGCACTATCTGCGGGTTCGTGATTACAAGATAACATTTTATGAATGCACTTGAATAGTATTTATAAGCCATCTACATTCTTACAACGACATACAAAGCTATGCAACAAAATGATTAATTTTTTAACAATATAAATTATCCTCAAAATATAATAGCTTGGCTCCCAATATTAACATTCTGATTCTTCGTATTGAAATGTAAATAGAAATAGATAATGACATTACGTCTATTAATAGACATTCTAACATTCTAGTTAAAGTACCTTGAAACTATCGGAGGCAGCTCTAACGACATTGTTAGAAACATGTTACGAACATGTATTACAAATGAATTGGCAGCGCATTACAGTTATCAAGGCAAAAAAGAAAAACTCTCTTTCGCTGATACAAAACTGCACAAATTAATTCGAGGTAAATTTTACGATCTCCTTAAAATAATTATTTTCAGATTTCTACTGCAGCATTTCTCGCTAATTATTATTCATAAAATATTGTTACAGATACAGCCATTAAAGTTGCCCAATACGATCGAAACAAGGTTAAGACTGAAGCCCAAATTTGGCTAAAAAATGCACCACAAAGGCTGCAGAAAGAAAAGTAATCTTATCAATAAAACACTTCTATAATAAATCGCAGCACTATTGAATTTAATTACTCGTATTTTCGAGATAATAAAAAATTACTTAAGGGGATAATACGCTAAAAATTGGTAAAATGAATTTTCACCAAAAAATTGTTATAAATAAACATTTTCTTGTTATTTAAATTACATTTATTTACCACTATTAAAAATGAAAGATTTTGACCTAAATAAAGAAAAAAATTTCATAATGCCATTCTCCGTAGACTGGAAAATTTTGAGCTGGTGCTTAGGGTACACTTTTGACCGATAAATCAATTTTGATCTAATCACTGCCTTTTTGTAGCTAAATCATGTCATTTACTAATGAAGCCATTTATATTGTGAAGTTTCTAAATCCTAAATTGTTGGGTTACGAAAATCTCAAAATTTTCCAAAATTTTTTAATAATTAGAATTTGTTTTTAATTTTAGACTTTTTTCTACGGGGTACTCCCTTAGTACTAATAATAATAATAATAATAATAATAATAATAATAATAATCCGCGCGGGGTTTCCTGTTCCCGTATGCGGCGCGTCCCCCGGGTGGCGGATGGGGGAAAGCTCGTCACGCTTGCGTGAAGGGTAGAGGTGAAACAAAATAGCCTCCGTGGACCAAACAGTTGAAGAAGGATGATGAGCAAGCGAATGGAATACCTAATACCCCAAGCGGGCAGCTCCAAACTAGGAGTCAATCCCGCCGTCGGTTCCGATCGGGTGAAAGCCCCGGTGGCCGGCGCTGGCCTCACGGATTTTGGGGGAGGCCACCAAGCGCTTCGTTCTACGAACACGTCAGAGGTGGGGCCCTCGAAAGAAAACCCCCAACAGCAGCCGTCGTTACAGATGTTGAGTGTTGCATCCGCAAACAGGTTAAGAAGCGGCAGCGTTACCAGCCTTGGTAGTGCCATCAGTGGCATCTCTGCCTATAGTAAGGAATCTCAAGAGGAGATCGAAATATTCCGCAAGGAATACGAGAAGGTAGAGAAGGCGCAGGAGGACATCGACTCAACTTACGACCATCTAAAGAAGCGAACTCCAGGCTATGTTGGCCGCTTGTGCAAAGCAGCCTAACATCTCCATGGTCGTCAAGACAGGGCTGAAGACCGTAGACACTCTTGTACAAGAGTTCTACGGGAAAACCAAAAAGATGTTTTCGGCAGTCGACGATTACAAGTGCCAAGTCGAGGATTATCGAGTTGGTCACGAGAATCGTCGGCGGCCTAAGAGAAGAGGCATTATAGCTAAAGCCGTCTTTACGGCTACAGCTAGAATGCAGGCTCAAAAGAGAAGTAGAGAGGGCCCCCAAAGCCCCCCCGAGGTCTCTAAGAGCCGCAAGAAGAAGAAGCCTCGGAAGGAGGTACCACCACGTGGCACGGACAAGGAGCAATCCAAGTCCGCGTCAGTGGCGGGGAAAAAGCCGACAGTCAAGTCGGGACAGGCGCCTCTTGATAGGAGAAAGCGCCAGACGGCGGGCAAGAAGACGGACGCAACAGCATTCGCTGAGAAAGTCCGTACGGCTACTAAAGGGATGGGAGAAGTTAGGATCCGAGATCGAAGGGTGACCCTGGAGATCAGAGACCTGGACGCTCTCACAACGAGGGACGAAGTGGTAGCGGCCCTAGATAAAGTTCTCGCGTCTCCGCCTCAGAGCCGAGAGGTGAAGCTTTTGGGTCTAAACCGCAGTCAACAGAAGACAGCCATCGTGAAGCTGGATCACGAGAGCGCTGACAGGCTGAAGTCGATGCGGCATCTCTGCGTCGGCTTCGTAAGCTGTCGCGTTCGGGATCGAGTCTTGGTCGAGAGGTGCTATCGGTGCCTAGACTTCGGCCACACGAAACGGAATTGTAAGGGAGTGGACAGGTCCTCGTCGTGCTACAAGTGCGGCGAGCCTGGACACAACCTTAAGAATTGCAAGAGCGCTCCCAAATGCTTTCTTTGTCCATCAAAGGATGCTGAGGGAGTGTCTCACGTGGCGGGGCCGGAGCCTGTGCCAACTTTAGGCGCGCGCTCGATACCGCCCGAAAGGCCGCTTCACGATAAGTGGCAGTCTCAACGTGGGAGGATAGAATAAGGAACGGATGACGCATGACGGACCCTCGTCGTCGTCTTATGTAAGATTTCTCCAGTTTCCCACGGAAAAAAAAAAAAAAAAAAAAAAAAAAAAAAAAAAAAAAAAAAAAAAAAAAAAAAAAAATAATAATAATAATAATAATAATAATAATAATAATAATAATAATAATAATAATAATAATAATAATCCGGGAACCTCCCTTTTGGAGGGTAGAGCACTTTTCCATGCTACCGGACGCGTCCACAGGTTGCGGATAGTGGAACGGCCAGAGAGAGTAGTGGTCATAGGAGACTATAACCAGTCTCTCTGGTCAGTCGCTAATATACTGAATAAGCGACCGCGGACAGTGGGATACAAACGCAGCTAATAGTGGTAAGCTGTTGTTTTTTACACCTACTCATACACCAAACACACATACACTTCCGCTCGATTTAGCTGAGCCCATGTGCAGTAGGAAGCTCTATAAACGGGCATTTTCCAAGCGGGATATAATTGAAAGGCGGCTCTATAAACGAGACCGACCTGTGTGAATGGGGAGAACCCTATAAACGGGTGTGCTCCGAGCGTGGCATGACTGCACTGGGTTCTATGCTGGAGAGAGCGGAGACATAGCAGGTGTTATCAGCTGGGTGGCGGAGCGATCAACAGGGAGCTTTCTCGTGGCTGCAGGCTCGTTCACTTTGGAGGGTGCTGCCGTTAACACCAGTATCGCACTCCTGGGCCGCCACTAGTTCTTGGGCCCGAACCCGGCTTAGCCAGCATGGGAGGCTGCCCTCTGCAGTGGTAAACGTCGGAAACGGCGCAAATCTCGCTTCTCGTAGTAATGCCGACTGGCGATCGGGTGGGATCTTGCTGCGAGTCGTGGGGGAGGAACGGTCGATGCCACCGGACTGTAGGGGAGCTAAGTTATCGGGACAGCTCAGGACGGATCGTGCAAGCCACCGCCTGGTGACTATCTGACCACTTTACACAAACACACACATAGGGGGGATGGGGATAAATAAAGAAAATAATAAAAATGACAAGGTCAATAACAATTGCAGGTACCAGAGTGCTGCCTGCGCCATCCGACTCAGGAGAGTCACGGGGGCTTCCCAGCTCCCCCATCACGCCGGTAGGTAACCTGGCTGGCGTGGCGGTAACTGCTTCAGGAAAACTCGCACGACACATCGGAGGGTCGCCAACTAGTTGGGAGGCTGCAGAGAGCAAACTGTATGAACAATTGCTCAACATACGCAGCAGCCTAGCTAGAATGACCGAGAGAACAAACGTCCAAAAGAATGTTAGTCGCGTCATAACAGGCGGAATGAGCGAGATAAATGAATCGGTCGAAGTCGCGTTGTATGAATTGCAACGAATGAAATTGCTCCGCAAGTCGACAACGAACATCAACGACGTATGTATGGCTGAGTCCACACCTCAGCAAAAACAGAAACGGAAAAGGGAAAAACAAACCCCCACACCAGAAAAGAACGTCGCGGAAACGCAAGAAGTACCCCAAACAGAGACTTGGTCGACGGTCGTCCAAAAAAAGAAAAAAAAAAAGGACGGCAGCGGCTACTACACGGACGGACGGACTGCTACCTGGGCAATCCACCGCTCACCAAAACCGGCAGTCAGATCGGCCAAAGCCCACACAGGGCAGAAGCACGATTTTGATCAAACCGGCGGAGGGGCAGACGTATGAGGATGTGTTACAAACCATACGTCTGAAGGTGGATCCTACAAAGACCAAGACGGACGTACGACAGATACGAAAAACAAAGCAGGGTGGGGTTTTGCTGCGACTCGGCAAACAGGAGACGCGGCAAGATTTCCAACAGACCTTGCAGGTCGCCCTCGGAGAAAAAGCCCAGGTAAAGGACCTGACAGCTACGATAACGCTGGAGTTTCTCGACCTGGACAGTGTCACGACTGAAAAAGACGTTACGGACGCTATCAACCGCGAACTCGGGGACAGCGCAGAAAGAAGGGTGCACGTCTTTGGATCCAACGCCCGAGGCTTGGCCCTTGCGGTATGCGATTTCGACGCAAGAAACGCGAACGAGATCCTTAAAAAAGGAAGAATAAAAATCGGTTGGGTTAACTGCCGCGTGAGACCTAGGCTTCGTGTACCTAGGTGCCACAAATGCCTCGGATACGGGCACATAAAAAAGGACTGTAAAGGACCGGACAGACACCGGTGCTGCTGGCGATGTGGCCGAGAGGGGCACGATGCACAGGCGTGCAAAAACACACCTGAGTGCTTCCTCTGTCCCAAGAAGGACAACAAGAGCCTCGCACACGTCGCTGGTTCAGGCGCGTGTGCAGCATTTAAGGCAGCACTGACAGCGACAAAGACCAAGACAATAAAATGCCGGTAACTGTTCTCCAATGCAATATGAATCGGAGTAGCGTGGCACACGCGCTGCTTCCTCAGATTGCGGCGGAGCTGGACGCAAACATCCTCGTCATCAGCGAACAGTACCGGGATTTAACACCGCCGAACTGGCTCGCTAGCAGCACGAGTACAGCGGCATTATGGGTGCGCGGGGAATGGGCAACGCGGATCATCGCGCGCGGATCCGGGGAGAGCTACGTTTGGGCAACGGTGGGCGATGTCACCTACGTCAGCGTCTACCTTAGCCCGAATTATAGCGCTCTCGAATACGCGGAGAAGCTGGATACTCTCGAAGACGCCGTGAGAGACATCCCCGGCAACAAAATCGTGGCGGGCGACTTCAACGCGCGCGCGGTCGAGTGGGGAATGCCCGAGACAAACAGACGTGGACGACTACTGTTGGAGATGGCCGCAAGGCTTGAACTGACAGTGGCAAATGAGGGAAACACGCCGACGTACAGACGACCCGGCTTCGGGGACTCTGTGCCCGATGTGACCCTTATTTCGGACAGGATGACACAAAGACTGAGAGCATGGAGAGTGATCGAAGACTACACAGCCAGCGATCACCAGTACATCTCCTTCGGTCTTATAGACGAATCGCGTACGAGCAGTACTCGGGTAACTCGTCCCCCTCGTTGGGACGTGAAACGGATAGACTTAGACAAACTCGACAGACAAATGACGCGCGGGGAACCACTGTCACAGGTGGAACCTCGCGGAATGACTAATCGCGGCAGGGCTGAAGCGCTTGTCGGGGAAACAACCCAGTTTCTTCAACAATTGTGTGAAGCCTCTATGCCGCGGAAACGTTACGCACGCAACAAACGAGAGACATACTGGTGGACAGCCGAGATCGCGGACATCCGACATAGTTGCCTAGCACTTAGACGGAAGGCCCAACGGGCTCGCGACCGACAAACCGCACTAATTTTCTCCGAGGAATACAAAAAGAGTAGGAGGCGTTTGCGGTACGCCATAAATAACAGCAAAAAAGAGTGCTGGCAAAGACTGACGGACGAGGTGGACTCGGATCCCTGGGGCGCGGGTTACAAGATCGTGACTCACCAACTGGGGAGACGGGTTCCACCGATAACTAAGGACGCAGAGACGATGGACAAGATCGTCGACGGTCTCTTTCCAACTCATCCCGTGAGGAGGGAGGAGACCGTTGAACGTACAAACGGAGAATGCCCTCTATTCACGAGTGCGGAGCTCGCCAGAGCTGCAAACTCGTTGAAACCTAACAAGGCACCGGGCCCTGACGGTGTGCCGCCGGAAATCTTACGTTTCGTCGTTTTGCGACGACCGTCAGTGCTCCTCGACACATTCAACGGGTGCCTGGTGGAGGGCGTTTTCAGCAGACATTGGAAGACGGCTCAATTGGTTCTCATTAGTAAAAATAAGGGGGACCCTGAGAATCCGTCATCCTACAGGCCACTAAGCCTACTTAACACGACCGGAAAACTGTACGAGCTATTGCTTAGACCAAGGCTTCTACAGTCGATAAAGGACGCAGGAGACTTATCAGACCGACAACACGGGTTTCGAAAAGGACGCTCAACCATCGGAGCGATAACCTTTGTAAAAAACATTTTCAACAAGCATAACACCAGGTGCCACGCGACCAGGCCTCTGGTCTTACTGGCTACGCTGGACGTTAGGAACGCCTTCAATTCGGCGAGGTGGGTGGATATCCTGGAAGCGCTGGAAACAGCATTCCGGGTGCCCGACTATCTTCTCCGGGTTGTAAGGGACTACCTGAGGGACCGACGTCTCACATACGAGACCACTGACGGACGAAAAGACAGACGAATAACTGCAGGAGTCGCCCAGGGATCCATTCTGGGGCCAGACTTCTGGAACGTACTGTATGACAGTCTTCTCCGAATGGAGATGCCGACGGACACATCCCTCGTCGCTTACGCTGATGACGTTGCGGCCATTATCGTGGCCCGTGACACACACCTGATCCAGCTAAAGCTGAACCAGGTTATGCGGCGGGTGACTGAATGGATGAAAGACCACGGACTGCAAATTGCGTTACAAAAGACAGAACTTGTGCTTCTAACTAGACGAAGAATCGACACGGGGATACCGTTGACAGTCGGACGCGAATGCGTGGTAGTCCGAGACGAGGTTAAGTATCTAGGGGTGACTTTGGATACGAAACTGAGTTTCTGGCCTCACATACGCACGGTGACTAAAAAGGCACAAGAAAAGACAAAAGCCTTGAGCAGACTCATGGCTAATACGAATGGACCGAGACCGAGCACTCGACGACTACTCATGAGCGTTACCCACTCGATCATGCTATATGGGGCGGAAATCTGGGCGGACGCGTTACACGTTAAGAGACGGGCGAAAGCGATGACTAGCGTACAGCGGGTGGGCGCGTTAAGAATCACGTGCGCGTACAGAACGGTGTCTGAAAACGCCGTTCTTGTTATCGCGGGCGTGATTCCGATCGACCTACTCGCGACGGAACGAAAGCGCATATACGATCGAAGCGCGGACACGGGACGGGTCGACGCTGCGACAGACGAACGTACGAAAACAATGGAACTCTGGCAAACACGGTGGACAAATACCCAACAGGCGCGATGGACACGTAGACTTATCCCTGCGGTTGCCCCGTGGAAGGGGAGAAAGCACGGTGAGGTAGACTTCTATCTCACCCAATTTTTCTCTGGACACGGATACTTCCGCGGCTATCTACACAAGATGGGCAGACTTGCTTCACCTGAATGTAAGTACTGCGGATGGGTCTACGATGACGCTGATCATACGTTCTTCGCCTGTAGGCGATGGGCAGATCAACGTCAACGACTTGAAATGGACATAGAAGCGATCACGCCGGAAAACGTGACGAGACTTATGACGACGAACGCGGACAACTGGCGCCTGATCGCAAATTACGTTACGAATGTATTGCGGAGCAAAAAAGCAGATGGATGTCTGACAGATTGAGCGAATGTGATTCGAGAATGAACGAGTAAAAGAATGAATGTGTTTTTTGGACACGCAAGGACAGCCGCCCAGTCTGAAGTAATGTGAATAACAGTTCCGGGCTGGTGTCGGTGCGAACAGAGATATGTGGGTTTAGTGGGTATTAGTAGTTTGCTCCTACTGAGTCCCACACTCGGTGGACTGTCTGCTCTTGCGAGGGGGTGGATAGTTTGCCGGTTGTGCGTAAAATGTCATTACCACAGACTCCAAAAAAAAAAAAAAAAAAAAAAAAAAAAAAAAAATAATAATAATAATAATAATAATAATAATAATAATAATAATAATCCGCGCGGGGTGTCCTGTCCCCGTATGCGGCGCGTCCCCCGGGTGGCGGATGGGGGAATGCTCGTCACTCTAGCGTGAAGGGTAGAGGTGAAATAAAATAATCTCCGTGGACCAAACAGTACAACCAGAAGTATGAGCAAGCGAGATGAAAACATACTACCCCAAGCGGGCAACTCCAAACTAGGAGTGAATCCCGTCGTCGGTTCCGATCGGGTGAAAGCCCCGGTGGCCGGCGCTGGCCTCATGGATTTTGGGGGAGGCCACAAACCGCTTAGTTCTAACATCACGTCAGAGGCGGGGTCCTCGAAAGAAAACCCCCAACAGCAGCCGCTATCCCAGATGCTGAGTCTTCCTTCTGCAAGCAGGTTACGAAGCGGTAGCGTTACCAGCATTGGTAGCGCCATCAGCGGCATCTCTGCCTATAGCAGAGAATCTCAAGAGGAGATAGAAGTGTTCCGTAAGGAATACGAGAAGGTGGAGAAGGCGCAGGAGGAGATCGACTCCACTTACGACCATCTGAAAAAAGAACTTCAGGCAATGTTGGCAGCTTGTGCAAAGCAGCCAAACATTTCCATGGTTGTCAAAACAGGGTTGAAAACAGTAGACGCTCTTGTACAAGAGCTCTACGGGAAAACGAAGAAGATGTCTTTAGCAGTCGATGATTACAAGTGCCAAGTCGAGGATTATCGAGTTGGCCACGAGAATCGTCGGCGGCCTAAGAGAAGAGGCATCATTGCTAAAGCCGTCATCGCGGCTACAGCCAAGATACAGGCTCAAAAGAGGAGTAGGGAGGGCCCTCAAAGCCCACCCGAGGCCTCTAAAACCCGTAAGAAGAAGAAACCTCGCAAGGAGGTGCCACCACCTGGTAAGGACAAGGAGCAATCCAAGTCCAAGCCTGTGGTGGAAAAGAAGAAGCCGACGGTTAAGTCGGGACAGGCGCCTCTTGACAGGAGAAAGCGCCAGAAGGCGCCGGTATCCACCCTGGTGGTCACAATCGCGAGGAACCGGACGTTTGCTGAAGTTCTGGGGAAGCTCCGAAAGGAAGTGAATCCGGACGACAGTGGCGCGCAGGTTCTAAGTGTGCGGCCCACAGGGCGGGGGGACGTCCTGCTTCGGCTAGGCAAAAAAACCGATGCGGCAGTATTCGCGGAGAAAGTGCGTACTGCTACCCAAGGAATGGGAGAAGTTCGAGTCCGAGATCGAAGGGTTACCCTTGAGATCAGAGACCTGGACGCTCTCACAACGAGGGACGAAGTGGTGGCAGCCCTAAATAAAGTGCTTACTTCTTCGCCTGAGGGCCGAGAGGTGACGCTTTTGGGCCTAAACCGCAGTCAACAGAAGACAGCCATCGTGAAGCTGGATCACGAGAGCGCTGACAAGCTGAAGTCGATGCGGCATCTTTGCGTCGGCTTCGTAAGCTGTCGCGTTCGGGATCGAGTCTTGGTCGAGAGGTGCTATCGGTGCCTAGACTTCGGCCACACGAAACGGAATTGTAAGGGAGTGGACAGGTCCTCGTCGTGCTACAAGTGCGGCAAGCCTGGACACAACCTTAAGAATTGCAAGAGTGCTCCCCAATGCTTTCCTTTGTCCTTCAAAGGGTGCTCAAGGAGTATCTCACATGGCGGGGTCCGGAGCCTGTGCCACCTTTAGGCGCGCGCTCGATACCGCCAGAAAGGCCGCTTCACGATAAGTGGCAGTCTGATCGAGGGAGGAAAGAAGAAACAGGACCGACCGAATTGACGCATGTCACAAGACACGCCTCCCAGCTTGAAGTAATGTGAAAAACAGTTCCGGGCTGGGCAGGTGAAAGCGTTGGGTTTGGAGTTTTAGCCGGTAAGAATCCGGCACTGGCGACGAGTGCGGACCCTCGTCGTCGTCTTATGTAAGATTTCTCCAGTTTCCCACGAAAAAAAAAAAAAAAAAAAAAAAAAAAAAATAATAATAATAATAATAATAATAATAATAATAATAATAATAATAATAATAATAATAATAATAATAATAATAATAATAATAATAATAATAATAATAATAATAATAATAATAATCCGCGCGGGGTGTCCTGTCCCCGTATGCGGCGCGTCCCCCGGGTGGCGGATGGGGGAATGCTCGTCACTCTAGCGTGAAGGGTAGAGGTGAAATAAAATAATCTCCGTGGACCAAACAGTACAACCAGAAGTATGAGCAAGCGAGATGAAAACATACTACCCCAAGCGGGCAACTCCAAACTAGGAGTGAATCCCGTCGTCGGTTCCGATCGGGTGAAAGCCCCGGTGGCCGGCGCTGGCCTCATGGATTTTGGGGGAGGCCACAAACCGCTTAGTTCTAACATCACGTCAGAGGCGGGGTCCTCGAAAGAAAACCCCCAACAGCAGCCGCTATCCCAGATGCTGAGTCTTCCTTCTGCAAGCAGGTTACGAAGCGGTAGCGTTACCAGCATTGGTAGCGCCATCAGCGGCATCTCTGCCTATAGCAGAGAATCTCAAGAGGAGATAGAAGTGTTCCGTAAGGAATACGAGAAGGTGGAGAAGGCGCAGGAGGAGATCGACTCCACTTACGACCATCTGAAAAAAGAACTTCAGGCAATGTTGGCAGCTTGTGCAAAGCAGCCAAACATTTCCATGGTTGTCAAAACAGGGTTGAAAACAGTAGACGCTCTTGTACAAGAGCTCTACGGGAAAACGAAGAAGATGTCTTTAGCAGTCGATGATTACAAGTGCCAAGTCGAGGATTATCGAGTTGGCCACGAGAATCGTCGGCGGCCTAAGAGAAGAGGCATCATTGCTAAAGCCGTCATCGCGGCTACAGCCACGATACAGGCTCAAAAGAGGAGTAGGGAGGGCCCTCAAAGCCCACCCGAGGCCTCTAAAACCCGTAAGAAGAAGAAACCTCGCAAGGAGGTGCCACCACCTGGTAAGGACAAGGAGCAATCCAAGTCCAAGCCTGTGGTGGAAAAGAAGAAGCCGACGGTTAAGTCGGGACAGGCGCCTCTTGACAGGAGAAAGCGCCAGAAGGCGCCGGTATCCACCCTGGTGGTCACAATCGCGAGGAACCGAACGTTTGCTGAAGTTCTGGGGAAGCTCCGAAAGGAAGTGAATCCGGACGACAGTGGCGCGCAGGTTCTAAGTGTGCGGCCCACAGGGCGGGGGGACGTCCTGCTTCGGCTAGGCAAAAAAAACCGATGCGGCAGTATTCGCGGAGAAAGTGCGTACTGCTACCCAAGGAATGGGAGAAGTTCGAGTCCGAGATCGAAGGGTTACCCTTGAGATCAGAGACCTGGACGCTCTCACAACGAGGGACGAAGTGGTGGCAGCCCTAAATAAAGTGCTTACTTCTTCGCCTGAGGGCCGAGAGGTGACGCTTTTGGGCCTAAACCGCAGTCAACAGAAGACAGCCATCGTGAAGCTGGATCACGAGAGCGCTGACAAGCTGAAGTCGATGCGGCATCTCTGCGTCGGCTTCGTAAGCTGTCGCGTTCGGGATCGAGTCTTGGTCGAGAGGTGCTATCGGTGCCTAGACTTCGGCCACACGAAACGGAATTGTAAGGGAGTGGACAGGTCCTCGTCGTGCTACAAGTGCGGCAAGCCTGGACACAACCTTAAGAATTGCAAGAGTGCTCCCCAATGTTTCCTTTGTCCTTCAAAGGGTGCTCAAGGAGTATCTCACATGGCGGGGTCCGGAGCCTGTGCCACCTTTAGGCGCGCGCTCGATACCGCCAGAAAGGCCGCTTCACGATAAGTGGCAGTCTCATCGAGGGAGGAAAGAAGAAACAGGACCGACCGAATTGACGCATGTCACAAGACACGCCTCCCAGCTTGAAGTAATGTGAAAAACAGTTCCGGGCTGGGCAGGTGAAAGCGTTGGGTTTGGAGTTTTAGCCGGTAAGAATCCGGCACTGGCGACGAGTGCGGACCCTCGTCGTCGTCTTATGTAAGATTTCTCCAGTTTCCCACGAAAAAAAAAAAAAAAAAAAAAAAAAAAAAAAAAAAAAAATAATAATAATAATAATCCGCGCGGGGTGTCCTGTCCCCGTATGCGGCGCGTCCCCCGGGTGGCGGATGGGGGAATGCTCGTCACGCTTGCGTGAAGGGTAGAGGTGAAACAAAATAGCCTCCGTGGACCAAACAGTTGAAGAAGGATGATGAACAAGCGAATGGAATACCTATTACCCCAAGCGGGCAGCTCCAAACTAGGAGTCAATCCCGCCGTCGGTTCCGATCGGGTGAAAGCCCCGGTGGCCGGCGCTGGCCTCACGGTTTTTGGGGGAGGCCACCAAGCGCTTCGTTCTACGAACACGTCAGAGGTGGGGCCCTCGAAAGAAAACCCCCAACAGCAGCCGTCGTTACAGATGTTGAGTGTTGCATCCGCAAACAGGTTAAGAAGCGGCAGCGTTACCAGCCTTGGTAGTGCCATCAGTGGCATCTCTGCCTATAGTAAGGAATCTCAAGAGGAGATCGAAATATTCCGCAAGGAATACGAGAAGGTAGAGAAGGCGCAGGAGGACATCGACTCAACTTACGACCATCTAAAGAGCGAACTCCAGGCTATGTTGGCCGCTTGTGCAAAGCAGCCTAACATCTCCATGGTCGTCAAGACAGGGCTGAAGACCGTAGACACTCTTGTACAAGAGTTCTACGGGAAAACCAAAAAGATGTTTTCGGCAGTCGACGATTACAAGTGCCAAGTCGAGGATTATCGAGTTGGTCACGAGAATCGTCGGCGGCCTAAGAGAAGAGGCATTATAGCTAAAGCCGTCTTTACGGCTACAGCTAGAATGCAGGCTCAAAAGAAAGTAGAGAGGGCCCCCAAAGCCCCCCCGAGGTCTCTAAGAGCCGCAAGAAGAAGAAGCCTCGGAAGGAGGTACCACCACGTGGCACGGACAAGGAGCAATCCAAGTCCGCGTCAGTGGCGGGGAAAAAGCCGACAGTCAAGTCGGGACAGGCGCCTCTTGATAGGAGAAAGCGCCAGATGGCGCCGGTATCCACCCTGGTGGTAACTGTCGCGAGGGACCGTACGTTCGCTGAAGTCTTGGGGAAGCTCCGAAAGGAAGTCAACCCGGACGACAGCGGCGCCCAGGTTCTGAGCGTACGGCCAACAGGGCGGGGAGATGTCCTGCTCCGGCTGGGCAAGAAGACGGACGCAACAGCATTCGCTGAGAAAGTCCGTACGGCTACTAAAGGGATGGGAGAAGTTAGGATCCGAGATCGAAGGGTGACCCTGGAGATCAGAGACCTGGACGCTCTCACAACGAGGGACGAAGTGGTAGCGGCCCTAGATAAAGTTCTCGCGTCTCCGCCTGAGAGCCGAGAGGTGAAGCTTTTGGGTCCTAACCGCAATCAACAGAAGACAGCCATCGTGAAGCTGGATCACGAGAGCGCTGACAGGCTGAAGTCGATGCGGCATCTCTGCGTCGGCTTCGTAAGCTGTCGCGTTCGGGATCGAATCTTGGTCGAGAGGTGCTATCGGTGCCTAGACTTCGGCCACACGAAACGGAATTGTAAGGGAGTGGACAGGTCCTCGTCGTGCTACAAGTGCGGCGAGCCTGGACACAACCTTAAGAATTGCAAGAGCGCTGCCAAATGCTTTCTTTGTCCATCAAAGGATGCTGAGGGAGTGTCTCACGTGGCGGGGCCGGAGCCTGTGCCACCTTTAGGCGCGCGCTCGATACCGCCCGAAAGGCCGCTTCACGATAAGTGGCAGTCTCAACGTGGGAGGATAGAATAAGGAACGGATGACGCATGTCACAAGACACGCCTCCCAGCTTGAAGTAATGTGAAAAACAGTTCCGGGCTGGGCAGGTGAAATCGTTGGGTTTGGAGTTTTAGCCGGTAAGAATCCGGCACTGGCGACGAGTGCGGACCCTCGTCGTCGTCTTATGTAAGATTTCTCCAGTTTCCCACGAAAAAAAAAAAAAAAAAAAAAAAAAAAAAAAAAAAAAAAAAAAAAAAATAATAATAATAATAATAATAATAATAATAATAATAATAATAATAATAATAATAATAATAATAATAATAATAATAATAATAATAATAATAATAATAATAATAATAATAATAATCCGCGCGGGGTGTCCTGTCCCCGTATGCGGCGCGTCCCCCGGGTGGCGGATGGGGGAATGCTCGTCACGCTTGCGTGAAGGGTAGAGGTGAAACAAAATAGCCTCCGTGGACCAAACAGTTGAAGAAGGATGATGAACAAGCGAATGGAATACCTATTACCCCAAGCGGGCAGCTCCAAACTAGGAGTCAATCCCGCCGTCGGTTCCGATCGGGTGAAAGCCCCGGTGGCCGGCGCTGGCCTCACGGATTTTGGGGGAGGCCACCAAGCGCTTCGTTCTACGAACACGTCAGAGGTGGGGCCCTCGAAAGTAAACCCCCAACAGCAGCCGTCGTTACAGATGTTGAGTGTTGCATCCGCAAACAGGTTAAGAAGCGGCAGCGTTACCAGCCTTGGTAGTGCCATCAGTGGCATCTCTGCCTATAGTAAGGAATCTCAAGAGGAGATCGAAATATTCCGCAAGGAATACGAGAAGGTAGAGAAGGCGCAGGAGGACATCGACTCCACTTACGACCATCTAAAGAGCGAACTCCAGGCTATGTTGGCCGCTTGTGCAAAGCAGCCTAACATCTCCATGGTCGTCAAGACAGGGCTGAAGACCGTAGACACTCTTGTACAAGAGTTCTACGGGAAAACCAAGAAGATGTTTTCGGCAGTCGACGATTACAAGTGCCAAGTCGAGGATTATCGAGTTGGTCACGAGAATCGTCGGCGGCCTAAGAGTAGAGGCATAATAGCTAAAGCCGTCTTTACGGCTACAGCTAGAATGCAGGCTCAAAAGAGAAGTAGAGAGGGCCCCCAAAGCCCCCCCGAGGTCTCTAAGAGCCGCAAGAAGAGGAAGCCTCGGAAGGAGGTACCACCACGTGGCACGGACAAGGAGCAATCCAAGTCCGCGTCAGTGGCGGGGAAAAAGCCGACAGTCAAGTCGGGACAGGCGCCTCTTGATAGGAGAAAGCGCCAGATGGCGCCGGTATCCACCCTGGTGGTAACTGTCGCGAGGGACCGTACGTTCGCTGAAGTCTTGGGGAAGCTCCGAAAGGAAGTCAACCCGGACGACAGCGGCGCCCAGGTTCTGAGCGTACGGCCAACAGGGCGGGGAGATGTCCTGCTCCGGCTGGGCAAGAAGACGGACGCAACAGCATTCGCTGAGAAAGTCCGTACGGCTACTAAAGGGATGGGAGAAGTTAGGATCCGAGATCGAAGGGTGACCCTGGAGATCAGAGACCTGGACGCTCTCACAACGAGGGACGAAGTGGTAGCGGCCCTAGATAAAGTTCTCGCGTCTCCGCCTGAGAGCCGAGAGGTGAAGCTTTTGGGTCCTAACCGCAATCAACAGAAGACAGCCATCGTGAAGCTGGATCACGGGAGCGCTGACAGGCTGAAGTCGATGCGGCATCTCTGCGTCGGCTTCGTAAGCTGTCGCGTTCGGGATCGAGTCTTGGTCGAGAGGTGCTATCGGTGCCTAGACTTCGGCCACACGAAACGGAATTGTAAGGGAGTGGACAGGTCCT